>OY720681.1:98918789-99518789 GCA_963170755.1 Amphimallon solstitiale
TTGTTCTTTCATTACCAGAATTCATGTTGTTGGAGAGGTTTTAATTTTTTAATTATTTAATTTTGAGTACATACGAATTCTTTCTAAAATTGTTTAAACTTTGTAGTTGATGAAATATTGCCTAAATTCGAGTTTTTTACTGAACATGATGAATATTTATTAATATGTGTTTCCTGAAATTCATAAACTAATTCTTCCTAATAAATTGCACTGCTTTAATTTGACCGTACATACTGCTTATACTCTATCGTTTATTTTCAAATATTCGGTTTTAGGGTTAATTACAGTAAATTTGATATTATTTAGTGGAATAGACTGCTGTTGCCCTTTAAGCTACCACTGCGTTTTTATAAAAACTTCGCTAAGTAATAAATTGTATCAGTGGTAAGCAGGAGGATATATTTGTAAATAAGATTTTTCCTATTAAGTTAATAGTATTTTAAGTCTAATTGATATGTAAATGATCTTTTCTGGACTGAGCATCATAGAAAATAAGTAAGTTTTCCGCGTTGCACTTGATTAATTATTTGATGAAATATTAGATATTCCTTGAAACAACGGCTTTCGTACTACAACGGTAATGCATATACCTCATTCCTAACTAATTCATTTTTATATACGATCAAACTAACAATTAATATATGTGTGTGTATGGATAGAACATTTCACACCAAATAAGATCGTTATTATGAATGTCATGTCAGTCGAAGTTGAACAAGAATTTCCCGCTTGAAAATGCATTTTACCGACTCCAGACCGTGTTGAAGCGTCATTATGAAAATGTAAATGCACGCGCACGTCTCGTGTTATATTTTTATTCGAAACGAACTGGAGGAGAAAAAAAACACAAAACACTCACGAGTTGTTCCGGACAGAAACAGTTTTCAGTTTGCCATCGTCGGGTTCGTCACGTACCTCACTCATAAAAATGAAACATTGTCTAAGACAACACAGTAAAATGTATTTACTGGCATACTCTGTACTGCGTCACGTTGACGAGGACAGAATAAACTGCGCCACGAACGAAGGCAGTTTTTGAACATCTATAACGGTTTGTACCCTTCATCCATGGTATCTTTTTCTTTCGTTAAATTTATTTGTCTTGGCATTTTGTAAACGAATGAAGATAAAAATTCAATAGAGCCATTAGAATTGTAAGTTAAAAATATAATAGACTATATTAATATAACTCTTTCAATACTATTATTACTTCCGCTTAGTGTTATATACTTTACGAAATTTTTATTAATTTTTTACCTTACACTCTCATTGAATGAATGTAAACGAATATAATTTCCTTTTCTATCCATGCACTTAGTAGATGCAGCAGTAACGCCGAGGGGTAAACCACTGGGGAAAATGTGTGCACGAGACATCCTCTTCCATAGGGACATCTCCATTCATCCTCCGTATATCCCCATACATCCTCAGACATCCCCGGACATCCCCGAACATCGCCGGACATCCCCCGGACACCCCGGATATCCCCAGACATCCCCTCAAACAGCCCAGACTATACTAGTTGGTATTAGTATACTTTAAGTGTATACTCGAGAGTATTGTACTTCTGAAGATACTTCTTTATGCTCAACTACTGTCACTTTTTTATTTTAAGGTAAAATCGCTGCTTATTTGTATTATTTTTAATATGCTTTTATTTTGATTTTATTCGGATAATAAAATGAAGGAGCTAGAGCAAAAAAGAACATTTATTATTGTGGTCACTTAACAACATTAAAACATAAAATAAGTTACTAGCAAATAATAATATATAAAAACTATGAAGAAACATATACATAACTATTTATTTACGTTTATTATCTTTAATCTCGTTATATGTATTCTTAAGATGTCTGTAACTATTTTCCTCTAAAATGTAAATAACAGTGTTCTCTTTAGAGGACGACGGTTGTTTGGTTAAAGCTAAAGGCCTCATAATTAAAATTCTTTATGGACATTTGCAAAGTCGTTTTCTTTGAGCCAAGTAAATTTATTTATTCGTCTGTTTTGCTTGAGAAACTTCATTTTAAACATACGATCGTTGATAATTTCTTTTCATTTTTCCTACATACTACCGTTCCTCATAAAACACCCCGTAATAGTTCCCTGGTTTAATCGAGATATCTTGATCTGGTTCAAAGGTGATTTCTTATATTCCGGTGTTATACAAACTCCATTTCATCGCAACTGGAGGAACAAGATGATGAACTCGATGATGAAGATATGTTGTATGAAATTTAATTCGAGTTTTCCTTTTTATTATCCCCAAAAATATATTTCTTTTGTGGAAATGATCGTCGTTTATGAGGAGAATAGGAAAGTAAATTATTTATAAATCTTCTTAGTCGATCTATGCTAATTTTATCTTGATTTTCCTCTAGTAGCCAACAGAGTGTAGATTTCTTTATCATAACAGACTTGCCGCCTATATTTACTCTAACAAATTCATTTCTTTCTAATATCACATAATTATGTAGTATTTAATTGCAAAATATCTTTTAAATCACTTAGCGTGCGTAAGTCTTTGGTATCAATGTTATTTTTTCAGTACATTTCTAGGATTTCTAGCATTCTAGTATCTTCATTTTCACAATTTGATGTAATATATACTGTTTCTTCATCTTCACTGCTTTCATATATATCGGAAAGTTTTTGTTGTCTTGTTTTAGTATTAAAGAACATAGGAATAGAGTAATCTCTCAACTTTCATTTCTTATAGATTGTCATCAGTGTCACCTAGCGCTTTTTCTTAAAGCTTGTTTTACAATTGCGGCAATAGTTTCTTCACTAAAATTATTTAGGTCTTGATCTTCTACTTATAGATTATACTGATTATCGGTTTTCTTGACTTCTCTAGGCTAAATGACAGTGTCCTTAAGGTCATTTTAACCACATTGTTTATGGCTATCTAACTGTTGAATAATATCTTTCATACCAAACTTTACTTTTGTCGAAAAAGTCGCAGTCATAGACCGTGTGCTAGATCCGGACTATACGGTGTATGCTGAAGCACCTTCAACCCAAAGCGCTCCTGTTCGTACTCAGCTAGAGCGGTTTGGGTTGAATGTGCTCCAGCATCCACCGTATAGTCCGGATTTGGCACTGTCAGATTATTGTCTCTTCGGGCCGCTTAAGACATTTTTGGATGGCAAACACTTTATTTCCGGTGACAAATCAACTGTCCGCAGATAGCTCTATTCACAATAGTAGACTTAGCGACTATAAGGAAAAGTAGTGTAAAGATGTGCCTATATTTTGTATGTATTCTTGGTGTGTCATCTATTACACTTTCTTCTTAAAGAAATATTGTGCGTTACTTATCGATCCTCCTTTGTTAAATTCGAATATTATTATTTTTTAATTGTTCATAAATGAAAGCTACTTCTCCAATAATTATACTTTAAAAAAACAAATTATAGATTCTTATAAAAATAAATTTTTGTTAGTGCCCATTAATTACTAGTAAACTTTCAATACACAACTGAAATAAAAATGTTATTTCTAAGGATGCCTTTCAGAAAAATTAACAGTTCTGAATGTGTGTACGTAGTTAGGTTAGCAATAGTATAAACAACTTACCACAACCGTACATTTATATACATATATATTTATTACTATTATATATACATACTTCAACATTTAACTAGTTTCTTGAATTTCCATATACGAAGTTTTATTTTATGATTTTATTTACAATATAATAATATCTAAAAGCTTTTCGTCAAGTTCTTATGGATCTCTTGAGGGAAAGTTTGATTCGCTTTCAGTCCTTGATACAAATATTTAATAAACAATTATATTGCAACCACAGAAAATGATGGACTTGCTTCACAATTTCGGTTTGTATAGCACTTCACTATATATAGTAGTTAGAGTGCATTTATAATGGCAATTCTCTCCAAAATGCTTAGATCGAAGTATACTACTCCTTTGGCAGCCAATTTGGCCTATGTATTTTCTTTATCCACAGATTCTTTCTAATGGGCTCGTTTAGTATCATATAATCAACAATTTTTAATGTTAAAAGATTTATATTCATTAAATTATGTATGAAATTAATAACTTTATATAACTATCTTCAATTGCGGACCTCTACTCCATTTGTGCAATGAAAAGCGGCATATCAAACCATATTAAGTACTAAGTAAAAAATTAAATGGAAATTCGTAACCGAAAACTAATTAAGAACAAATGATTGTATTGAAGGTACTAAATAATAAATAAATTATATGTGAATATAAGAAGTTTGTAATTCACTATAATAAAGAATAAAATCAAAATATACATTAGACTAATATGTAATGACCCACCAATGGCGGTTTAAACATACCCCCTCAGCATCACTTTTTGTCGACAATACTCTGCTCTCTTCTTTTCTATCCTTCTTGGTTTGCACGTATTGGTCAAATTTGCCCGCCTATATTTTCATTGGCTCCTCGAAGTGTTGAATATTATTCAACACTTCTCTATCCAATCAAAAACACTTTACCAACACATTGTTTAATCATGAGGTATTGTAAAATCAATTATTGGCATATTTTTTCATATATTGTTTGACATTAGTAGATAAAATTGTTTTGCATACTGCGAATGCGATATTCTCATTCATACATTTTTAAGCTTGACGCCTAATGCACTTCAAAATATTAGTGAGAATTACGTATTTGTAGAAAGAATAGTAGAGAATAGTTATTTACGAACCAAGTGCGGGAAGACTATTTTCCCGCATGAGCGCACATTGTAAGCACGAGCGACCGCAGGAAGCGAGTGCTTTTAATTGCGCGAATGCGTGGAAGATGTATCACGCAAGTGGTTTGTACAATATTTTTTGTATGAACATTAAATTAAAAAAATATTATTGATTAATGTCATTGGTATCATACCTAACCTAAGATAGATTACCTAATTAATTTAAGCATTTCATGTAGGTATGTAACTATTACTCACCTTTTCCTAAAATTAAGTTATTATATTCTTACACATGGCAAACATGAGGTATTTATTCTTATATTTATAAATTTATAGTACATTTATTGCGTTTTTTGGTTTAAATACAAACAATTCCGACTGCCAATATGAATGTCGATGTAGTTCCAATAGATGGCGCCACAATTTTTTTGGAAGAATTTTTAATTATTACTCCTATTTCCCCAACTTTTAGTGAAGAATAGTGGAGGGAAGTAGTATTTTATTACTACAAAGTTAGATTTTTTTCTAAATGTCCTAAAGTGCCAGTGTTTTTTTTTTCAATTTTTATAGTCGCCTCAACCGAGAAAACGTATTTGCCAGTCGAGCTACACATGCGCCAAATGTCACTTTACAGGCGGTGAGTACAAAAAATTAATAAAAAGGCAGGCTGACATCTGAAGCTTGTGCCAGAGGATCCTCGATTTATCGGGGACCACAACCAACAAGTGTAAATTAAAAATTAAATTGAAAACTTCTAGGTGTAGAGCAGTTGCACCAACGATATTGACACAATTAGCTCAACTAAATTCCTTGGAGTTTATAGTGATAAATATTTGAAATGATTCCTTTTACTGTAGAGCTTGGTTTTGGAGACTAAGCCTATGGCATAAATAGTAAGTTTATATCGAAAACCGCTCAAAGCTTGTAATGAATTAATATTATAAGGGTATATTAAGTTATATAGGAATGTTATTTTTCTTTGTAATTTATAACTATTTTTTTATACCAATATAAAAATGATATCTAAACCACAAACTACAACTTTCCTGCTTATAGTATTTATCGACAAGTGAGAATCATCTCCAGATGAGAGCGTCAAAACAGTACTAAATGTCCTAACATACCCATTGTTATATGTCAGATAGGCAGATTCTATACAAATCTGTTCATTCAGAGAAGGATTTTTTATCTGATACTTCCAAATTTTGTGAAATTAAATGAAAAACAATGTACTAAAGGCATTCAAAACTGACCAAATGAATGCTTAAGAATGCAGTGGTTCTTTACTGAAAAGTAAAAAAAAATTTTTAATTAATTAATTATATACTAAGTAACTAATAAATAAATTGCAGCCATTAGTATATTGAAAAGCTGAAATAAAACAATAAAATATATTCAATTCCTTTGTGAATACGAATCAGCCCATTAAGTAATATAATGAAAAGCTGCACCAAGAAAATAAAAATTCCTTTGTGGATACAAACCAACCAGCTGGAATCTCAAAAAAATTTCTCGTAATATTTACAGATGAATTTCCTGTGTGTAGGTTTTCTATCGCTTTAATTAGATATATATCATATTACAGCCATACAATTGTTTGTAAAGATAATCATTGCAGTTTATTACAACACCGCAAATAATTAATAATAAAAATACATAAAAGTGTAAATATCCAATGCACATTTTAACGCAAACTAAAGCAATATTCAGATATATAGATTTCATTAATAGGTCGCTTATTTGGGAATAATACAATATTAGTGAAATCTACAAGTTTGGTTATTGCAACAGACAATACCTTGCAGTCCAAGTGTGAGATTATACCACTTTCCGTTGCAGTTTGTTTCGTTTATTTATTTTTCTTCTCTATTTGGAACAGTTTTTTTAATATTGCATAATAGCGTTTTATCCCGTCTACATCTGTAATATCCAGTTATTAAATGCAATGTCGTAAGAGAACCATACCAATGGAAATTCCAATAATATTTAATCTACAAAATTTGCATACACAGCTAGTACTTTTCCGACTACCTTACTGCTAATAGTACGTACCATGTACTGTATAACTGCATCGATGCAATAACAATACAAAAAAGGGCAGTGCAGAACCGTTATTATGACTGCGCTATCACAGTGTAATTCCAAATTACTGTGCGCTCTACCACCATTCACTATATCGATCCTGAGTTGGCTAATGCTTTTATTTACGGAAAAAAAGAGAGATTACGTGCGAATCCACTGGTTTTAATGTATAAAAGTAACTCTTAAATGCTTACGAATGCTACGCTTCTAAATGAATATGAAAATAGACGTTGAATTAAGATATACATGTAGGAGATATGTTACCTCTCCAGAAAACAATATGAAAAACACTGTACAATAATTAACAACAAAGAATAACTAATGTAATTAATAAGTCATTGTTTATACATACATATAAATATTTATACACATTGTTATATTTTTAAAAATGCCACTTGTTATATTTTTAAAATGATGTTAGTTTTAAAAATGCTGTATTAGCTATGGAGCTCTAATGGCGAATTACGTAAAAGAAAGAAACACAAAATATATAATAAGAAAATAAAACAAATGTAGGATTATTATATTTATTTTCCTGTAAAAGAATTTTAATTAGTACATAAAAGAACAGATAAAAAAATTAAGGAAAATAAAACAACAAGAGTGTCCTCAAATTCTTTAATAAATTATTACTAAATAAAACACAATAACACAAATATTGATTCACGTAAGGAGTAGGTGAGATAGAAAGGAAGAGAGTGAGAGGGAACGAGTGGGTTGTTCGAATGATCGTTGGTTAAGACAGGTATTATCGGTACGAAGTTAAGGGGGTCGATAATCTCAAACCGTAAATGATTTTTGGATATTTTAAGAGTGATTTAAGATAAAATTTAATGTGGCGAATGAATAATTAATAAACAAAAATAACAAGTATGGATGAGGGATACTTATACTTTTGTGGTGTCCTCGCTGTCCTCGGGTTCCGTGTGTCTAGTCGAAGCTGGATTAATCGGCGAATCAGAATAGGGATCTGACAAAGTACGCGAACTAATTAATCGAACCAGCGAAGGAATCGCGGCACTATAACTTGACTTTGTTATGTTAAAGCACAATGGGGGCACTAAAACAAACGTGACTTAGAACTGGGAGGGACGCGAACTTGGAACGATGTAAAGCTGTAGATGCGCAAGAGGGAAAAACTTAAGAGAGAGCTTTTTTCTTCGATCGTGATTTATATAGGCCGTGGTTAGAAGCAGGAGAGTGGGGGTGGTAAGGGCGCGAACTGTTTTAAGAGAATCAAAAAAAAACATAATTCGCGGACAACAAATCACGATTCAGCGAAACGAACATTATGATGAGATTCGTTATTAAATATAGAAAAGAATGACACCTGACTCGAGGTAATTTGTCTTAGAATTACGGCATCTGCCTTTGAGGTAACAAAGACATTATGAAGGTGAGTCACAATAAGGTGCTTTCTATAGCAGGTTATGGGTATTTAATGCGATTGGAAAAGGGCGATGAAGAAATACATTACACCTTATATTAAGAACAATTAAATAAGAACAAATTACTGAATAACTCGCAAATTTTTGATCCGAGAGTAATAGGCTTCGAATGGGAAACAAAAGGGCGATTAACACACATCGTGACGGGGGATCTGTTGTCGTCTGATAATTAGATCGAGAGGAATTAATAATTAAGAAAATAAGCGAAAAGGCTTCATCTAGGTAAACGGTTAGGGATGACCTTCTGGGAAATGACCGTCGGAACGTGATCTTAACAAAGCAATTTTTATTTTAGAAATCTCTCCTGTCGTAAAGCCAAAGTTGTTGATGTAGAAAAGAAGCGATGAGTAATTCTTTAGTCGCGAAAATGTATTACATGACTAAAATAGATAAATTAATAATAATAGAAAAAAACTCGAATTAAAGAAATTACGCGCTTCTTTCGTACATGAGGTTGTTAACAACATATACCTATACCTAGTGTCCCAACGGAGCGGAGCAGTAAAGTTCATTATCGGTAAATCATAAGCTCTTTTTTTCGAACACTCTCTATACAGAGTGTTCGACAACGACGAAACAACATAAACTTATGTTTTTTTTAAATGGAATGCCGTTCATTTTTCTTTACATTTTAAGATAACCTTTGAAGTGCTGACTAAATTGACATCAACTTGTATTTGTCGATATTCATCTGTTTCTGAGATATGGCGCTTTTTCGTTAAAAACATTTGAAAGTTGCTATGAAATAACGATTGACGATGAAATACCTATTATGGACTCAATTGGTAGAGATATCTTTCCAGTATCTGAACTTAATGTTTATTTCGACATATATATGCATGTTCTTTAGAATTACAAACCATTCGCTTAAGTTAAAAATTCAAAAAAAAAATGGAATAGAATATATTTATATGTCATTGAAAAGTACTTAAAATTTACTAAATAAAGATATATACTTTCTAGTGGTTGTGGGCGATATTTCAAAAGTTATAGAATATTATATCTGAATAAACCAGATTATGATTTAAAAATATGAGTTGTCATGACTTGCACTACGACTATAACTAAAATTAATCGAAAAGAGTTACTTCTATTTTCCTTTAACAAACAAGTACTTTTATTAAAATGTTAAAACTCATGAAAATTTTGAAAGTTTGTGTATTAGCTACAATATAAAAAAATATCGCAGACGCTCTCTGTGAAAAATTGTTTAAACGTCAACCTTAGATTTAGAGCTTCAGTGTAAAGGGAAGTAAGTACATGAATTTGCGTTAAGTGCAAAATGAAATATTTAAAATAGGAATTAATAGATATGGTCTATGTTTTGAGGGAAAGTGATTGCTGGCACAAAGATATACAACCAAAAATATCCAAATATGAGACTGCCATCATTAATTGCTTTTCAAAAATTGTTAACGATTTGCAGATACTGGCGGTATTCCGTATGAATAAGGAGCCGTGTTAGTGCTGTCATAGAAAACGCAGATGCAAAAAAGTTTCTTTTGTTATGCGTTCAAGAAAATTCTTATACAAGCGTGCGTAAACTTTCTAGAGCCCTTGATATTAGCAAAAACTTTATTAAGAGAACCTTAAAGAATTTTGTTTAATTTGTTATATCACAACTTATAATTAGGGTAAATCAGGCATACGTGCCCCAGTCGATAATGTGCCCCACTCGCAGAACTGACAGATGCATTTTGAATTTGGCGCTAATTTGGTCCGTGCGGGTTAGTAATAGAAGTATGGCGTCGATGTAAACAACTCAGTGCTGTTATTTATTTGTTTTTACGAAGAAAAAGTGGTCACAAGGTATGTATCATAGTCTGAAAATGTTTTGTGTCTGTTGTAACATTGAGTTAAAGTGTTTGCTTCATGTTTTTTTTCCATTTTTAAAGTTTTATTCTAAAGCTAACCTCTTTGAACTATTGTGTACCTACAATTGCGTTTCGTTCTTCCTACTTTTTGTTTGAAATCAAGTGGGGCACGTTATACTGAACTTTGGCTAATGCGCCCCGATTTCTTTCGGGTAATGTGCCCCACGTCTGTATTAGTTTTATATTTTTATTTTTAAGTATTTCTGATTGGTTATTTTATTTTAGGAAATGGGGAAGGAAAAAGCTACAGATCCAAGAAAATGGACAGAAGAAAATATGAAAAAAGCTATAGAAGATGTCATGAGCAAGAAAATGGGAGTTAATGAAGCTAGCCGGACATATGAAATACCATCAAGAACCTTATGTAGACACATCCTGAAAGGCTGGGATAGCAAGCAGAATATAGGTAGACCTTCGGAATTAGGACATGAAAATGAATTGAGACTCGTAGCTCACATCAAACGTCTCGAATCCATCGGATTTCCTCTAGAACAAACAAGACTGCAGTCTATTGCTTACGACTTTGCTGAAAAACTAGAATTACCTCATCGATTCAATAAGGAGAAAAAACAAGCTGGATGGGATTGGTTCCAAGGGTTCATGAAGAGGCATCCAGAGCTAAGTAAAAGAAAAGCGGAAGGCCTGTCTCTGGCGAGAGCTACTGGTATGAATCGACAGGATGTCAATAATTATTTTGAGATGTTGCTGAAAGTGTTGACTGAAAATGATTTAATTGGTAAGCCTGAAAGAATTTTCAACATGGACGAAAGTGGCATTCAAATTAACAATAAAACTGGAATCGTAGTAGCTAGCAAGGGTGCAAAATGTGTTAATTCTGTAACCAGCGCTGAAAAAGGTGAACATATTTCTATAATTGCATGCTGCAATGCTGAGGGCACTTTTCTTCCCCCCGTTTTGATATTTAAAGGTAAATACAAAAAACTTGAATTTTCTGAAGGGCTGCCGCCAGGATCAGATGTTTTTATGAATCAAAAATCATCTTACATCAACGCTGATCTATTCTACAACTGGATGAAAGATCATTTTATTCCACGAAAGTCAGACGGGAAAGTTCTTCTGATTCTTGATGGCCATTCCTCCCATTCGAATTCATATAAAATGCTACAGTTAGCTAAAGAAAACGAAATAATTTTGCTTTGTCTACCTAGCCACACTACTCAGGCTCTACAACCTTTAGACAAAAGTTTTTTCAAGCCTTTTAAAAGCTACCTATCCAAAGCAGTAACCACTTGGTTTATAAACAACAAAGAAAGGAATTTAAACCGACACCACATTTCAAAACTAATTGGTGAAGCCTGGTACAACTCTGCAATTCCAGCAATCGGTGTTTCAGGATTTAAAGCAACAGGGATATATCCCTATGATCCAAACATTGTTCCTGACTATTTCTTCAGCGTTTCTGATGCAGCAGTTAGAAACAGTCCTGACAATATTCAAAAGAATGACCTTTCTTTGCCGAGTACTTCAACATCTTCAATAAATCAGAGTGACCAGATTGCACACGCTTCTAATGTTTTACAGAAAGAAACACCAACTAAGACCTTACAAATAGTGAGTCCTTTGCCTGTTTTACGTCATAAAACCAGTAAAAGGAAACAGAATGTTAAGATTTTGACATCAGAAACACATTTAGCAACTCGTAAACTCTTTGAATACAAAAAGAAGTCGCAGGAGAAACACTTGGCAGCACCAGCAAAACGTAAGAAGAATGTTGCAAAAGTGTCTTCATCATCGGAAAGTGAAGAAGAGTTACAGCTCAGTGAATCAAGTGAAGAATGTTCTGTTGAAAATGAAAACACTTGTGTAGAATGTCTCGAATCTTACTTCCATACAAAGAAAAAAAGTGACTGGATCCAGTGTTTGCAGTGTTCTGGCTGGTTGCATGAAGATTGCTCAAACTTTCCAGAGAAATGCAACAAGTGCGGTGACCAAAATAAAGGAAAAGGAAAAGGCAAGAAGACTAAAAAATGAGAGGCTTTATTGGGGCACATATGACTGATGTATCCGTGGAATGTGCCCCACCCTAGACTTTAAGAAATCGTTGATCTCAGCTATTTTAATTACTTTTAAGAAGTTTTTTTTTGTTTTTGTTATACCTATTGAGTCGGAGGTTAAGACTAATCACTTTAATAAACATGTTTTAAATAACACCGTTTATTATTTCAATTTTTCGAATGGTGGGGCACAATTGCCAGGTTTACCCTACTGTGATGCTTAGAAATAGTAACTTATATGTTTTTCAAGATATTGCGAAAGTTATAGAAGTTTTCAATAACGTACATTAAAATAATGGTATTGACGGGTTGCTTTTCAACTGAAGTTATAAATCTAAATATAACTTCTTTAATTTTAAAGTAATTTAAAATTCAGTCTACTTATAACGATAACAATTTTTTGACACAGAGCGGCTGCAATATTTTAACTATTGTTAATTCATGAACCTTCAAACTTTTCATTTCATGAGTTTTAAAATTTCAATAAAAATTACTTAAATAGAAAATATCAGAAGCATCTTTATTCGATTAATTTTAATTATGCTATGTATAATTAAGTAAAGGCAACTAATATTTTTAAATCGTAATCGGGTTTATTCAGATATAATATCCTATAACTTTTGCATTATCGCAGTATTCTATTTTATCTGTGGGTATGTTGTACTGTTTAAGATGCATAACATTTAAAGACTATAAACTAAACTTAACACTTCTAAAATTTAAGTAAATAGTAATTAATTAAAAATATTCTTCATTTACATAAATATAATTATTTATTTTAATAGTATAGATATGTAAAAGATAGGTAAATACTAATTGAACGTAATTGTAATCTCAAATTAATGAAAGAGTGGTAAATTCAACAAAAAAAATTATACATATTAAAGTCAAAGTTATCAAGAATTAGATATCATAAAGATAGGAACTTAATTTACTGCAAAAAATTTTTGAAAATAAGTCGCAGATGTCGATCAAATAAGAAAATATCCTTAGATGCCGAGAAAAAAAGATTGTTATTGACTTTTTGAATAGAGAGTAACATAGTGACATGTGTGATATGAAAGAGGAGATTCTTAAAAAAGAATTTAATGTTGAAAACTCTATATTAAAAGTTTAAAATAACTTACATATTATTTAATTAAGCATTTCCTAAGTATTTGTGAATGCAGCAAAGTTGAAATTCATAATTTTGGTCTGTTGCGAGGCGTTGCTGAACTAGTAATTTACCTGGGTATACCTGCAAATAAAAGAATTTGATTTTATAAATTGATAAATCATTTTAAGAAAAACTTACCCGAAAAAGAAGAAAGCCAGAACGTGATTGCAGATGTTGCCTTTCTTGATGAAGTGATTAACCTGAACATTGTATGCAGTATTATAATGGTGTTACCTGAAAATTAGCAATTGAAGTTATAAGATGATAAACCATATAAGAAATAATTACCGGGAAAGGAAGAAGCAGGAACGTGTCCATGAAAATGAATTAGCGAGGCCTGACGGCCTGTAATGTGTATGTTGTTTTTTTGAACGGACTTTAGAGGAGGAATCACTGCAGACACACATTGTTGATTGTATGAAGAGGAATTTCCCTAGTTAAAGAAAGAAAAAAACATTAAGTAAAATTTAATAATGTTTTGAATTCTTGTTAGAAAGATTCTGTTTTTATTTACATATCGTTGAATGCTTTTATAAAGATAAAAGTAAACTACCCATGTTAGTCCAGGCAATGAAGACATGAAAATTGGCTTACATGACAAAAGATCGGGGAGTGTTCATTTTTGGTAGATTTTTACAGTTTGGTGTCCTAATCAAAATTCTGAGTTTTCGACCTTGAACGACCGCCGCTCGCGCCGCCATATTGGAAAACGGTACCAAAATCCAGTTTTTCGAGAATATCTTCTCTCCAGCGCCACCTATGTTTAAAATAGTTATTACAAAAATGATAGAGCATAAAATTTTCTGCAATTTATGTATTAAACATTTTCCATTCAGATGAATAGTTTACGAGTTACAGCGGAATCAATAACAGCAAATTTTTGCGATTCGCACTATCGCTACATTTTTTTCGCAAAATTTCAGTAAATACTGATTACTCAATACGTACTACCGTTTTTTTCACTCATTTCCGCACCACCGTGAGGTAGAGTGAGAGGCGCGCTTTTTTTTCACGTGGTATCCCCAGTAGGCCTAATCCACGATTCGTGGACGTTATTTATTGATGTTCGAAATTTCGGGTTCGTTATTTACTGATGTCTTTTCTTCCGCTTCGATTCCGTAGGCCTAGATGGTCCAGGTTCACTGACATCAATATCTTCTCGCAAACAACAACTGAGCAGCACGTAGACATGAGGGGTTCGCGCATCATCCGTGATGAGAAAGATTTAAAGAAACTCATTGATTGGTTCTCATCACGCTCTCCTTTCCAAAGAATTGGCGAATTGATATCTATAAGCACTGGCATCGTCGGAGATGAAAGAATCAATTGTCACAATTCTCGTGAAATCGGTATTCTGGCGATTTCGAAAATAATTGCTAACAACTTCGACGCCGTGAAGTTCAAACGTTCGGATAAAGCGATTCCTCTTGTAGTTATCAACAGCAATATAAAAATTGAAGACGTTGTCATTCCCATTGATCCGCTATTGTTGTATCAAAGAATGTGTGTTGCTAAGCAATCAGACGAGGAGCTGCAGGAATATATTCAATTCGAACTGGCCCCATTTCCTTTAGCTCTGTTTAGCGAAGAGGGAATGCGCAAGGGGACAAAATCTTCACTCTACAAAGCTTTTACGCCTGTGCCAGACGATACTGAATTCGGGAAAAGCATTCATGTCATAGATGGTGGATATCTGCTACATAGAGTAATATGGCATCGCAAAGAATCGTTTGCATCGATCTGCGCAAACTACGTACAGTACGTGCGGAAGAATTATGGTTCTAACACAGTCGTTGTTTTCGACGGGTATCCACTTGACGCAGCTACCAAAAGTACAAAGAGTGCAGAAAGACTTCGTCGTTCAAATAAACAAACTTCCGCCGATGTACATCTCGACGAGTCGATGGTTCCAACTGTTTCGCAGGAAAGATTCTTATCAAACGAAACCAATAAAATTCGCTTGATTTCAGTGCTGAAAGAGAAATTTGAGAATTCTAATTTCCCAGTAGAACAGGCTACAGAAGATGCTGACACACTGATCGTTAACACGGCGATCAGTATGTCCGAATCGTTTGATTCTGTGTCCATAGTAGGAGAAGGTATAGATATTCTCGTCCTCTTTACAGCACTAGCGAGATCTCATCCGAACGTTTACCTTCGCAAACCAGGCAGAGGAAAAATTTTTGAAAAAATATACTCTCCTCGAAGTCTACAGTATGGAGAAATAGTGGCGGATAACATATTGTTCTTGCATGCGTTCAGCGGTTGTGATACTACTTCCGCTGTTTTCAACGTAGGTAAAATTAGGTTCATAAAAACACTCGAAAAGAACAAATATTTAAGCCGAAATATTCAAGTTTTCAAAGAGCGAAACGCAGATCCCGAAGCAATTGCTGTTGCGGGGGAAAGCTTTTTCGTCGCCGTTTATGGCGTTCCCGAAGACAACACAATCACTTTGGGCTCCCTACGTTATCAAAATTTTGCAAGATCCGTCACGAAGAGTAAATTCGATCTTGCTACATTACCCCCTACTAGAGAAGCTGCGCGGCAACATTCCCTTCGGACCTACCACAAAGTTCAAGCTTGGTATGGTATACACGAGAGTCCAGAGCGATGGGGTTGGGAACGAAGCAAGATTGGACTCACTCCTGTAAGGACAACAAAAGATCCGGCACCAGAAGCACTCCTGAAATTCATTTCGTGCAAGTGCAAGAAGGGGTGCGGTCGAGCCTGTGGCTGTAGGAAAACAGGCTTGAAGTGTTCAGTCATCTGTACATGCTGTCACGGAGACGCGTGTGAGAACAGAGTAGAGATTTTTGCGGGCTCTGAAGAAGAAGAAGAAGAAGAACAAAACAACTACGACGAGGAAGGAGACCTTGCCGTTTACAAAATTATTGGCACTCGAGGTCGAAGAAGCAGAAGAAATCGATGAAAATGAACATTCGGAAGAAAAGGGAAGAAATTTGCGAGACCTGGACCATCTAGGCCTACGGAATCGAAGCGGAAGAAAAGATATCAGTAAATAACGAACCCGAAATTTCGAACATCAATAAATAACGGGATAATGGATTAGGCCTACTGGGGATACCACGTGAAAAAAAAGCGCGCCTCTCAATCTACCTCACGGTGGTGCGGAAATGAGTGAAGAAAACGGTAGTACGTATTAAGTAATCAGTATTTACTGAAATTTCGCGAAAAAATGTAGCGATAGTGCGAATCGCAAAAATTTGCTGTTATTGATTCCGCTGTAACTCGTAAACTATTCATCTGAATGGAAAATGTTTAATGCATAAATTGCAGAAAATTTTATGCTCTATCATTTTTGTAATAACTATTTTAAACCTAGGTGGCGCTGGAGAGAAGATATTCTCGAAAAACTGGATTTTGGTACCGTTTTTCCAATATGGCGGCGCGAGCGGCGGTCGTTCAAGGTCGAAAACTCAGAATTTTGATTAGGACACCAAACTGTAGAAATCTACCAAAAATGAACACTCCCCGACCTTTTGCTGCTCCGAAAGTACTCATCGCCTGGACTATGTTAGAGAGATTAAAAGCTTACATTCTATTTATATAACTGAGAATATTATTTTCAATTATAATCATTTGTAATCTTAGTGATTTGAATAGTTCAACAGAAATAATTTGGAGAATTATTTTTCTTTATTACAAAACGTAATGTGTCTTACATAAATGCTGTCAAAGCATACACTACAACAGGCCCATAGATACCCAATAGACACTGAGTAAATGACTTGTACAGCTCTGTACTAGATTGGCTATCATAAATCACATAAGCTCAGCACAACAACCCTTATAAGCTATTTCGCATGGTGGAAACTTAGAACTAGATATCAATCCATCGATTTCTTGGTGCTTTTCTAAATCAATTAAATTATATACAATAATATTCCGAATACGATTTTTTCTAGATCGTGGTTATAATATAAAATGCACCAATCTTCACTTTTTTTGTTTTCTAAATTTACTAAAAATTTCTTCCTGCATTTTCTAAAGAAAATCGTTCGAAATTTTTCCCGTACATCTATTGGGTCTTTACACTTTTGTGTGTTTTGTAATTGTAGCTTGTTCTGAGGAAATTCTTTCCGTTTGTCTTAAACTTTATTTCCAGTAATTGTCTTGCTTCCCCTAACAGCTTGATATATAAAACGGATCAATACCTAGAACTGCTTTAAACTTGAACAACTTAAAATCAAATTACTTTTTTCTTACTTTGTGGACAGATTCCACTTCTGCCGCGATTTGTTCTTAAAACAAAATAACAAACTATTATGAATCCTTATTTATTAGGAATTTTCAAAAACATGTCGATAAGTGAGTACGAAGACAAGATATATCATAAATTCTGCCATATTTTACAAACTGAGTATAACGCCTACATTTTAACTTTCTCCTTTGAATACAAAATTAATTTTTAAAAATTCAGTAATTAAAAATAGATGAAAAGAAGAGAAGATATATTTAATTCAAATCAAAAAGTGCACATTACAAAAGATCATATTACACTCTTTTGTAACAAAAATATAACAACTGAGGTATAATTCTCTAAGATTTTGAGCCAGTCCATGGTAAAAAGGAGATTATTTGCAAAACGTGCACAATCTTCATCCAAGGAACGAATTAAAGCTGCCGAAAACAATTATCAACTATTTATACGGAACGACAGAACCCGTGCAGATCAGAACACCAAGAACTTTGCTGACCATCTGTTCAGCCTTGCTAGAGGAGCCTGGAGAAGAATGAAGAGCTCATCCAACTTTTTGGTTTTAGTTTTGGCAGAGCCTCCCAGGTTTTAAATCCCCCCAATTGCCCTCGTAATATCCAACTTTAAGTAATGACTTTGTTACAGTCAACAGATATCTCGACTCAGACGAATGAGGCGGAGCAATTGCCTTTCTTCGTGTTCAGGACTCGTATTTGTGAAAATGGTATAATCCCATTAAGTATGCTATCGCTTCCTGTGACACACCTCTGCATATAGATATAAGTTTCAATGCAATGTTTGTTATACCTTAAACACACCATGCCCCAATTAACACTTGTTGCATAATGTTTATTCTGAAATGAGATAGAATGTAAAAGGTTTGAGCGCAATTCTTTTGCTTCGCATTTGTATTTTAATGGATAAGATGTAAGCTCTTACAAACATTAAGAAAAATGCTTGAAATCAATAGGAGTCATTCATGAAAATACGAGTTTTGTATATTGCATAACAATTTGATTTGTTTGCACGAAGTATAGAGGGTACTATACGACGTAGAGCTACGAATGGGATCAAGATTACTGATTACTTTCTTCAAAAACCTTGCCGAAATTGGTCAGATGATTATTAGTAGTTGTGGTCTTTTTCTTTGGGGCAAAATACGACTTTTGCTAATTTTAATTTATCTAGCAAGATATCTTGAATTATACTTAAAAATACACGCCTGTACTGTTGCAATAAATTCGGGCAGGTCTCTAAAAAGAGGAGCGTAAGAATGTCGTAAATACCTGTGTAACTTATACATTTCCTTTTTACAAATAAACTACAATTTTCACAATTATTTAGCACATATATATATATAAAACACTGTGAATGTTTCGCTCTACTAAAGCATCATCGGGTGATGAAATTGTAATACAAAATTTATACAAGTACTAGCATTTATACATATTATAACTATGTTTAGAAGGGAGGTTTACAACTTTAATAAGATAAACTGAGAATAATTTTCTTTGGTATGCCCTGACAATCTATTAGATAAATAATACTATATTTTAATGAAGAAATGAGAATACGTCAGCATGTAAGCATGTGGTATTTTTCTGTGGTAAATATGCGACAACTTGCTGCTTAAACAATATGATAAATATATTAAAAAGTTGATATATTAATTTGGAAGAATTTGGATATGAACTTCATCGTAAACTATGATTATTGTAACTATTGGTTTGGTCTTCCAATTTATTTGTTCAATATAGTGAATACGACTACTTACCCCTGGGACAACTAGCCCCGGTCCCAACCCTACATTAGTAGAAGCAGTGGTAAATTTTCAATGACTTCAATATCGCAATTCAGTAATAAAAGTCTTCGTTACTTCTCTTACGTTACCTTGTGAAGTTTAAAGGGAAAGATATGAAATACTGTAACGGTTCAAAAATTATAGGCTTAATTATTTCAATTTTTAATAACAATTATTAATATCTCCGATATTATTTGTACATTGGGTATAGTAGCGTCATCTATCTATTGGATAGCTTAAGTACGTCCGGTCCTTTATCGACTGCTATTAGCGTAGTTGTGGTTATCTGTTTAAATTTAGTTATCATTCTTTGATTTCCGACAAATTTAAAATTATTTTAAGTTACTTGTTATTTTTCTTTTTGGATAATTTAGTAATATTTTTAAATTGAAATTATAATTTACTTAATTCTGCCTTACTGGTAATTTTCTTGAAATTGACTTGTTCTTCTATCCCCACTCCTATCGGCGGCAGTTGTTGAACGTCTAGCCGCGCATGTCCGGTTATTCATTCTTGTTCTGACGGTCTTGGTAACGACAGGTGTTGATCAGCATGCATTTACATGTTATTATTTGGTATATATTTGGTAAATTCAATTCCATCGTCCTAGCGACGGTTGCAAATAAGTTAAATGCTGTGTTGGAAGATGTGTATATATGTATTGGATTAGTTCGAAGCATGATTTTTCCTATTCGTCTAGGCCGGAACTTTGGTTAATCGACACATGGCTTCGTTGTAATTATCATACTTGATATTATTCGTATGAACGATGGAGCCGTGTATTTAATTATCTTTTTTTAATTTGGAGTTGTTAGTATCGCATTTTCTAAACCTTATTGTTTGTTTTTCTCTTTTAACATTTTTCGCTAGAGCTAATTATTCTTTCTGATTAGGAAAATTTTGGGTGTTACATTTTGGACGTTTAGAACTTGAACATTAGAATTTTGGAGACGTTAACCTTGGTGTGAAGTTTGAAATTTTGGTGACGATATAATTTGAATTATTAAATCACTTTGGAGGAGGTGCCTAGAATTTTTACAGCTGCAGGTCCTAGTCCATTAGATATTAGCCATCAGTTCATGTATCCTATACAACGCAGTTCAAACCAATTAGAGGAGACCCAGATAAGATAAGATTTGTTATTAATCAGTAATTGTATAAAGTCTATCGAACCTTTCAGGCCGGAGCCTTTTTCTTTTTTTTTAAGCTTTTGTTTAACTTAGTAACTTTTCTTGCATATAAATCCACCCTACTACGCGTTCGTTAATTTCGATAGGCTTTAATTACGCGGTGGCGCCCTTTAAAATTAGCTTTACGACGTTTCGGCCCATATCATTTTCACTGAGTCAAGCGGCAGCCTAAATGACAAGAATAGCAGGTAGGTGGTTGTGACTCATTCGGAAATATTATTTGTAACTATTTGGCATTTGTGACTTTAATTTGCCCATCGTCATTTTATTATTATTGCCACAGGCCTCTTGACGTTTCATACGTGGCAATACTCGTATAAAGGACAAACGTCAAGCCTTTGATACAATTACCTTTAATACCTTTAAACACAAGTCATTATGTTTTGTCAAACAATAAATTTATTACCAATTTGCCATGTTATAAACTCCATAATAAATTATTCCAGCATTGCATTAATATTATTTAATAATGGTATACATTACCAGTAATAACAATTTACTTCTAAATGTGTGCAATATTTTCTTTAATTAAAGTCATTTAAACAGGTGTGTGGTCGTCAATATATTCTGTTTTGATAAGTATTGGATCACAATTTAATTTTATTTTGATTCTATTAGTAATTAAAGCATGTTAGTATGAACTTATTACATGACAAATTCTCAAAACTACAGAGAAATTAATTTTATTGCGATTCTGTGAACAAGTTCAGATACTGATATTAGCAATTAATTTAACTGTGTTCTAATAACATCCTGAGACGTAATTGACTTTTAAGACTTTCATATTAAGTTTGCATAAATTGAAACGCATTACCTCTGCACACATACTTCATTAAATACGTTTTAATTAAACACCAATAAAAGTTTAAACCTGTGGCACTTTACGGGGAGCAAATTAATTTAAATTACACATAGCGGTAACTTGTTCATAAAGTTAGGCGGCCTATTATAGATTTTCCCCGAGATGAAGTATTGAATAAATTATAAATAAGGCAGGCCAGAAAGTTCGGAAATTGGATATAACAGCCAAAACCATTAAAGTTTTAAAAAAGTACATTAAGGAAACCCGCACAGAAAAAAAAAACTCTTTCGGAAAATCCGAAACAAACAGGGACAAAATCTATACTGAATAAAAAACACGTTGCTTAGGTGCCCGAAGTTCATTAACAACATTCAGTACACGCGAATAATTTAAACAATCAAAAGGGAAACGTTTCATTAATTATTACCATCAACGGAATGGACTATAGACGAAGGCGAAGTAAGGAAAAGATGACGGAATAGAAGGAGTGAAAGCACTTATAATGTACTTTACAAGTCGACGAAATTTGCAACCGTTGAGCGTGGTGTTTGCAGCTCTTTTTCACTCCTTTTTTGCCTACTCCCCTCTCTCGTCACTTGCCCAACTTTGGCTCGGGTCACCCCCTTATCTTTTAACGCTTAATATTCAGGATATATTTTTGAAGCTTAAGGACGCCGAATCTTGAAACTTGAAAAATCGTTTGTTCTTGCTTGTTTTATGAAGCGGCGTGGCTTTTATTATAAATCTTTCTTTCCCATATTCAGGTGAATTTTAGTCGTAGATTGTCGACGAACAATTTGAATATAAAGTTGTAAGTGCTTGGGTATATGATATTTATCGTAGGGTATGTGAACGTTACATTTTCAAGCCAAATATACATATGGTAATTTTTTTCCTCGACTGTTGGAGCTCCTGCAAATTTTCCACTCTATGTTCTTCTTTCGCCGCATCATTTATATCATGTAAGAATATACTTGTTATGTTTAATGTGTATAAAGTGAGATACACAAGCTTGACAAGCTATAAAATCAGACAGGTAGATATTATCATTGAGTTTATTTCACATATACAATGGTATATCACGAAGAACACGAGATTTCGTTAGAACATTAAAGATGACTAATAAGATTTGAGTTTTGAAATTTCGTAAATATTATTTTCACGTTACGCTCTTTCGATTTAATATAGTTTCGAATTTTCGCTTCTTCCGGTTACACCCGAAATTGATACCGACTTCCTTATTTTAAATGGTATACCCCATTTTTTATGATAGATTCATATTTCCGGCTTAATTTTAAGGTTAGTTTGTCTAATGAACTTTGCTTCTGAAGTTATCCACACTCAATTAGACTATGGAAGTTCATTTAAATAAATTAAAACTTGACAATATCTAGAAAAAGTAGTTTTGATACGAATTTCTAATAATCTTAAATTAAGGTTTCAAAAACACCACCGGCTATATCTAAACATTTATTTTTTTGAAATGTTCGTCAAGAGAAATAAGTAACCGTACACTTCGCGGAGATATAAAGTGGTACCGACATATACTAATGCATAATAAACACGCTCATACCACCTTATATCTCCGCGAGTGTACCGCTATTTATTTCTCTTGGTGCACATGTAGCACACTGTATCATAGTACCGTCTAGATTACTGCACGTGCCTCACACTCTGGCCATCATATCTTGTTTGGTGGGAGCAGGTATACTGTATAATTTATAATATAGCACCAAATAAAGCAACGTGAGAGCTTGAAATCGGGTGATCGCGGTGGAAACCTATAAGGTCCTTTACTTCCGATCCACCGATCATAAAATATTTTGTCTAATACTTCTGTGCTGGTATACCATCCATCTGACACAATACGCTACAAGCTTTTTCTGCCGACAGTGTATTTAAATTTAAATTTATGACGTTTCTTAAGATATAAATACATTACTCACTATTTAAATTTTCTTCATAAGAATACCAAGAAAATGCTTGTCATGTTTAATAGCAGAAAATACATTTTCACCGTCAGCAACAGGTTTTTACTGGTCGTTTTCGGCAAGAATGATCCGAAGGAAATGCAATTTTTTAAAAGATTGTTTAGAATAATCTCGTTGGAAGGTGTTGCCCGATTTGGACATTTCTCTGCATAAACATGACATATCCTATGCATACATATATAAATTAAAATTTATACATGCACGCATAAAATTGATGCACACTCTGCTCTGGAGTCCGGCATTCCAGCTACCAACACACGTACACGTGTATCGATCTTCAAGATCTCTTTAGCAGGGTGCGAACGTGATTTGGTGGAATGCCAAATGATCTCCAACTCTTCCGCAATATCATCCCCTTGCATGACAAATTTTATCTGATTCGTTTGATTTAAGCCAAGTCTCTACCAAACATATAAAATATACTTTTGAATTATGAAACATAATTTCTAAGTCAGAAAGTTTATTGGTTAATCTACGTATATTTAAAAAAAACATATGTACGGAGAAAACGGAACATTGTGACCCGCATCTTCATCATCAAAATCTTCGTCATCACAATCCTCGCTCCCTTCAGCTGATGCTACTGATTTTGCTTTTTTGTGTTCTTAATATAAAAAAACGATTAATGCAAAATTTCTGTTGGGCCACAATTCCGGATTATTAACTTTTTCCAAATCACTGACAGGCAGAGAAATCTTGAATGAAGCATATTCTTCATGATATTTAAGCCGCAATTGTTCACAAACTACATTATTAAAGCTATTATATTTAAGATGTTTTTCAATATCTTCTACTTTTGTCGATTTATCTAATCGATAAACATGCAGATATACCCTTTTTTCGGCCGCTCTCAAAGAAATGTCGCAGGCCGAGTCAAAGACAGTGGGCTTCTTCAATGTGTTACGTTTTCTTGTAACGACAGTAAAATCGTCGCGCGTTGGCTAGCTTGGAAGTTTTATTTATTCGATCCTCACCGGTGTCCGCTTTTTCAGCCGTGACTCGAACAGCTGAAGCATACGAAGAGTTTTCTTTCGACACTTCTTGTAGGGTTTTCCCGACTTTTAATAGATGTTTTTAATTTGTGTTAGTGTCTTTCTTCACAATATTTCTAGCGCAGATGGAACACACGCTGGCATCTACATTGCGCCGATCAAATTTTGGAATATCTTGTTTGAAAAGCTGACGCATATCAACAACTTCTTTCGTAATTTTGCAGTTTTCTACGGACAACTTTTGAATTTCACCTTGAAAAGCAGCAACAACATTAGATGTAAAATATTCCTTAGCCTCACTTATTCTATTCTTGATAACATTTTCTAAGTCAACTCGTGATATTTGTATAATTTCAGAAGTAATTAAGTAAGACATACCAGCAGATCCGCCCTCCTTTTGAGTAGCCGGTGGTACCATAACAGACGCGAAATTGTTGGTTGTGTCCGTACTGCACCTCAAACACAGTCACTTTTTTTATATTCCCGTTTTCTTTTAATTTCGTTAATTGTTTAATCGAAATATTAACACACTTGCAGTGGAAATTGCCATTACATGCACTTGTACATGACACGTAATCATCATAACGCTGTATATCACTAGAGCACACAGCACGTTGTATCGCCATCTTGACTTTCTTATGACAACAATGTTGTTGAGCAATTTATAAAGTTCTATTCTCTTCCACATTTATGAGAGCATGCTTTTATATTTTAAATACCTTAACAACATTTTAATGCTTCGAGGAAGTTCTCTTTTATTATTCAGATTGAAAATTGTCATTCTCTTTTCGTAAATCCCAATAGATGTTCGTTTTATGTTCAGAGTTGTTTTGAAGGTCTTCAGTCTGGTATAGTGCATTACCTCCTATTGCTTTATGTAATGACCATTAAACCAACTGTTCCCATATTTTGTTGATGCTTCTATTAAATTACATTTTATTAACATAGTCTTGTATGTTGTAAGTTGATTCGCAATACTATGAATGTCTTCATCTTCTTCTTCTCTTTTATCGGCCCATTGTCGTGATAGGTTTACGTCACTTTGATTACATTCTAATTAATAATAAGAATAATGAACATAATAATGTTCAGAGAATAATTTAAGAATATCATGCCAGTTATCCTAAAATATTAAATTATTATCCAAATTTTTCTGGGATTAACTGTACTCCTACAAACTACAATTGTAAAATTATTTCAATATCCTGAAATCCATTCAGATAATTGATGAGCATCTCTATGATTGTAGCGAATTAGTTAGTTCGAGAATTACTTACGTACATACCACTGTAATAATCTCTTTCAGGCGATTACATCACATGGTTTACCATTTTCGGTGCGGCGGCAATCGAAAAAGCTAGTGGATAGACCTCCTGCGTCTCACCCTTCTCTACACGAGCGACAAATTGAGACCACCGCAGCAGTGGCAACCCTCTCTGTGTTCGCCCGTCTTCTAAACGGTGTCGGCCAATCGGCGAAGTAATGGAACGGCCGTAAATTACGGTTCGAGTAGTGAGGAAGAGACAAGGGGACCCCCATAGAGAATACGTCCTGTCAAACAACTCGTAATAACGAAATTGCTCTAGTGGCAGGTGCAGTATAGTTAAGGAAGGACCTCCGTACCATCCGGCCTGTTTCATTTATACGACTTGTTAATTTAATGATGATACTACAGTAGGAATTAGGACGGAAACATTTCAGTTTGGGAAAGCCGATAGATAATATACGAAGGAGGAATAGGGAATGTTCGACAATTAAGAAAATTTCAACTAAGACGTTCGTGAAGCTGATATTTGTTTTATGTAAATCTCTGCAAATAAATACCTACTTGCTGTACAATATAAAAAACAACATCCTAGGAAGAATTCACAAAAGGCCTGTGTCATGCCTTATATGCCAAATCTCAAATGCACATGACAAGAATGCTAATTTTAGACTGGCATTAAATTAGTTTGCATTACTAGTGTTATACAAAGTCAATTTTTTGTATATCTCAATTTTTGGTGGCCTGGCTTTCCATTACGTTAAGGGGTAGGTTAAGTGCTGCTCATATATCTATATGACAAATAAATAAATAAGTGAATTGTATTTGCCTTACAGAATCATACAATTTGAATTACAGGACTATGATAATAAATTATAGTCTTATTTTTAAAATAGCGAGACGAATTTCTGAACAGACCACTTGACAGTGAAATCTCATTGGTTGAAAGCAAGGCCAAATAACACCGTATCAATCTTGCTCACATTCTGTCAACTGACATTGTTTACGGTTAAGCCTTGTTCTTTCTATTATTTCTCAGTTATTTCATTATATATTTTACCAGTTCTATTCAGAGCTCGACAGTAATAGTTATCAGATATATTCATAAGTTTGTTTTCAAGATTTTCGTGCATGTAATTTGGGACAGGGGTATGTTCAGAAATTCGTCTCGCTACTTTAAAAATAGACTATAATATGCTGCGAGTTTTCAAAAAACTAAACTAAATAAGCTAAGAATGACATATACAATAAAACTAATAGCAAGACAATAAATAAAATTAAGAATCGACACACAGACCAATAAGATTAATAATACTAGGCAAAAATAGCAAATAATCGAATATTGTCTTATCATTATAATACGAATTTGATAGAGCAATCAAAAATCGTATACATAAATAGAGAATTCAATCATAATATTAGGTCTGAGAAATAAACTGAGGTAGAACAAGAATGGGTGAAGGGTTGTGGTACCAAGAAGTTAAGGAATGGTAATAGTACTGGCGAATGAGCTTTGTTATGGAGCAGCTTGTGAATAAACGTAAGGTTATTGTAGAAGCTTGTATGTGAGACCGAAGGGATCTAAAAGCCAGAAAGAAATAAGGAGTATTCAAAAACCTTTATGAGGATTAGGACCATCTACAATGTGCCATAAAAAAATTTCACACTTTTGCTATACAAGCGCCACTTGAAGCTTCTGATTAATATAAAATGAATATCAGATAAGGCTAACATACTCCAATTTCGACATAATCAGCGAAGTTTATTGAAATATTTCAAGTTTATTTATATTGTATTATTTTCGAAGGTGTTGAGGTAATAATTGAATGATACATATCTATTATACTGTGTTACTTTACTTATTGATGTAGTTATTATAAATTAAGCACATGTTCTATTCTTCATGTATGATTTATTATTTTTTTCTTACAAATATATATAAACTTCCCGTCATTTTCCGATTCAGCAATTCAGCGATTTATCGAATTTTCTATCAACCGTGAGGTTTAGAGAGCACACTTATGGTCATTACTTTACACATGATAAGTTTATGCGTTTTAACCGCAATATAAGTTATTAAGGTGTTCTCTGCACTTACGAATGACAAATTTCAATGTTTCACATTAAAAATAATCCACAAGTCTTTAACCATCTCGTTCTTAATCAACATGCCCCAACAAATAGCTGCAGTGAACAGGTTCTTGCAATCTAGTGAAAGTAACAACTTTACATTTAGCATAAATCAGAGGTAAGTTATCTATTACACGTTAGTTGTTACTTTCCAGATCAGTCGGCTGCTGACGGTCAACACTTATGTTGGTAACTCACAATACAATTTCTAATCTCCAGCAAACAGAAGTTTATTGCAATCAATCTCGTCAACAATTCCGTTTATGAAGATATTGTAGAGTAATTAATCTATGTTGGTATCCTGCGGTACCCTAGAATTGGCTATATACGGTATGGAACAATACTCACCATAAAAAAAATTTCTTATGAGTATCGCATTTACGAAACAAGGAGATGGTTTACAATTTATAGTAAAAGTCATCACCATACATCTGTTTATCTTTGTTAGGAGATACGCTGTTTTATATTATATACTTTTGAAAAAGACATTTTGGCATTCATAGTCAACTGACACACGAGTGTAAGTCTCAGCAGTCTTTTATGGTCATGATTGGTCAGTACTAATGTATATATCATTTTACAAAATTTACCTGTATGACAATTAAGAATCTGGTTATACCTCTTGACGAAATAGAATATATTTTGTACCTCTCCAAAAATACTTATACCTAAGAATCTGAACAGGTATCGAGCTATAATAATAGTTATTAATTATTTCAAAAGCTGTATACAGTATAGTAAAAGGGCATAAGTATATTCCAGAAATACGTCACAAAGATAACACAGCCATACTAGAATGTCAAAAGGTCATCTTAACAATAGTAGAAGAACTGATGGAAGTACTCCGCCATTAACTCTTTAAAACACAACAAACTTAATAGAATTCGAGATCATTTATCACCTTGTCTTTAATTAATATATTCCTTTTTCCGTAAAGTCCGTTTACTTCTACGTGTATCAAATACATTTCTGCCTTAGAAATCAACATTAAAACACCGCGAAGTCATTTTACCGAGCATACTTATATACATCGATCGAGGTAGTCAGAAATTTATATAGAATCCCGCACTACTGTAGAATAATTCTTTGTTATAAATAATTGCCGATATTCATATTAAAATTGCCATATTTTTTTTTAACTTTATGTTATGATGCTAGGGTTAGACTAAACCATGAATAATGAAATTTACGATGATATCCGATTTTTTTTTATTATGATAAATGCAGGTTCTATCTATATATATCTTATTTCTCTATTTACATATTTTTGCAAGTCGTTTATTTTTAATTTATAATTTATTATAAAAGTATGTAAATAAATCAAATCAAGTGTGCCACTGTCAACATTAATGTAACATGACATATAAATTCCTAGTTTGTAGCTTTGTTTACCAATTGTAAGGTATGATTCAAACTATTTGTAGGAATGTCCATAATACCACAATGGTCTAGCAAGTCAATAAGGATACCAAGAGACTGTTGACCGACATTTATAGTTTCATAAATTGTCTTTGAATAAGTTAAAGAGATCTTTGTTACAACTCCTATTTCAACAAAAAGTATGTTGATTTTTAAAAAGTGGTCGAAAGTTATTCAAATAATTAGTTACGTGCTTGTTCATAATCTTAGCGAAAACTGAAAGCAAACTTATCGGTCTATAATTTCTAATAGAAACTTTACCACCACATTTACATATATTGGCCTAACTGTGGATAGCTTTTAACTAAAAGAAAATATTCCTTTTTCTCAAGGAGAAATTAATCATGCAAGTCAGAAATTAAACTACTAAAAGTAAAGCACATTTTATCACCAAGGATGAAACATTATCATGTCTTATTGAAGACGATGTGCTTAAATTCTGCTGCATTCAATCCATCATTTACAAGTAAATTTAGAAATCAATATGTTGGCTAAATCATTTTAAAGGAGTAAATTATTTTTTATTTCAAATATATCTGGACTAATCCGAGCGGATTTTTTTTAATAGTTTGCAGTTTAATCACGGAAAGCGAATACTGTGATAATACACAAAGATATTTGAGAATGTTGAGAAAGTTTTATCAGGACAGCTGCATTCGGAGGCGGAAAGCAATGATTTTTTATTTAATGAATTATTACAGAACTTACGCCTGTAAATGTATTTGTACTGGTTATTAGAAAATAGTATTGCTAAATGCGATATTTGACTATATTTGTCAGAAATATTATTTATTACCTATAGAAGTTACCGAAAAAAATCTGTTAGGGATATTTGCAAAAGGGTTGTCCAAATTAGATGCAGACCTAGACCTGATACGGGATGTTCACAGAAGTTTACGCATTATTAAGCATCAAGAACTCTTTCATTTAATGGGACTTATTAATGTTCTTATTGAAAAGATTGCTGATTTTTATATTAGTAACATATATGTAACAGAAAATATTTTCATGTTTAAAGATTATTTCTAAGATTTTTGTCTTTTAAACAGACTGGAGCCTAGCCGGAATGGAACATTTTTTACACACATCTGTTGGAGGTGCATCAGCTCCAATCCTTGGCCGTGCGACGCTCCATGCATAGGCCAGATTTTTATTCAAGCTGATTAAGAGTAGAATTGACTGTCCGCAGCTGCTTGGTGCTGTGCCTTTCTACGTTCCGCGATGCTCGGCTCGGCATGCAGCATTCTTCAATCTGCCTAAGGCCAGGACCAATGTGCTCAAGAAGTCGCCCTTGCACCACATGGCACGGAATGCCGAACTTTTCTTTTCAGACATTTACGCTGAATACTGGAACCAATAGTGACGTCTGTTACATTTTTCTTTTTGTGTCCTTTTGTATTACATGTTCATTTCTTTTTTTTTCTGCATTAACGTATGTGTTTATTTATATTTTGTCCTGTAGTTAGAAATATTCTGTTGGGCAAATAAATTATTATTCTTATAATTTTTTTCCAAAACTCGTCGTTTCATTGTCCTACAAATTCTAAATAAATAGATTTCTTCACATATATTATTATTAACATATAACATATATAAGATTACAACATGGGATGTCATTGTCTTTCGTAATGGTTTTGTTTCATAAAAGGATTGTCTCTCATAAACTTGATAGATCAAATCAAGAAGTCTTACCTTATTAAAACAGTTTTGGAGGAGTCCATATATTGATATGGATATATACTACTTGTACATGAGAAAATTTTTAAGAATATTAAATTCAAGACAAACTATAAGTTATAAAATTAGTTATGAAAATTTGCAAGTATTCCCTTCCATTTCTATTTTCAACTTATTTAGTTAATAGTTTTTGAATTGAAATTTTAACATGTACAACATGCATGCTCTTAAAATACAAGTGAACAAAATTTGGCAATGCCGGGTAATTTGTCAACTAATGATTTTATTAGATTTAAATGAATTTCCTTTTCTTTACTTGTTAGTATTTCATTTCGCATCGTTAAGAGTTGCGCTTGCCAATAAAACGTGACCTCAATGCCCTTTTAATACATTTATAATGGAAAAAAAGATCTTTTGTTAAGTCGGCGCTTCTTTTCAATAAAGGAAATCATCCATTTGCCGATGAAATGAAAGAAAGTAAATATATTATGGACCTAACGTTATTTGAAATACGTTGTATATAGGAAGAAATTTTTGCTCCTTCTTTAGGTATGCGAACGATTTTAATGTCCGGAAACGTATGTTTAATCTACATACATATTTTAACTTTCAACAATATAATTAATTGAATCCGAAGCCGGACAAGCCAGTGCACAACTACAATCGAATTACTCGAACTACTTAATTTGAAATTTTCTTTAAATTGAATATTTTCGTAGTCCCGTATGTTACCTATTAAGTTTACATGTATTTAATTCCCTCAACTCAAATTTCTATATCTCGATTTTTTCTCTAACTAGAAAAAGATCATTTGAAATTTTAGGTGAAGCATCTCTCTAACTCGAAGTTTCCAAGAAAGCAAGTTAATAAAACAAAGAGTAAATGACAAAATTTGGGGAAGTATCTCTATTTGTACTTTCATGAGTTTTATAATATGTATATTGCAGCATCTAAGCGGCGTTCGGTGACCCAGTATACTGTATCAATTCAGTGTTTATTGTTGGACTTTTAATTAAGTCTCCTCGATGAAAACTTCAATGTTAAACTATTAAACAAAAAATATAAAAATGGAATATTAAAAAAAGTTGATAATGGAATTAAAAACAAAATAATAGCCACAGAATATAATATATAAGCAAGTATACTATCCACTATAATTAAAAGTAAAGTGTATATTCGAAGTTTCGTGAGTAATCTTACAAAACCGGCTGGATAGTGTCAAACGAATTCGTAATGTTAGGAATAAAAATGTAAACTCTGAGGTACTTAAATGGTTTACGTCTGCAAGAAGTAAAAGTGTTCTTGTGTCACGACCACTTCACGAGAAAAACCATTAGAATCTGGTCAGGATTTATGTGCAATAAATTTTAAGGTTAGCCCTGGTTGGCTTCACAAATTTAAGAGCAGCCAAATTTATGCATTACACATGCATATTTATACATTATGTATTTTCTTTTTATTTTAATTAGACACGATATGTCATAAAAAACCGTTTGTGGTGAGAGTGTTGCTGCGAGGATAATCACATTAATAATTTGTTTCAATATGTATTACCAAGAATTTTGCCGACGAAACAGGGCTATTCCTTAAATGTTTACCTAAGAAAACTAAGGATTTTGATGGTGATAAATGTTATCGTGGCTAACGTAGCAAAGAACGCTTTACGAGTCTCCTTGCAACAAAAATGAATGACACAGAAAAGTTAAAACTCTTTTATTCGGAAGAAGTACTAAGTCTAGGTGTCTTAAAGGAGTAAAGCAAAAGCATGAATGGCTTCTGGTATCTTTGAAAAACGGATTAGTAAACTAGGCAGACAATTCTTTAACAAAGTATAAAGGCCATCGATCTTCAATTTTTCCCACCAAACGCAAGCAGTAAATTCTAGCCCTTAGATCAAGTTATCATATACAGTTTAAAGGATCACTACAAACGGAGAATTCTGAAAAAATCTTAAACGCTTTAGAGAACGAAATGTCCCCTACAATATCATTGTTGGATTGTGTGAATGAAACTTCCATGACATAGAATGTAGAAGTTAGTCAAAACACTATTCAAAATTGTTTCAAGAAGGCAGGTTTTGGTAGGGACGATGATGAAGACACAATTCTCCTTGTTCAGATAGGACGGAGACTACGCGATAGAAATGCTGAATTATTTTTTGAATAGGGCAAGATTTTCAAACGTGTACTGAGTTGCTGAAAATTCAGAATGTATATTTCGATCGTTTTCGCGAAATAGACAGCAATCTCTTAACTAGAGACTCTCCCACAGACCAGGACATACTTGAAAGCGTATATTTGCATTATGAAATAGTAGAAGCAAGTGATGAAGAAATTGTAGAAATACCGTTACAAGCATTTAAAACTATATTATATTGTTATTTATTTACGGGTATATTATATTATTAGTTATTGCTAGGTTTAAAGCGAAAAAAAAAGTTTATGTATACTTAAATAGAAATTCTGTAAACAATTTACGAAAGCTAGAATTTCATACTCATAGCTATTCGGGCAGAAGTGAATTGTCAAAGAATTATTCATCCAGTTCCAATTGGAACACTGGCATAAATTTCCGATTGCCAGCTTAGTAGATATAATAAGAGAAAGTCTGGTGTTAATAGATGTATTTTGTTGAAGCATACAACAAGGAATAAAACTAAATTCATTCCAAATGTAACAGATAGTTTATTTTTTTGCCGATGAGGAGAAATGCATTATGGCGCGTTTCGTCATCTTAAAATATGCTTAATTCAACAGTCTGAAAGTTGTTTCTTTTAGAGAAATCATGTTAAGAATTTATGGAATGCTATAATGATATCGTAAATAAACAGATTAGTGGAAAATAGCAAATAAATTTACTTTTACTTTTTATATAAGAAAAATAATTAAACAATGGTAAAATATAGTTTTCATAGTTGTTGTGAAATGTATTTCATTAACATCAGTTGTCTATTACATAGTGCTAGTAAGGTTAATGTGTGTTTATATCACCAGGCGTAAAAAATATTGTCAAGGATATTTGCAAGTTGATATTATATGTTAAGTGTTATCTTTCAAAAATATGTTCAACTGTAAGATACCTAACAGTTTGTACTGGAAGTTAGGATGATCATTGTTTATTTTAATGTAAAAAAGAAGCATAGGTTGATGAAGTATTGATTTTCAGAAATTTTATATTTTCTGATAATTTTGAAGAATTGATGCAAATCAGTTATCTATAAGATAAAATTTTTGCAGGTTTATTGCACATATCTCAACTTATTTATAACAATTCTTACACGGATGCACATCAACGGTGGTAGTGGTGTTGTTATATAAATATACATTGAAATAATTATAATAAATTTATTGTATCAAATTTTCTAAAATCAGTACATACTCACCTGAAATATACATAATACTTTACATTATACCTTACATGAGAAGATCTGTTTAAACTTTACTTTGTTAATAATCATTTAAATTCTTAATCCCAGTATCGCTCTTGGGACCTTACCTATCAACAATAAAAATCTTTTTAAATATAATTATTCTAGAGGAAATTCTGCTAAATAATACTATGACTATCAAGTCTCTCTCATAGATGTTGTTATTTTATACATAGACACACATATTTTCTTTAACATATTTACTTTAAACTGCATCCAATTAATTATATTGATTATGTAAAAATAAATGAATGAATGAAATACGTTTACTCTTAGAATAACAATATTTTAAAAACATATTTAAACTTCTATTCTAAAAGTATAAGTACCTAATTGCTTTTAAAATAAAAGTCGTTGTTTATTAAGAATATTATAATACATACAAACATATATAAATGAAATGAATAAAGGAGAAGAATGATTCCTTAATATGAAATTAAAATTAATTTACAGTACAATTTTGTTTTTAAGATTAGGGTTTTACTGCTACTACGCTGTTGTAAGTCGCTTGTACATCTTTGTTTTAGCACTTTAATAATTAATAAAATTTAAATTGAATATAACTAATTTCATAACAAGCAATACCTCTTCTTTGTCAAATACTATGATTGAAATACCTCGTAAGAGTTTGCATTTTTTAGGGTAATTAAATTGTCATTTTTGTTTATTATATTTATTTCGTAATAGTAAAACCAAAATTGCATTTGTAGCAATGTAGATCTTAATTGTGACATCTGGAAGATTTTTTGTTCATACTGAAAATTTTTGAATTTTTCACTTACAAGGTATGGATTCTAGGCTATCGATATATTAAGAAGTTATACTGGGATCTAAAAATCGATATAGTTTTCACTTGGATTTTATTAAAATTCGAGAGTTATCAACTTGAATATTGAAATTTAATTAATACAAACTACCGAACATTTATAACACATTTTGTGCACAAAGAATTAAGCGGTGTAGAGATGTATTCGATGTGAAACACCATCGAACCATGGAAATTTATTTCATGATAAGAGGAATACATAACATATCTTTGTGTATTCTTATGTGTATATATTTATGTTGTTGTTTGTATGTTAATATGTTATACTTTTACTGGAAAGTGTGATGCTTATATCAGAATGCTTTACGTCATTTACTATTACGGCAATTGCAGACAAAAGCACCGAAATTACAATATATCGTATGACAATGCTGAAATCGTGTAAATAGCCCCAAAAAGTTGTCTACTATAGTCAGTACTTCGCAGACACTATGCTTTTTGACTTGAACATAATGGATACTAATTTTTAAAACGCGTTTTTCCAGAATTTTATTAAATATACAGGCACTATTTTAGACACTCTCATTTTGTTTTACTTCAAATGATGTTACTTAACTATTATGTCTTTGTTACAGGTACGCATTCTTGAACTATTCTATAAAGGAATTACGGTAAGATATTAAGAATTAAAGTTATAATAGTGATACAATTATTTCATTTCGAAAAATTATGTGAAATAGCAGATACGCGATTTTCAAGTCTTATTCCTTTCCATTATTCATATTTACCGATTAGCATCAATAGGATAAAATACTTGCAATAGAATCTAATATATATAGATTATCGCTGTTCTTTTCTAACTCTAGATCTCGGTTTCCAGGTTGTAATCGCATCAATTTCCATATGTCCTATGCAATGGTGGATAAAACGACGCCTAACTTTTCCCGATTACAAGCCGGTAAACGAGATCCTACTTACGTTGTAGTTATTTAGAAAAAACCGAAGCACCATCAGAAACCTCTCTTTTGCAGTAGATATACATTCATGTTTACACTAAATTTAGAAAATCACAATTGTTACCGTGTAATTACTATTGTTGCTTTATGTAGGCATATAGCATTTCCTTCTTTTATGTTTCCTAATAATTCATTAAGTAACTAATAGTTGAACATTTATTCTTAGTTCGTATTTGTTACTGAAAGGCTGGAATTTCTTGACATTTCAACACTTTTTGTGTGTACAATTTTTTATCTTAATGTATTACTCCAAATGCGTTATAGAAATAAGTAATGATATCACATAACACAAAAAGAAAGACAAACCTTAACTATAAAGATAAATAACGCAATTATTAAAGGGCCGAAGATATTGATGGATCATTTCAACAATTACTTCGTGAAATTACAGATGGCATATTGTCTCTGAAAGGAAAAATTGGTGTGATACAAGTATAATATACACCTGTACTAAATTTTTCTTCTTTCAACGTGTTTTTGAAGCTTGTTTATATTGTGAGTAGATTAAAAAATACAGGTTTCTGAGAAAGCCGTGTCAGTAAGGCTAATAAAATTTATAGAGAAAACTAACTTGTTTAACGATAATCAATTTGGTTTTCGTAATGGACGTAACATTTCTACTGCTATTATTACATTTTTAAAATACTTATACAGCGATATGAAAGAAGGAAAAACGTGTATAGGAATCATTTTCGACCTTAGTAAAACCTTTGATTTTGTAAACCATCAATTGCTACATGAAAAACTGTGTAATTATGGAATTATATGAAATCTTCTGGATTGATTTAATAGCTACCTTGTGGGAATCAAACATTTCACTAGCTATAAAAGCGTACAAGTTCCCAGGTAACGTTAAAAATATTGTGTGCAGAAAGAATTTTAAACGTACAATAAAAGAATTATAGCTGCTGTAGATTGGATTTAATACTTTGCTGTTACTTTATATCTATGTCCTGTTTATATATTACATTAATTATAAACTAATAATTAATTAAACTATCTCGTGGTTATTCAATTTTGTATTAGTTTTGTACACTTCCTATGTTTTATTGTTTTCTCTGTTAACCATTCAATATATCTAGCTCTCTTTTAGTTGAAATGACATACCTATACCATAGTACAATATATAGTCGGGAGGACAAATAAATTATCTTATCTATCAACCATAATCCATTGGAAGAATTAAAACAAAATCAAGCTATCCTGCAACATCGCACAACATTTTAAACTCTGAAAAGAGAATGAAACTTTAATAATAATAAATTTCGGCACGTGAAGGTATTTGGGATGTCATTAGGAGTCAACTACTAATGTAAATATACATAAAATAAAACTTCGAATTTCTAAAAATCATGTTATTGATTTTCAAAATAGTCCGATATCCTTTCGCTATATTTCGTCTTGGACATTTATATATTGGGAACAACTAAGACAAAAACTTATTTTATGTCATCGACATTCATATTTTTCACGCTATATTTACTTATATCGTTTCCTTCGCAGAAAAATATGGAGCTCTCCTTAAAAATATTTTTGCTAACCTCCAGAAACAAAAGTCGATATAGAAGAACAAAGAAAACATAAAAGCGGGTGGAAGATTTCTACAACGAGGCATCCGCCGCCACTATTCTTGTCCCTTTCTGACCGAATAAACAGAGTGAAATAAAACAAGCCCTGTATAAAGTGGGTCTCAGAGTTCTTGACGAATGAACAACTAATGTCACAGCCATTGAATGCGTGTCGTTTTCCGGAGACAAACTTTAGCCATAAAGTAAGCGACCGCTGATAACTTTTTAATGAAAATGAATCGACATCCATGCATTTCTCTGCCTCATATAAGCTTATGCGTGAGGTTGCGTTAGGCGAACATATGGCGAAAAAATCTAACCAGAAAATGTTCGTGGCGATGGATTCGGAAATGATGCCAACGCAAAAGTTTTTGTATTTGCTTGACTTTTATTGCTTTGAAAACATAACTGAATGGAGAAAAACTGAAAATATACAGCTAACTTCAAAATTAAATGGACACCTCTAGAGCAACTTAAGAATTAAATTAAACATTGTTAAAATGAGAACGTTTCATTTTGAAATTTTCTAAAGCGTGATAGTTCTTAGTTTTTATAGCATAAGTAACACAACCTAGTAAGCTTAGTACTATAAAACACGAACAAAATTTTTACTAAAAAAAATTGGTGGAGGCGCCTGTCGCCTTTATTCACATATACAACAAAATTTACATTAAAATCATAACTTTAGACAAGAAGTGAAAGAGCTGTGAGTGGGCTGTAGAAAAGTAGAAAATTTCAAAATAGTAGATACTTAGCTCATTAGTTGAAAGAGATGGTATATATATCCGATCCGGGACAGTCGCGTTATTTTTAAATGTAAAAGGTACTCACACAACATACACTATCCTCATTAAGAAATATGAAATGAATAAAAATATTGTTAAATTAAAATAGAAAATAGAATATACATAAAGAAAATGTAAAAAAAAAATCAATTGGAATGTTTGAAAAACGTGTCGGTGACGAACATATGGTCAATGCAATAATTTGTTTTCATACCTGCAGTGCTTTAATATGTACAGAACTTTTAAATTGTTTGAGTATTTTATACTGTATTTTAATGTGTCGCCGTATTTAGCTGTTATATAGCAATCTTGATAAACCCATGCTTTACAGCTAGATAGTAGCACATAATTTTCAGAGACACACAGTATTTAATCATTCGAATAATCAAATTTATTGTATATTAGGGAGATACTGAATATGAATTAATACAATAAATAGTCTCAGTTTCGTCCCACCATCACATATTAGCGTCCAACTTGAAGAGGTCTGGTAAAGTTTAGTGAACATAAATAAATAGTTTTGTGGGCCTTATTTCCTCCATTGCGTACATTCATGTAAAAAGGCATATGACACTTATGTCACTCGCCACTTGGGGTCTTGTGCACTAAAACGTGTCTTATGACACTCGTTCTTTAATATACTATTATATAACGTCTTTTCAAATTAACCCCATTTTATTACACATAACATAATATAAATAGAGGTCGTAATATGACGCCTAATTTTTAATTAATTATATTTACAATTATTGAATTGAAAACTTGGTTAATAAATGTACAATAAGCCGTTTAAATTCATTTTTCTACAATTAGTATGTTATAGAGCATTTGTTTAGAAAATAATAGATATTAGGTATATACATATCAGGATTATCATGGAGACCAAAATTTGGCAAATAATAATTCCATATCAATCTTCATCTTTAAAACATTTTTAGCATGTCGTCAAATTTTCGATACCACATTCTTCTTTTTTTTTTGGTTTATTACACTGTATATAAAACTAAAACGAACTAGACCCATGGATAAGAAAGCATTTTTCTAGTACAGCTTTCTTTATGATTTCCTTATCCAATTAAAGAATACGCCCGTGTCACAGTAACAAAAGGATTCTGAGAATGTACAAAGATAAAAGCAAGTATGCGAACAGGATTTATAGATATTACGTTTCAGATTTAGCTGTGTTTCCTCAACCTTAGCCCTACGAAAAGTATAGAATCGAATTCGGGAATTTCCCAAAATCTAGCGATAGCAAATATTGCCTTGTGCTTTGTCTTTTATTTTATTTTGTCCGTGATTTTTCTTGCAAGCGCACTCTGATACGTATCGCTTTCTTTTATTTTTATAGTAATCCAATTCGGTTTGGTCAATGTTATTTTTCATCTAAATGTAACAGTTTGTTATGTTTACGTGATTTTATTAATATGGCGGATAAATAAAATGTTTCCTTTCAAGGCATTGCTATTATTATCGTCTGATATCACCTTTCTAATATTTAAGTTTCAGAAGCTATAAATGTGATAATTTACTACATAATTATGGACTTCAAAGGCAAAAGTATTCGACTATTTCATATATGAGAAAGCAAAACTAAATCAGAATGTTTGAATGAAAATACTCCATGTAAGAACTTCAACATAAGTGTCTGACCGCTTAATCTTAAAGTATCTCTGCGATATCCATTTTGTCTCAGAATACACACAATTATGTTTACCTATAATAAGATAGATATAATTAATTTAAATAGGTCGAACGCGCAAGGATGAATATGCTACTAAAATATGAAAGAATGCGTAGGTAATATGACTTTGTGATGTCCTATACTGAAAAATTGTAAAATTCTTTCAGTAGCTAGCTACCTACACATTATTATTTTTATCACAAAATTTAATCAGATAGCTTTCTAAATTATGATTTTTCATGTTTTGCACTAATAAGTGATAATTATTTACAGAAAAGCAAAGTAGTGAAAAATAACATTTGGAAAGATATTATTTAATGTAAAATAAGATATCAGTTCCGGTATTTCATAATTGAAGTTATTGATTTGACTTAATTAATTATACCAAATAACTATTAAAGAAAATTATTAAAGAAAGAAAAAGCTAGCAATATCGACCGTACATAATTAATAAATGAGTTGTATGGGAATATGAAGTATTCGGTCTGTTGCAATAAAACTTAATTATTGATTACTCAATATTTCGTCATAATTAATGACTTCATCAGGAGTGTGCTGTAATATTAAAAAACACACCTGTTAAAGAACAATGTTAAACAAAAGAATTTCTTCCTAATCTTGCTATCAGATTTGCTAAATCTGTTAGCAATTTAAAATACCATCTCTGCATTTAGTTTAAAAAAAACTTATTAGCAACTAACCCAATATTCGCATACCACTCATTTGTATATATATATGACGAAATTAATTCAGTCACTCAAAAAGTGTTTTAGAATTGAAAATGGTACTTCAACGTCTATGCAAGTTGTAAGCGGGAGTCTTATAGTTTATAGCTATAGACACCATACTACACATTAGAAATGTTTTTAATCAGGAGACGCGTATTCAAGCTTATAATTGCAGCTTACGTTTAAATTAGCTCTCCCTGGAAATGGTAATTAATCTCTGTATTAATAATATCTGAAAAGAAAAGTAATTAACTAGTACCAATTATTCTTGTAAAAATTGCTTTTTTTGTGAGTGATAGTAGTGAATTTAATCATACATAACAAGAGAGGGCAGTTGAAAATATAAAACACCTGCCAGGTCCAGTAAAATAAGTAAAAACGAATTCTAAATAATTAAAAATTAGAAATCCGTATTATACTTGCATTGCATTTCTATTCAAGTAACGTAAACAAATTAATAAAGAAGATTACAATTTCTATTGCGATCAATGTGAAACTTCAAAAAAAGTTGGAATTTTCGAAAACAATAAAAGTAATTTTCGTGTAAATCAACACAATAGTATCCAAGTGCATAATATAACTTTATACTTATAATACTTCTTGTATTTTTCATTTAAGTAATTGATTGCATAGACAACTATTCACAATGTTTTAACAGACATATTTGTGTTTATATGGGCCAAACACACACAAACAGTAACCCTTAGAGATAAGAGCAATAGTCATAATTGTAAGACTATTGATTTACGGTTGTTGTTTAATTTTAGATTAGTTTCCTACTATACTAGTAAAGTCGAAATATTTTCATTTTATATTTGATTAATTCATATTTTATTACCAAATTGAACTTTGTGTTTGGCAAAGTATTAACAATATATATGATATTCTTTGTAGCTCATCTTTTGTGGTATATAAAACACGAAATACTCAAAAGATAGTTAATTTAGGTATGCCCTCATATACCACAATATTTGGCAAAACCGATCTTAATTAATTTTGTTGAATTTGTAAGTAATATTTTCTATGTACAAGTTTTAAAATGCTGTCTGTAAAGACAGGATAATACTTAAATGTATACGGCAGCTGAAAATACAGATGGATATGAACAAGTAGTTGTCTAACTTTTTTTTATGAAACTCTTGTCTTGTTTTTTATTTCTTTATAATTTTTGTATAAACTAAGACAACAACTAACGACCTATTGTGAGGGAAAGTGTAACTAAAGATATATTTCCTGATAAAGTTAAACACCTTTAAGTTCCTTTAGACTTGCATATGTGTATAAGGCCAACATAGGTTAATATAATAATATAAAATAATATAAATTAATTTCAAATTTCAAGAACCTCATTTTAGTGACGAGTTTTATTACTCAAGAGCAAATAGTAGAGTAGCCAGTGATTAATAAAGAGAGTGACTAACGAGTATACTATAAAACGAGTTTCATAGTATATTTTTTCTACGACAGAAAATGATCGAAATAACACAAAATGACTTGACTGTTGGCGCCACACGTCGGGTTATTTTGACAGATTGATGACACGTTTCAACCATCTTGACTGAAAATCAATCGATTAAAGAAACCTATAGCTAATTTTAGCTTGTGAATAAAGAGCCCGTTGCTATGTTTATCCCGTTACTAAAATGCACGAATCCAGAGCTTGTCAATGTGTATTAAAAAGATCACTTAGCACGAAGGAAACATTTATACGATAAATGGCACATAAAAGAGGAAAGCAGAAAAAATAATTTTATTTTTAATAACAGTAATTTGTTCTGGTAGATTAAAAATTTGTAGATATTTAGTAAATAAAATAGCAGCTGTGTTATTAGTTTTCTCTAAATTATGTCAGCTAAATAATAATAATAATAATACACTGCATTCTTCAATATTCAAATATCTAACCAATAGGTGAGCTATATAATATATCACCCACATATTTATGTCGCCTATACTTGAAAATATACGATATCTTTATCTATAACTTTACGAATGGCATATATAGTTTACCGAAATACTTTAAAATAGTTGACAAAGTGCCACATATCTGATATGATGTAGATTTCATTAAAGTACAGCTAGATTATGCATTTCGAAATAGTCTCACATATCAACTAATCAAATTTCAGAATTATGCTTGACTTGGATAGAACTGTAAAAGAAAAATTTTAAATAGTTTTTTGAACAATTCCAAATAATTCTGAACTTTTCGCCAAAGCATTTAAGAACGTGTTTGTTTATAGAAAAATGAGATGTGGTCACCAAAGGAGTTTCTTATATACGTATATTCTTTTTGTAATTTGAAACGCACATAAAGCTTTAAATACTTACACCTTCTCCAAAAAATAAAGCTTTACTACAGGGTCAAATTTTGAAATTTTTTTTATACTAAAAGTATTGAAAATCAAGATTTAAATGTTGTTACTTCTGATTGTTGATAAAAGTAAACATACTTTCGATATACATTTCGAAATACATTTTTAATTTATTTTTTCTCAAATAATTTTTATTTAATTTGTGAGAATAACTGAATTTTCTGAATAAATTCTTGTAGATTTAATAACAACACACACTTATTTTTTTTTTTGCAAAATCACGTTCTCTTTTTACTTTCTTATACGTAGTAGGGAAGTATTGTGATGATGAAAATTTCCGACCTCGAGTTTTTGCAGAAATCCACGTTTTGAAATCCCCTGATACCGAAAAAGTTGTTTTTAAAAAATGTCGCTGTGTGTGTGTGTCAGTCTCTGTGTGTGTGTCTGACCACGATAGCGGTCAAACCGCTATAACTATCAATTCCAAACTTAGTATTTACGAGTATCATCTTCCTCTTGAGATCCGATTAGATTTTCAGTAAAATCGGCAAACCGGAAGTAGTAGTTTATTTCAGTGCAAATATCGAATTTTGCTAAGTTTAAACAAATTTATAAGGAATTCATATGTTTTTTAAATTAAATTTGAAAAGAATTTTATTGTGAAAGTTTTTCGAAATTCCTACATGAGGTAGGTCTTTTACTCTTATCGAAAATCAGTTATTGGCCAACATTTTGCAAGTCATGCTTTTTAGGCAGGTGCGTTACGGGTATAAAAGTACTTATAACTTAATTTCCAATACCTTTTGTATAAAAAAATTTCAAAATTCGGACCGGAAGTAACACTTGTACTCTTATCGATAGGTAGCGATTTTTTGCAAATATGTCGTAAGTTATGCATTCTATATATATTTATGAAGAGTACAAAAGTATTTTGAGATGGATTTGAAATATTTTTTGAATAAATAAAATTTCAAAATTCGGCCCGGAAGTAACACTTTTAATCTTAGCGAGTAGCACTTTTTGGCAAATATCTCGCAAAGTATGCATTCTATAGAGATTTATTAAGAGATTAGAAGTATTTATAATAAGAGCTGGAATAATCTTTATATAAAAAAAATCTTAAAATTTGGACTTGAAGTAACACAAGATACTCGTAAAAGTATAATTTAGAAGAATTTTGTATAACTTGAAACGCTCATACGTATAAGAAAGTCGTGTGGTGGTCACACCTTATTTTTTATAGCGGTTATTATATCGAACACGGTCCATTTATGATGCGAAAAGTTTCAAATGAGATTTTTTTACAAAATGTTTATTCTTAATTTATATAGGTAATTTCAATAATATTTTAGTTAATTCTAGCATGGAAAGACAGTTTGGTCACTTCACAGGTGCAGCATTTGACAAAGCTCCTTTTTAGTTTAGCTCTTGTAGAGCACAAAGCATACCTTGTAGAGGTTCATTTTACTGGCATATGTTTGCCAACATTATTAAGGCAACTTGGAACGACAATTGCAGTACCAGCTATCTTCTTTAATTTATTACTTCCGATAATGCATCGCTTTTTCCGACCAGTAAAGTTTTTTATAAATTCGTTGGCTGAAATAGATCGGTATTGGAGCTGGGTCAGAGCTTCCACTTTAGTGGATTGTTGACTTATTGTGGTTTTATATAACATATATGAATTCACGATTGAGGTATCAATTAAAAATTACTCTAGTTTCATGTACCACTGTCTTGATTTCCAAGAAATGTCATAACATTAATAATAATAATAATAATAATCTTTATTCCACGCGACTCAAAAGAGTATGGGAAACGTCATAACAATGTAAATATAATACATGTATATATATATGAATATAATAAATATGTATAACATAAAATACAAAGCCCACTATTACACACACAAATGAAAGTCAAATACACATGAAAATAAAACACATTACCCATTACAAAAGTGTATCTTCTAAGTATTCATTTACTGAGTAGTAACCCCTTTCAATTAGTAATTCCCTAGTTGCCTTTTTGAATTGATCGTCAGACATTGATTTAAATTTTCTTGGCAATCTATTATATACTTTAATGGCCATATATCTGGGACTTTTTTCGGTAAAACTTAGTCTATGTCGAGGAATCTCGAGCGTGCAACCATTTCGAGTGCAGAAACTGTCCTTATTTAATTTCGGCCACTTGTTTAAATTTTCTGCAGCATACAACAGCAGCCGCCAAATATAGACGCACGGCAGCGTCATAATCCTGTGCTCCCTGAACAAATCCCTACAACTAGTCCCTGCAGATACTTTCGACATAATCCTCAATGCTCTCTTCTGCATTCTAAAAACGCGAATCATGTCTGGTGATGATCCCCATGCTATTATGCCGTATACCATCACTGAGTGAAAAGAAGCAAAATAGAATATCCTCAGTACTGTGTAACTCACCACATCCCTCAGTCCACCCAGCGCAAAACATACCGGACCAATCTTACTGCACAAAATTTTTATATGCTCTCTCCAATTGCATGTGGAGTCAACAGTTAAGCCTAAAAATCTAGTGTTGTCCACGTGAGCTATAGCTGCAGTAGGCCCCCTAACGAGATGAGATTGATCTCGATCGCGCGACCCTGCCTTGAATTCAATGAATACAGTTTTATCATTATTTAGCACAAGCTTGTTGTTAAGTAAATAGTTATTTAAGTCACCCAAAGTATTAGACGCATGTCGTCCCAAGTCTTTCGTCTTCTCAGTGGGCACCAAAAGTGAAATGTCATCCGCGTACATGATGGCGTTATCTGATGGAATATCAGTCACATATATTATGTACAATAGGGGTCCCAGCACGCTCCCCTGTGGCACCCCACACCCGAGTGTGTACTTCCCCGAAATAGCGTTTCCAATTTGAACATATTGACTGCGGTCCACTAAATAACTCTGAAACCATTTCAAAGGCGTACCCCTAATACCATATCTAAACAATTTCTGTAGCAACAGTCCGTGATCGACCAGATCAAATGCTTTACTCAAATCTACAAAAATTCCAGCACATGCGTTTCCGTCATCTATGTTCTTGTATAATGCATCTAAAAACTCTGTAATTGCTGAAACTGTGCTGCGACCTTTTCTGAAGCCAAATTGGTGGTCATTAAACAGATTATATTTTTGCATAAATTGCACTAGTCTATTGGCTACAAGCTTTTCAAAAATTTTAGCAAATACACTTAACAAAGATATCGGACTGTAATTCTCAACAAGTTCCTTTGCTCCTTTTTTAAACAATGGTTTAATTTTTGCTATTTTCAACCGCACCGGGAAAGAACCCTCCAAAAACGATTCATTGATTAATGACATTAAGGGAAATATAATCTCATCAATGCAGTGCATAAGCAGCCAGGCATTTATATTATCGCAACCAGCGGAAAATTTACTTTTTAAGCTTAGAATTACTTTACGCAGTTCGTGTTCATCAACTGGGTGTAAGAAAAATGTAAATGGATTGAATTCTATATTGGTTTCATGTGGCACATCCTGTACTATACTATTCCTCACTTTACAAAAATACATGCTAAAATGTTCTACCACATCATTTTGATTGGATATTATTTGGTCTTCAATTTTAAGCGCTATATCATCGTTGTTTTTAGTTTTCTGTTTTAAGTTAATAATATTCCATGCTGATTTGGATTTATTTTTTGAATGTATCATAATATTATTGTTATACAATAATTTAGCATTTTTAATTACTTTTCTATATATTTTTTTATATGTTTTATAATAGGTAATCATTTCCTCATTGCTGCTAGATAATAATGAGTATAAATATTTCAGATTTTTTGATGAAATACGGATCCCTTGTGTAATCCAAGCCTTGCCAGTTTTTTTTTTTTTTTGATCAATGCTTATAGTTTTGTTAATCGTAGGAAATGCCAATTCGTAATTGTACGTAATTATGTTAATGAAAGCATCACATTGATCCGAACAATTCAAAGCAGCAAAAACATCCAACCAGCTTTCCCTACCTAGAAGCCCCTTAAATTGCATTATACTCTGTCTGTCAGTGACCCTCTTATACTGTATTTTCTTCATGTTTGATAAATGTTTAGCGATAGAAAAATGTATTTTCTGCGCGGAATGGTCTGAGATAGCATTGTGAATTACTTCAATTTTATAATTATTAGTATTTTTCTGAATACATATATTGTCTAAACAATTTTTTTTACGTGTAGGTTCTTTTACAGTTATTTGGAGATTGTAGCAATCCAACAAATCAATGAACTTATACACCCTATCACAAGCATTTAAGAAATTTACGTTAAAGTCGCCACAAATAATTATATTATGATTTTTAAATTTATTTAATATTTCAAGAGCCATTTCAAATTTGTTCATAAAAATTGCATAGTCACCCTCCGTGCTCCTATAAATGACGACCACTATAAAGAATTGATCAGCTATATCAAATTTTGACGCAGCACACTCGAAATGCAACTCCACAGACAACTCACCCAATGCATCAATATTACTAGGGTTACCACTCAGCAAATCACTAATAAAAATTGCCGAGCCTCCATGGATAAATGACCTCCTACTAAAGTGGTTGATTAATTAGGGAAGTTCATCGAAAAGGTCAACTCCTCCCATGTAGCTATTGTAATCCTTCATAACTTCGGCACATGGGACTGTTTCCTGTTCTCCTTTTTTGTTCCGTCGTTGAAAACTTGTCGTTTAGCTTGGATTATGCAATGTGCTACCAATCAAAGCACATTTTTTTGCCACGATCTATCCATTTTATTACAGATGTGCCCCTTTCATAAAAAATCGTAATCCCTCATTTTCATTTGACTATATTTACGAAATGTAGAAGGAAAGTGTTTACCGTTACATCGGAAAGTGTCGCAAGCAAATAAATCATAGGATAACTGTTAGTTCATAGCCAGAGTGAAACGCAGGTTTAGTTTATACGTATAAGAAATAAATACAAATACAAATGTTATAATACACTAAATAGATAAAGAATCAGAACAACATTCGCGCACCATGCTCGTAACTTGTCACTTACTTATGTATGTCTTCTCATAATTCAATTCTTCGCATTGCGCCGTCTCCACCATATACTAACAACAATAATTTTGAAAATGGATAAAAATTAGAAAAAAAATTTTCAAAGTAAACACAAAAATTGCCTTTTCTAAATGACACATAGAAATCTTACAGTAACATCTTAGCGTCTTAACATATTTCAGCAAAACGGTAAATAGAAAAGAGTAACATATATTACCGATCTCAATAATCAATTTTTCATAAGTTAAATATATTAACTTTTACACAAAACGAGTAACATAACTTATCTGATCATAAATCTGCACAGTGCTCTAACATAACTATGGTCGAAATTTCAACATATTGTGTCTTATAAAGGAATGGGGATAGTATGTGATAAAATCAAGGACCAGAGTGCGTTCGCTCCATACTCAGTTGCCGTGTGGCTCAGTTCCACATTCAAAAGCATGCTTTACTATTGCCGTAATGCAGGTGGTTCATATTTCGACCACAGTCCTATAAAGGGTTAAACTTTTTAGATAACGAAATATTGATAAGGAAGTAAACAGAAAATGTTTTTATCTTGCATATTACCACTGATTATCTTTATTTTTAATTCAGCGAGAAAAGGTATGCAAATAAGCAACAAATTTGCAGAAAAACTCAAGTATGCAGAATATCCAATATTATTTTTTAGTTTCTTTTATTCTATAAATATGCAAAATTTTATGTTAAATTTTAATTACAAATCATAAGCGCAAGGACTGATATGCTATTCTGTAATTTATATTTAGTTTAGTCGATTGAGAAGCATCTCATTTGTAGGTAGAGCACTCTCTACTAACGATATTTATTTTACTCTCTTGTAGTTATTTTATGTCAGATCCTTTTGCAGATATTTTTGAATACATTTTGTTCTATGAAATGCAAGCCAGTGAATATTTTTATGTTTAAGTGTATCTTAGAAAATGTGAACGTTACATGGATGATTTATAAACGATGTGTTACAAGCTATCTCGGTACTTATCTTTAATCTGGATCCCCCTCATTAACTTTTCCGAAAGTAAACGTTGTAAATTTTCGCCAGGCATTATGTGTAGGATGTGTCGTTAGAAACAAGAAACAAAAACACCAGCGAAAAAAGGACGGAATGAAAAGCAATAAACCGATCAATGCGAGCTAGTCATGATTTATACGAATATGATTTATGGATTTTTTGGGCGAACAATGGGTCCACTGTGTCCAAGTGTACGATCCCAAGCTGTTTCCTGTTAAGATAAAGGATATTAGGGAGGCCATCAACGACAACACCATCAGATACTTGGGGTGATTCACAACTTGACTTTCGTGTCCCCGTATTTATGTCTGCACGAGAAAAAAAGCTCCTGATAGACTAAAAAGAAAATGGAGAGCTATGTACTTTTTTTCCTCTTTACTTTAACATCAACGAAGGCGTTCTACTGATACGTTAAGAACTCTCCGGCGAGTCGTTTAATCAGAGTAAAGATTACATGAGCTCTTAACGCTTGACGTTGTACAAAGGCAGGTGTTAATGGGAGATAACACAACGGAAATTCCTCCGTACACAACAGTTTTATTACACGTATATGGATGCATTCGTAATTGAATTCTGTGTAGCTTTGACTATATGCTCAAGTACTAATTTACATAGAAGACGAATATATTTTTAATAATGTTAAAAACTCAACACGAATTTAATGAAAGAAAATATTTATAACAAATAACTAACGAGAACGAAACAGTAGGTAATGGGGTAAGTAGGGGAGGTAAAAATATTCGCAGAAAGGAGAAGATAGAAAGGAGAGATTTGTGGTTTGTGCGCTTAACACTAGACGGCGACTCAATACAACTCTTAATTGCAAATGTCAGTGCGATTGGTTCAGTGACTTGGGAGATATCTCCTTTTAAAATAGTAAATCGCGATGGTAATAAGCTATAGCCGTCGAACCGCTATAGCTATCAGTTCCAAATTTTGTATTTACGTGTATAATCTCCCTCTTGAAATCTGATTAGTTTTTCAGTAAAATCGGTAAACCGGAAGTAGCAGTTTACTTCATTGAAAAAATCGAATTTTGCCAATATTTCGTCAACTACTAAGTTTAAACAAATTTATAAAGAATTCATATGTACTTAAAATTAAGTTTGAAATAAATTGTCTTAAAAAAGTTTTTCGAAATTCCAACCGGAAGTAGGTCTTTCACTCTTATCGAAAATCAGTTTTTTGCGAACACTCGCAAGTCATGCTTTTTAGACAAGTACGTTACGAGTACAAAAGTATTTAAAACATAATTTTCAATATCTTTTGTATACAAAAAATTTAAAAATTCAGACCGGAAGTACCACTTTTACTCTTATCGAATAGCGATTTTTTGCAAATATGTCGTAAGTTATGCATTCTATAAATATTTATCAAGAGTACAAAAGTATTTAGAACTGGATTTGCAAGATTTGTTGTTTATATGAAATTTCAAAATTCGGACCGGAAGTAGCATTTTTACTCTTAGCTAGTAGCACTTTTTTTCGAATATCTTGCAAAGTATGCATCCTATAGCGATTTATTAAGAGAATGAAAGTACTTAGAATAGGATTTTCAATGAGTTGTGTATAAAAAAATTCTTCAAATTTTATAGTATGAAACGCTCATACGTTTAAGAAAGTCGTGTGGTGGCCACACCTCCTTTTTTTGGTCGTCACTATTTTAATATGTTTCATTTACTATAAAATATAAAATAAAAAAACAGTATTGAAAAGAATGTCTTTGATAGGTTAGAATAAAATTACTAGCAAGTCAACAAATATATTAAATAAAATTTAAACGTACATTATTTGATATGTAAAGTATATTATTATTATTATTATTATATCTACCTCAATTAAAAATATGGAAAAATGCTTTCTATTTAAAATAACACACGTTTCTGTGATATGTGTGAAATGAATAGAGCAGTAAGAAAAACAATGAAAACCATATAACACCAAAATGTCTACCACAAATACATACTATTTTGATTTACGCAAGAATAGAAAAAATATCTTTTAAGTAAGTATCTCAAAATAAACAGACTGACTGTTCTGCATGTCCCATCCAAGTTTATCTTCTCTATATCCTATATCCTTTTGATTTTATCGTTTCTTCCAGGAGTTTTCCTTTATATTTTATGTGCACCATAAATTAAAATAAGTTCTCGTTGTACAATAGAAAGCATATATTAAAATCCCCTGTTTTATATGTATATAAGGAACAGATGAAGAATGTGTTGAAGCTCAATAAAAATTTGGTCGTTACGACTTCTGTAGGTAATAAATCAATATCATCATGTAAAATAAAACAGGCAATAAACGCCTGAAAATATTCTAGATATTAAAATGTGCCGTATAAGTATATTTTCTGGAATCCAGGAATATTTCGAAATAGGGGACTCTCTCTCAACATGCGGAACGGCATAAATGCAAACGATGAAACAACAAGAAGAAAAAGAAATGAACATATTTTGTTCCGTTAAGCTAGGACATCCATTTCGGGCAAAGCCATAAAGTGAGGTTAAAATAAACATACAGATAATATTACATTCTCAAACCATAAAAGCAAATATATCGTGTCTAAAAAAGAAAATTATTATCAGTAACTTTTATAAAGAAATTCTTTACATTATTGGAACTTATTTATTAGTCTGCTAGCTGCATATTTACAGCAGTATGGAATAAATGGGTATTACAAGGATTTTCTGTCTTCATTTGATTAATTACAGAGGACGAACTAAATTATTCTTAATTTGTATTTCACAGTGGTATAATTAACGTAATAAGCGCATTATTAACTTGATGTGTCTAGTATAACTTAGTTGATCAAAAGAAAAACAGGCGCTTCCTTATAAATATTTCGGTAACTTAAAGAAAGATGAATATTAATTTTTATATAATGATAAGTATGAGAATGTAACGGAACACCCCCTAATTGCGACTATAACTCAATTTCTCTCAGGGCGGTTTGGGTTTATCAGAAATGATTAATAAAGAGGGTTCCTAAACATCATTTAAAGTTAATAAAAAGAAAAATGCCATTGAAACTTTAAATAATACTTATATTAAAATCAATGAATCACACATATAATTTTAACAGATAACGAACAATCTCATACAAACATAAAAGAGATCAAATTTATTTAAAAGGCAATTTGAATATAATTTTATAAATGCTAAACAGATATAAATCTTTTTTGTATATTATTCAGTATACTCAAATATCAACAACAGATGCCAGAATCTACTACGTATGCTTTATACACGTTTTGTGTATTATTATTATATACATACAATGCTGCTAATACAGATTAAATTACATTCTCCTTATTAGAACGGAGATGATATTTATTTGATAACTTTATTATATTAACATCAATTTAAGCTTTAATATATATTCTTTTAAAAATACCTTATAATAAAGTTTCTTTCTTCGCTCTTCCGTGATGTCTATCTTCCGTAGAATCTTCTTTTTTATTGCGATGTTTTCATCGGCGTCATTTGCTGGGTGGTCACGATCCTATGGTGACGAATCCCCTTGTTCTGCTTACGGGACCACAATACATATATTCTTACATATATTCTTTTATCAAACTTTTACCACCGTGCACATTTATTCTTTAAGTGCTACTTTAAACAATATTTTGGCAATAACAATTCTTATTATTGTTATCCAATTAGTTATCAGAGTGTGGGTTCTCCTTCTTTTTCTTTATAACATTTACTGTATATTACTTAAACTTTTACTAGTTGTGGTTCGACGATTTCTTCATGAAATCAGCCAGTCGAAACCTTCCCCACTTTGAAGTTAACCATTCGACTCTAGGTCTAGCTGTTGACTCTTGCGTCCCCAGCGCGTGTTTTCATTTTATGTTGAACCGCCGGTGGTTCCCCGCTTTCCATATAGTTAGGTTGTTCCCACTTAGGTTTCTCACACACACTCTTTTACGTCGGCGAATGTTTATCACAACTGTAGCGTTTATTTCACTGTTGTAAACATTCGGCGCCACAATTCTTAGAACTAACCACATACTAAACTTATCTTATGACTAATATTTACTTAATAATACCATAACATATTCATTGATTTTAATTCTGATTTTTCTTTAAAATATTAATAATGAAATGTACTTAATTAAATTCTAAAAATATAAAAAATTACCAATTCGTAAACGAACTGGTATGTACCATTACAGTACCCCCATTTACTTTTTGAAATAGCAAATCGGTAATGTTTGGTATTGCATAAAAGTAAACAGATGTTGATAAAATATTATTAAGCATTTTTGATGAATGATTTGAGAACATTACTTCTTCGTAATGTGGATTATTGCAGAGATAATGACGTTTCTTGGGCTTATCCCATCGGAACGTATCATTTTTGAGTACCCCTTTTCCGTTCAATATGATTGGTCTTTTCTTTTTCTTCCTTTTTATCTTCTTTTGTTTCTTTTGGCGATTGTTTTTTATTTTCTTAGAAAAACCAATTACCTTAGAGATTCCACTCTGTATATTATTTGACCAATATTTTTCCAGAAAGTCTCTTCGAAAATCCTCCATCGATTTCCATTGGCTCTTGGTGATGCTGGCCCATCGTAGAACTCCACCCCCCAATTGGCTTATGGCAAAATTCAACTTCCGGTTTTCGGGAGTTTCCATAACTTCAAAATATTTCTGCAATGAATCTATAAATTTCTTGGGATGTGTTCTTTTACCATTTCCATTGAATGTGGGCACCTTTATATTTCTTCTAACCATGCCAACGGATGATGCCTCCTTTATTACGACAACTTGTTGTGGTACTTCCGGTCGGTTTTCTTCAATTCCCTCGTATACTGGTTCCACTTTGTCTATTTTTTCACTCATTTCCTTCTTTAAATCTTTCATTGATTCTTTGAATTTTTTGAATTTCTTATCACTGTCTTCCTTTAAATCTTTCCATGATTCTTCATAACTTTTCTCTAATATTTTGAATTTCTTATCCCTGTCTTCTTTTAAATCCTCATAACTTTTCTTTAAATCTTTCATTGATTGTCTCATAAAGTCAAACAGTGCCTGCATATCTCCCATGATTATTTCTTTTGGAGGCTACGTCTATTTTATACTACGGCGGCTTTATTTAAACAACGATGAAGGCATATAAAAACAACTAAATAAAAATTTGACAACAACGCTATAAAAGAAAATTCTTTTTTGTTCAAATTTTATTCTACTTTGCCTTTAACAGCTCCGCTAATTGTATAAAATGTTTATTTACTTAATTCCGGTGACCCCCCAGCCAGGTGTGCCTATTCCTTTGGATCACCCTGTATAATACGTTGCCAATTTGCTTCCAAAATTACCGCTTATTCGTGTAAAATATTTTGGGTTTTATTCTTATTGTATAATTAATACCCCCTTAAAATATTTACCTCTAATTATATAACACCTTGTATATGAAAAAAATACAATTCAACATATTAAAATGTATGTGTTTTAAATGTTATAAAATCCTTCAGAAACTTTTTTATGCAATACCAAACTTCAATTTTATATCTATTAGTCAATAAAAAAAAGATAATCATTTCTACAAGCACGTAAAATTTAAAAAAAACATCATTTCTTCGAGCCCTGCAGTTGGCGCGCCATAATGTAACGGAAAAGCCCCTTAGTTGGGCACCATAATGTAATAGAACTCTCTCTAATTGCGACTATAACTCAATTTCTCTCAGGGCGGTTTGGGTTTATCAGAAATGATTAATAAAGAGGGTTCCTAAACATCATTTAAAGTTAATAAAAAGAAAAATACCATTGAAACTTTAAATAATACTTATATTAAAATCAATGAATCACTCATATAATTTTAACAGATAACGAACAATCTCATACAAACATAAAAGAGATCAAATTTATTTAAAAGGCAATTTGAATATAATTTTATAAATGCTAAACAGATATAAATCTTTTTTGTATATTATTCAGTATACTCAAATATCAACAACAGATGCCAGAATCTACTACGTATGCTTTATACACGTTTTGTGTATTATTATTATATACATACAATGCTGCTAATACAGATTAAATTACATTCTCCTTATTAGAACGGAGATGATATTTATTTGATAACTTTATTATATTACCATCAATTTAAGCTTTAATATATATTCTTTTAAAAATACCTTATAATAAAGTTTCTTTCTTCGCTCTTCCGTGATGTCTATCTTCCGTAGAATCTTCTTTTTTATTGCGATGTTTTCATCGGCGTCATTTGCTGGGTGGTCACGATCCTATGGTGACGAATCCCCTTGTTCTGCTTACGGGAGCACAATACATATATTCTTTTATCAAACTTTTACCACCGTGCACATTTATTCTTTAAGTGCTACTTTAAACACTATTTTGGCGATAGCAATTCTTATTATTGTTATCCAATTAGTTATAGGAGTGTGGGTTCTCCTTCTTTTTCTTTATAACATTTACTGTATATTACTTAAACTTTTACTAGTCGGGGTTCGACGATTTCTTCATGAAATCAGCCAGTCGAAACCTTCCCGACTTTGAAGTTAACCATTCGACTCTAAGTCTAGCTGTTGACTCTTGCGTCTCCAGCGCGTGTTTTCATTTTATGTTGAACCGCCGGTGGTTCCCCGCTTTCCATATAGTTAGGTTGTTCACACTTAAGTTTCTCACATACACTCTTTTACGTCGGCGAATGTTTATCACAACTGTAGCGTTTATTTCACTGTTGTAAACATTCGGCGCCACAATTCTTAGAACTAACCACATACTAAACTTATCTTATGACTAATATTTACTTAATAATACCATAACATATTCATTGATTTTAATTCTTATTTTTCTTTAAAATATTAATAATGAAATGTACTTAATTAAATTCTAAAAATATAAAAAATTACCAATTCGTAAACGAACTGGTATGTACCATTACAAGAAAAATGTAAGTTTGTAATTTATTTAAATCTTAGCTGATTTAAGATAAACAAGATGAAATTGTAAAAATCAATAACAGCCCAAATACATTCATTAAGGCAGCGATTCTCAATGTGTGGGGCGCGCTTCCTAAGGGGGCGTGTTAAAACTAAATTGGGGGCGCAAGTATATCGAGAAAAAAAATTATTAAAAAACTTATTCAATTTACTGAAAAATAGCAATAAAATATATTCTGACAGAACAAAAAAATAAAATGCACATTTACACTGATATACACTTATAAGTAACATTATATCAGTACTGTATGTAGCATACAATGTATTTAATAATTAAATTAAAAACAAAAATTAGATCAAAAAGAAGATTTAATATTATTAATTGACATTCTAAGCTCATATTCTATATTTAGCTGAGATCTATATTTTGCCTTCAAAGCAGCTACCGCAGGAAATCTGGTTTCGCAAAGGTAGGATGTTGAAAATGGTGATAGTAGACTTGTTTTCAGTGCAGATAACTCATCATACAACCCTGCCCAAAATTAAAACATTGTTTTATTACTAAATTATCGTTTGAATTCGACACTTGCCGTGAAGTCTATAAAGATTCTTCTTCGGCAGTTGAAAGACCATCGGAAGTATTTTGAAATGTGTTCCTAGCCCACTTGTAACTTGATATGAAGTTGAAATCAGCAAGAAAATAACTTTTGAATTTCAATGGTTACAAAAACAACTTCCTCATGTTGTTCTTCAGCCCTTTAAGTTTTAATACATTCATCCACATTTACAGACATTTCTAGGTTTTTCGCTTTGCATTTCTTCTCCACAATACCAGTTTTCTACAAAAATAAGTATCGTAATCCAACATGTGTGTTTCCTTCTTGTAGCTCAATTTCATCACAACTAAATCATCTCGAGACTTTTCGGCTTTCTTTCGGTTTTCCTCTTCTAGAAAAATGGCGATTTCATTTCTTAATTTATTAACATGTTGTAAAAATTTCCCACGTGATAATCATCTTACCTCGCAATAAGATAGTAACGCCGATTGCACTGCACCCTTGTCTTTACAAAATGCAGAAAAGATTCTTGATTTTAGGGGTCTCATTTTTATATAATTTACTACAATAAACAACACAATAAATTAATCAGTGTCAGATTATTCTACATAGCTGGATTTATTAATTGTACTGCAGCAACAATTATATTGAGTATTTTAATTGTTAAATACACTGAATTGGGAATAAAATGTGTTGCTTTTATTATTTTCGAGTAAATAAAACAGCAATACATGCTGCTAAAATCGTAGACCTCTAAACTATTATTAAAAAATCTTGGAATAAATTGTTAGAGTGTGCAGCTAATTTAGAGTAACAGGAACAAAACTAAGAAAGTGGCTAATTTGTTTGGAATTCGCAAGGATATTGATAAACCAAGATAATCGACATTAAGGAATAAATAAATTACGAAGCTAAAGTGATAATTGCAATAAGTACTCTGTATTAATCTTATTGGAGGAGAGTGAAAAGAAGACTACCAGAAGCTAAAATTAAGAGTCATAAACCAGCAATGGGATAAATACACATACATTGAAAATGTACACTGGAATAATGGAGCTCATTTCTGGTCCCAAATCAGCCACGCTTCTATTCACAAGGTGCTAGCAGTCGTAATTGTGTATGGACAGAACCAGAAGAACACTGCAAGCTCTGGAATTGTTTTCAGTAGACTGAAAAAGATAGGTCTTTCAGAGTGTGATTCTGCATTTTATATAGAAGGCTCACTGAGTTAATAAAAGTTGGGCGAGGCTTATTAAAATGATAACCTCCAGTACATTTCATAAACTTTCACCTAGTTTTAATGCACGACAGCACCCAGCTATATATGGACAACTCAAAAGTAAACTAGAATCCTATGGACTAGCTCTCGTGTAATTGTATTGGAGATAATATTTCTGCTCCAACTAATCTCAGAGAATATCGAAATGTTGTTAGTGATGAAAGAAACATTTCGCAATAAACCATTTAGTTTAAACTTTAATATTTTTCTGTCATTTATTATAATTTGTTACAGAAGTACCTCCGTTAATGATGTCTCAAAAATGCTCAGTTTTTAATGACCGAAGTTTCTATATTTGTACTTATACATATGAGGGGAAATAGTTTCCAAGATACGAGGATGCAAAGACCACGATTTTGGGCACTCACTGACTGAGTGACACATTAATCATCATCATAAATCTAGGTTACTTTCCATTACAGATATGAAATTTGGAAATTCACACATACCGTATGTATTGGCCAGGCGAGAGAAAAGCGCCTAGTGAGAGAGGAAATCCATTAGTAGTCGCACCGGAGTAACCACACAGCTGGCATGGGATGCGGATGTATGCTTAGCAATTGGATTTATTTCTCACTCATTTGTAATATTTTCTTGATCTTGATGAAAATTTTATTATTGGCGAAGTTTCTGTATTTCAGTCATTCTTTAACATAACATTACATACATGCCGAGAATTTGGCAGGCTATATTTACCTGCTGTTTTGGTGGGATTATAATTAAATTGAACAATATGCTTCGAATGATCGATAACAGAGTTCTAATCGAAAGCCATGAAGATTTAACAATCGAAACCTGAATATGAGAGACAAGTTAATATAATCTAATTCTGAGAGCAACAGTAAAATATGTATAACATTGGTTGTAGCCTATAAAATTTAACGGATTTATAAAATTAAGAGATTTAGAACTTGTCAGTTTAAATTGACTTTTCTTTGTTGGATTCTAAGGACTTGTCAGTTCCGTAAAATGGCCATTTTGTTTTTATTTACAGGTGAATGCTTTGGAAAAAATCTTCTGTAATACATAATTCTTAGAGCATCATTTAGCCTCCCATGAAATTATAAAAACCTTGCTGATATAATGATAATACTACTTTGAAATAAAGTGAAAACAATGTATTGGTCTGTTGTTTTGCTGGAAGGTATTTAAAACTTGGAGAAAAGAGCGCTCAATTGAAATATTATTCTATAAAAATCCCGTTTAGCTCAGAACGCTATATTTATTTTTGTATAACGACATTCAATTATATTACGACATCTACAACAGGACTTGTTTAAATATATTTAACATTTTCCAGATGATGATGAAAATTCCGTTAGCGAACATTAACGTTCTAAGAAATAAAAGCGTAATGTTGTTAAACGAGCTTATACGAAAGAGGAGCTCTCAAAGTCAAGATGAATATTCATGTCAGTTGCCAATTTGTATTCCTCTAACACTGTCACGAAATAATCAGATTTGTCAGTCAGATAACTACATTTGTTCACGTATATTACTCAACATTACATCAATATTTATGGTGTGTCTAGAGAATAGCGAGAGGGTCATGAAAAACTGTCGGAAAGCTCTTAATGAACCAGTGCTGTTTCGCAGAAAGAGGACATATGGTTGAACTAATTGAATAATGTCAATTTATCAAATAACTATATAGAAGTTGCGTATTTGTCTACGTAAGTTTTGAATGATATTATATTTAATTAATTTGATTATAAATTCTTTTCAGGATAGCGCTAGTTGGATTGATTAGGTACACTTACTCAAACTATGTATCAGATATACTCATTGCAAAAAAACTTGTAAGATTTTTGAAAAGAATTTTGAATATTCGTCTGCAAATACTAATTAAAAAACAACATATTAATTTCATACTAGTCTGACTCGTTGTAATTTATACTTTGACGGGTCGGTGGCATTCGATATATTAAAGGATACATTCTTACAACAGAACATAAAATGTTGTGTTTTTAGAGAGTTGAGGTTGAAAATGAGTAAATTCTATATTATAAAAATATATCGTATAACAAGCACAACTAAACGCAGAAATAGTTCTATAGTTCGTAAATATTTGCTCGTTTGGTTAAGATAAGCATTTTCGTAAAACACATGCCTGTAATTCATGCTTTTATTCAAATTACTGATTTCTCGAACGCAATAAATAATTGTGTAATTTTTTCAATATACTGACGTTATATGTTGTTTAGTAATGACCAGATGACTGTAGAAGTTCCTAGCAAAATTACGTCTGCCATGGAAACTTGGTGTGATAATAGCAATCTCATCCTTAATGGAGATAATGCCAACTTAGTTCTGTTTTAGAAGCCAGTAACAAGTCTGTATGGTGCCTGTTTGTGCGGCCAGAAATACTCCACAAGATTTAATAGAAAAAATAGAGAAAATACGTTCTATGTGTTGGGAGGTGATTTGGCTTTATGTGGGCTTTTGCTTCGAAATATGTGTAAGCATCATATTGTCATGAACTTAACAATTCTAGACAAATTATGAAGCCCAAGGTAAGAAGTCTCAATATAAATTTTCTTTTCTTCTTCTTTTAATAGGCAAAATGCCTGTTTACTACTTGAGTCATTATTATTGATTTTGCTTTGTTGTAGAGAGCCAGCTATCCCTTCATCTTTTGGGGGGTCTTCCAATGGGTCGCCTGCCATGTGGTTGGTTATTTCTCACGATCCTTTCCAACCGATCCTTGGTCATTCTTGTTACATGCTGGTACCATACTCTCTTGCGACATGTTATCCATCGCACTATATCTTCCACCTTACACGCTCCTTCCTAATCAGGGTGTCTTTTGTCCGGTCTTGTAGGCTGTCTAGTGGTTGTTGGCAGTATCCTTATTTTGTTAGTTATTAGTTATTAGTATTCTTTCTCGCGAGTATATTTGCGCTCTTAATTTTGTGCCGTAGGCCATCACCGGTCTTGATATTTTGTTTCAAATAGCCTGAGATCACCTCTACCTTATTGGTTTGTTGTCTTCTTCTGCGATGTTTCCGTAGCTTGTGATATTGCATAGTGTTTCGGTATCGTCATTGATTTTGTTTTGGTTGTAGAGACTTCATATTGCATTTTCATGCATGGATATTGAAGGTGTCCAGCATTTGCTGCAAGTTGTACTCGATTTCTGATATAAGTGTAACATCACCCGAGCAGCATATATAGTCTTTATCATCTCTTGCCTCACCCGATAACCTTATCCAATCCTGTTCACTTTATGCCTGGGGCAGCTGCTGGATGGATTAGGTAGCTCAGCAGATTGAGTAGCAGGTTCCAAGCCTGGATAGAGCCGGGGGTTTCTGGGTGATGTTAATAGCCTGCCTAGCGTGAAATAGAGTAATCAATCACAGCACTGGAGACCAAAGTATATGCTTGTTTATCTTATATTTTGTATAATTTTATAATTAGTTATTAAAGAGTATACAATAAAGTGCACTAATGCAATGCAGGTTATGGGTTCTATACCAATTTGTAAGGGATAAGAGCAGTAATATAAGAAAACAGAAAGAAAAAGCATCTTTAATTAACACAAAACACATACTTCCTAAGTACATCTATAAAAGACATTATGCATTACATGCAAAAGATTGATATGTATTCATGAATGCACATCACAGTATGTTTCTATTTTAAATTTACTAAATAATAAAATTAATGTAGTTTAATGTTCTTGTTTGGTTCCTTCACATAGTGTTTAAGAATGTCTTTTAGAATATACCTGGAAAAATAAGCAAGACAAAGCATTTAAAGTACATTAAAAATAACATGAAAGTACCTACTACATTACTAACATAATTCAAGGATGATTCTTCTGTGCAATTTAGACAGACAACGATGGTTTGAGCCTCGGGGCTTATAAAAGAAAGGAAGTAGGAAAGACCTGAGTTATATTAAATGTGTACCCAATTCCGGTAGCTGGAAATAAAAGAAAATAAGAATAAAATTACCAAATGTAAAAAGAAGATATATAATACAGAAATTTATAAATACAATGTTTGTTTACGCTAATAAAAAAAATAAACAAACAAGCAAATATATATACATTGCCAAGCATTATCAAAAATAAAAAGGAATTTAAGTTTCCAAAGTGACAACGTGGAGGCGTAATTTTCATGGTGAATTAAAAGTTCCACAATTTCCCATTCAATTATAATTAAGGATAGGTTAAAACTATTGCCACTAACATATTAAAACCGAGGGGTTAACCGCCAGTGGAAGTAGGTGTACATCCACTTGGAATTCCATGGAAGTATGTGGAAGTTAACTGGAAGTATGTGGAAGTATGTGGAAGTATGTGGAAGTATGTGGAAGTATGTGGAAGTATGTGGAAGTACGTGGAAGTTTGTGGAAGTTTAGTGGAAATATGAGGAAGTATGTGGAAGTTTTAGTGAAAGTATGTGGAAGTAGTTAATCAAAACAAATTACAAAAAAATCAAATTTGGGCAATGAGAACGATACTCATGTGTAACAAATATACACAAGTTGCATTAATGCTCATAATGTTAAAATTAATGAATGTACGACAAAGAATATTATATAAGACGTTATATTTTTTATATATAAGTAATCGATGTGTAATGCTCTACTTATATGTGTGACAAATTATTATATATTAATATTAAGTATAGATAAAATTAACAGATCTATAATTACAATAAATATATTTATGAATGGTTTAAAAATGTACAGGGTTATTCATTATAAATTACCCACCCTTTTTCATCGTTATTATTGCATATACAAAAGAAAATGTTTCAAATAAAAGTTGTGTGGCTGAGACTGAATTTTATTTGCATGCTATCAAGAACACAGTGGCGTGCAGATACAACGATTTAAAAAAAAATTATCTTAAATGCGAATACCCTGTATATTAGAAAATTTTTATAATGGGCTTTTTACTCAGATTTCAAAAATATACCATATGATACCGGATCTTAAACCGTTTTCGAGTTATTAAATGTCGAATATCGTAGTTACTATGGAAAAGTTACCATTATTAAAGTAAGCTATGAAAATGACAATTATTGTGTTTGATAAATGACATTTCCATTTTGACTATTTTATTAAGGAAGTATGTTGCTTCGGCCACACATCTTAATCTCTTGGTCCGTGATTATTCCAAAGATAAACACAAGTTGACAATCTCCGATTTAAAACCGGAAGATAAAATGAATTTTGCCTCGGCTGAAAAAAATGTGTTCTTCGACTGTACTGAAGTTCCTACCAAATATTCCAGGTAATGACGGCACTATAGCTTTTCTAAAGGTCATGCATTTTATTATCGACTCATTTTGTCTAAAAACAGTGATGTTGAACATCGTATTTATTGCATTTGGTACGCAGTATTTTTCCTTCGAATTTGGAAGGCATGACTTCGAGAGAATAAATCTCTTTACAATGAAAAAGACAACTTTTTAACATCCAACTGCTACATGTGTGTCGAGTTGAATGCGCACGCGTTACTAAAACTATTGCAATTATTCGTTACCACCAGCACCAGGTCGCTGACGTCCACATTTAGCACTATCGTCAACTTTAGTATGTTGGATATCTTACTTCGCCTAAACCGAATAGAAATCATAAATAATTTAACGCACGATTTAAGTGATACTACAGTAGAACCTCGATTATCCGTGCTCCACGGGACCGGACGAGGCACGGAAAATTGAAAAGCACGGATAATCCGAACATTTATTTCTTATATGTATGTATGTATGTATAATGTATACATACTAAAAAGATAACAAAATAAAAAACAGAATTCTACATAAGTAAACTTTTACACTTGTAACGGTAGGCCCTGTATATAATAAATAAAATATAAATATAATAGAACATCCAAAGTATTTATAGGAGGGTAATGTGTATTATGATATTATGGTAGATAATAAGTCAACACAGATCAGGAAACATGTATTATTCATTTATTTGTATTAAATTATTATATTCCTATTTAAAATGTTCCTATATAAATTCTGTATATGTAAAAGAGAAATAGTGCGTAGGTATATCGGTGTAAAAACATAAGTGGCGACAATGATATCGGCGCTAGCCAGGAAGTTATGCGACATCAATAAGAAACCGTTTGTGTGCAACCGACACGTGGAACCTTGAGTGTGATGAAGAAATGTAAAGCACATAGGTGGCTCGGGGAATTCCCGAGTAGAAATACGGCCTGGCGTGACTTAAGCAAGAGAAGAGACAGACGTTCCCTAGCCGACGCATGAATAGGTTCGCAGGCCGTGTTAAGTAGAATAACACTAGACCGCACCCAACAAAAGGGAACGCTTCTCACAGGCTAACAGTGCGAATACAAGTAATTCTACGCACTAGAAAAAAGTAAAAGAAAAAGCCTAGTGAGAAAACTGTTATAAGTTTTAATAAAACAAATAGTGGGTCAAGTGAAGTAAAAGTTCTATTAATAATTAAGTGTGTGCCGTATCCCCAGACAAAGAAGACGACGATTGCAGTCTACCATGGGAAAGCGGCCCAGCGGCGTTAAAACATCGTATCAGGTACCCAACGTTGTTTGAATTAAAGGCCTATATCATGCATGTTTTCTTTTATAAAACAATTCAATTAGCATCTAATTAAATCCATGGTATACTGATAGGTAAAGCGTCATTGCACTGTTATTAATTATATTTGCCCATGTTGTAATTAATGCGTAATTTGTATTGTGTTGTACCAGTTGAATTATATTTTGTTTCTATAACCTTTGTTTGTAACTTGATCTGTGTTGATGGTATTTTTTATCAATATATTAGAAATATTTAAATATTCTTTTGCGTATTATTTGTCTACCTTACTATAAGAAATTTGGAATATAAAATAGAAGTAATAGTACGTGCAGGACAATAACCTTAGTGTCTAAATACCTGAACCGTCTTGAAATTAAGAGTCTTATGCTAAACCGAAATATTTAACTGAGCTAAAGTACGAGGAGTGTTCATTAAGTTTATTCATTTCATCAATAAATCAGTTTTATTCAATTTAATTGCACTATTAAATTTAAGTTTATATTATTTTATATTATTTAAATACGTACTATTACACACTAAATATGAAAAAATAAACTCTACATAGGTAGGTTAACTTGCATTTATGTACATAAAGCAGATGAAAAGCGAATGATTCCCAGGGATTCCCCTAGTACACTGCTGGCGATATCGATATTGCGTCATCATGCGTATGGCACGGATAATCCGCAGCCCGGATAATCCGCACACGGATAATCGGGGTTCTACTGTATTACCTTCCCAAGAGAAAAAAAAAGAAAAATTTTGAATCAAGATGTTATCGTATTTCTCTCTTCTTATTCCGAGGCAAATTTCCAGGACAATGTAGAAATGATTGTTAACTCTGCTGTAGAAGACGCAATCTCGGATATGAGTAAACTTGGAATTAGGGTAAAGGAGGGATCGTGGAAACAAGTTTTTGCTACAGCAAATAATGAGAGAACAGGGATTCAGAAAACAAGGCAAAATCGACTTCAGAAAAATAAAAGTATGACTCAAGAAACTATAGTAAATAAGAAACATGATACAGCATATGCAAGCGAGGTTGCAAGCTCGAGTCAATATTCTGACGAAGAAACAATTGAACAAGATGAAGATTGTATCGATGATGAATTGCCAATAATATGTGAAAAAGAGCATATTCAGACATCACTTTTGACGGTGATAAAAATGTAAATAATGACACATGTGAGGATATATTTGAAATTGCCCTTTTAAAGAACGCTTGGGGCTCGTTATTTAAAGAACATACCAACAAATACAAAGGGAGTAACTTTATGCCAAGGGGCCATTTGCGCACGTTTTAATGAAAGATAAAGTAACTGTTGAAAAAAAAAGTTCTTTGTGCCGGTTGTTGAACACAGAAAACCAAAGAGTAAGTTCTGATCCATTAAGGAAATTTATCTGTTACAACAAGTCTGCGATGGAAACATCGAATAATTGTACAGTCGATCCCATTGTCAAAGTAGAAAAGAGGACACATTTAAGAATTGGTGACTGGTGTCTATTCTGCAACAGCACTTCTAAAAATACGAGAAGCAAAACTCTCAAAACAAATTGTACCAAATTGAAACTTGATAATTACATTTGTGGTCGAATTCTTTATTTCAAGGGTTTTTCTAACAAGAGCCCAACTTCTGTTCAATCAAATATAGAGGGACTAGGATGTCTTTGCACACGGTATAGCATTCAAAAAGACGCGACGGTAAATTAATAAAGTGATCATCATTCCGACATGAATTTTACGCCATCGTACACTATAAATTTTCAATGCCAAATCCAAATGAAACGACTGACATTATAGACTTGGTGCTAGATGATCAAACTTTGACTGATTTGATAAAAGAAACTGGTGACTGTTCTGAAATCAAAAGTTCTACAGTCACGCTCCAATGCGAAAATTTCGTAATTGATTGTGAAACAGCTGTTACGGACAGTAGTGATACTGATCAGGATGCAAAAGCCTGGGAAGCTGAGGAAGACAGGGCGTCTTCCTCAGTGTCACTACTGCCCGCCCAGGGCGGGCGATTATAGCGGAGACAATTCTGTCGGCGCAATGTCCCCGATAACTTTCCGTTAGCTGATATGGCAAGTTCTCAAGCACTTTCTTGAAGGCAAAAGTATGTTTACATAAAAATTGAAAATCACTATGCTGTATTTTACGATAATTCATGGTATATTGGCAGAGTTATTGAGGTCGTCGATGAACATACTAGCAGAGTGACATTCTTAAAAGAAAATTCACGTCAATTGTTTTGGCCAAAGTGTGATAACATTCAGGAAGTTGGAAATGAATACTATGGCTCCATAATTTTACAGGGCGCTGGTCCTTTTTCCTTAACAGAATGTGTAAGGACAAGTATCATAAACGGTTTCAAAGAAATTAAGAGAGAACACAAGTTAAAACACAAGTAACGCAGTTATTAATTGTTTTTCTTTGAGAGGCAAAGAAAGTTTGTTATTTTTTGATATTTTATTTCAGTTAGAAATCTATTTTTGTTTGTATTTCTTTGACTTATAATAACAAATCATTCCATGCATATACGTATACGTTTTTTTCTTAAACTTACACAAAGTGTGTCAAAACATAATGAACAAACGATGAAGAAATGATAGGTATTGTCAAAATCAGTATGGAAGTATGGAAGTTTGATGGAAGTATATGGAGGTTTGTTGGAAGTATGTGGAGGTTTTATGGAAGTATCTGGAAGTTTAAAGGAAGTATATGGAGGTTTGATAGAAATATATGGAAGTTAAAAGGAAGTGTGTGAATTTCGAAGGAAGTGTGGGGAAGTTTGGTGGAAGTATGTGGAAGTTTTCTCAAAAGAGGAAGTAGGTGTACAGAATTTTCGTCGGCGGTTGACCCCTCGATTAAAACATGTCTATACAATTTTGATTTAGCACTTTAAAACTCTAAAAAGGCTTAATAAACTCAATCTCTATAATACTCTTAATTAAAATTTATGTGAATAATTTGACTTTCCCATTTTCTTAGCCCACTTTGGAACTCCTATAATAATTGAAATTAATGTTAATATTTGGGTAAGAAAATTTCAAGAAAGGTATTCAATACAGTATATACAATGAATTACGAAACTAGTGAATACATCATCAGTAAATAATGAATAATAAATAAATGCCTTTGTAGAACTTTACGATGAAAATTTAAATAAAAACAAACTATTCTAAATACATATATGTTTAATACTTTTTGCAACGAAAGAGGAAAGCAACTCTCGATATTAACCATTTTCTTGGATTACTTATGAGCTTCACTATTATTATATTGAAAACTTCTTTTTCTTCTTCTTTACTTGGCTTTAATAAGTTAGGCCTTAGGCCTTTTACTTTAAAAGCTAAATACGGCTGATATTACTTAATTGGAAACTAATAACTATACTCTTTCAGAGGAGTTCTTTATGTTGATGCAAGCCTGGGGCTCTTGTGTGGCAGATATTCCTGCGGTTCATACTTGAGAGCTGCGGCGAGGGAGGTGTTTTCGTGGTCTTCGTTTTTGAGGTAAAATTCTTTGGTGAGGTTTTTCATGAAACTGGGTATATCTTCAATATTCGCTTTATAGTGGAGTTGGTTACTTCTTGTAAACCATGGGGCTCGAAACGCCATCCGAAGGAAATATTTGTAATTATTTGATGACTGTTGGGGCAGCGAAAAGCCAGATCTGGCAGGCATATGTTATCATAGGTCTTAAAATTTGACCAATGGCAGATTGTGTAACACCCAGTCTTCGGCCAACTTCTTGTTGAGGGTACCCTTCTTCGATTAGGGTTACTAATTTTACAACTTCAACTTCCGATAAATGACGATGTGGCCTGTTACCGTTCATGGCGTGATTGACGTGTATATTTAATGACGTTTAAATTTTTCTTTTAATAGATAAAATAATCAAAATTGACACAAACATAATAATTTCAATAAACTCACGTTTTTTAGAAAAAATGAACACTTTAAAAACAGATTTGTACAAAAAAAAACATAAGAATAATTGGCAATTAAAATTCCTTCATTAATTTTGCCAAAAAAAAAGGTTTTTTTAAAAAAAAATTCCCTTAATTTTACGGCGAAGTGTATATGACATTTTCTGGAGATACTTTAGATTTGTTCACTTATAACTACACGAGAACTTTCTTTTTTCCGGATAAATTTTTAGTTTCCAACGGAAAATTTTGTTGCATGGTAACTCTACGGAACAAATTTGTTTAGTCCTGTTACCATTTACCAACTAAATTTGACTTTGAAAACAGAAAATTTATCCGGAAATAAAAAGAAAGCTCGCATATAATTCGGTAAGACAATTTACTAAATGTGTAAACACTTACTGAAACATTTATTACATACCTATGTAGTAATTATATTATTTAAAAATACAGTTATCAAAAACTAAGTTCCTATATACATTGTGAAGATTACTTACAATGAGTATGCAGATTTTGTGTCATAACAATACTTCACATCGATCAAAGGTAAGCAACTATTTTGCTGATTTAAAAGTTAAAGTAAACGTTTTCTGTGTCAAAGTGACAAAACAATTCCGACTTATGGGTTTTTTACACATGTTTTAAATTATCTATTAAAAACATTCTATTTAGTTATTTCATCTCAGAAGCATAACGAACGAAACAAAAAAAGTAATCAACTTAACATGTCTTTCCTATCGCCAGTTGTGATCGAGTGTATGCACTCTCGATCACAACTGACGATATTATGTGTACTAAGGCTTCATCAGGTGATGAATATTTTAATACAAAATATTTGTAGACGTTCTTATTTATGTCTTTTCCTAAATGAAGAGGGGCCCCCTCTTCATTTAGGAAAAGACATAAATAAGAACGTCTACAAATATTTTGTATTATAATATTCATCACCTGATGAAGCCCTAGTCGGGTGAAACAATTGTAGTGAATTATATAAAACTGTTTTGAACTCAATTTGAGTTTATTTCAATTTTTACTTGTCTCTTAATTTTATTAAATTTGAAATTGAACAATTAATTACGCCCTATACTCCATTATTATGTACTCATATAGTATAACATAATATGTTTCACAAATCTGTAAAACGAAAAGATAAGGAAAGAACTTTTATTGTTAGGTAATCCAGCAAAGCGTGTTAATGTTCCAACCGATAAAATTAACTTTACGATCCTTACGAAGTGGATCTTTAACAGCATCTGAGGAACGGAACCATATTTTTCTCAGTATTACTCTTTTAATTGCCAAATTATATCACCTTCTCGAAAGTTATGACATCACTAATTGAGATCGCCGTTTAACGGACACATAAGTTGGTATTATAAAATGCCATATTAAATATACACGTGTATGTTGTATGTGTCTGTTTGCTACTGTATCTATTAAATAATTTTGAGCACTTGTAGATACAAAAATATTGTTAGGTATGTGTATAATTTGAATAGTTGTTTGAGGCAAAGAGTGCAGACTTGTATTTAGATTTGAGATCGTGGTTATGAAGTTTTCATTTTAATGTGCACATATTATTTATGATGCAAGAGAATTTGTAATGAGCAAATTTAAAGCAAATTTATGTGTAACTTATTACAGCTATATTTTATACAATGTTATTCTCAGTCGTAATCTAATATAAAAGAACTCCATTTTCGAATAAACTAAGAAGTATACTAATTCAATTGTTTTAAACGTGTATAAAACAAAACAGACTTGTTGAACTACACTTTAATAACTCAAAATTGAACAATTGTTTCACCACACAGTGGCTTCTTCAGCAATGACTAAAATATAAGTTACAAAGTATATATCATGTGTATCGGTTGTAGGAGGCAAGAAAAAAGGGAAAAAAGGAAACAAAGGGGGAAGTGGTTTAAAACCCACATAAAACTATGTGTATTGTACTACTAAACAAATAAATTAAGTAAACAACCGATACACATGATATATACTTTGTAACTTATATTTTAGTCATTGCTGAAGAAGCCACTGTTTGGTGAAACAATTGTTCAATTTTTAGTTATTAAAGTGTAGTTCAACAAGTCTGTTTTGTTTTATTTACGTTTGTAATATGGAACTACATCAAGTAAAAGCCGAATCTATTTTATTTTTAAACGTGTATGTTACATCAGCTTCATAACCTTTAATAAAAAGACGATATCTGGGTCCTGAAAAAAATTTCAGCATGATTCCTTGAATAGACTGGGCAAATCCGTACCTTTTGCATTTCAAGTTAATACTGCAAAAGCTTTTGTATATAGGCAGTCAGTGAAAACTTCATATAACGTCATTGCACAAGCTCAGTATCTCTAAAGTTATAATAGCTTCATAATTTTAAAAGTGAACTTTTCATAATATTGTAAATGTCAAATATTACATAAAGCATTAGACTAGCGGCATACCACACATCAGTAACCCTAACTGGTATTTCTTTCGGATTTTAACAATGTAAGTGGAAAAACGACTAAAATCATTTAGCAATTTTTACAACAATTGGTGTAACTGATATCTACACTGGTAAAGTATTTAATTGACTTTCAAGAAGTATTTCAAACCCAGTTACTATTGGTTACTATTCGAAGGACAGTTCTATTTGTTTCATACTTCAATTTTATTCTTCTTTTTCTTCTTCTTCTTCTTCTTCTTCGAGAAGATCTTGAAGTCTGCTAATGACGAGGGTTGTCTTAATTTGGTTGGTTGTCCTGTGAGACAGAACTCCAGCTGTCTTTCCACCTCTTACGTAGCCTGTCCACTACTCGTCTGCTTGCTAGTTTTCCGTCTTTAGCAATATGTGCTAGTCTGTTTTGGTCAATTCTATTTACATGGTCACGACAATATCTCCCTCTTTACCTTCCCTACCTGACTATGTCCTCCATACTGCATGTTGCCCTTGTATCGCTGCTTCTTACCTTGTCCTCGGTCGCTCAGTGTCGATACCATAGGTTAGCACCGGTCTAATTGCATAGGACTTATGCATCCGCACCTTACTGCCAATGCTCATATGATTGTTTTTTCAAATAATATCTCTTAAGCAGCATTGCTGAATCTTTTTCGGCCTGCGTTTTGATGTCGTTTATCGGGTTGTTGCTAGTTGATGTGTCCGCTCTCAAATAACGGTAGTTCATTACCTGTTCAATTGGCTTATTGTCTACTACGACTTTACATCTTAATGGTTCTTTGGAGAAATTGTTTTATCGATGGAGACTGACATGTTGTATTTTTCACTCGTCCAATAGAACTTATGCTGTTGCCTTTGTAAGTCGTTTCCTTTTTCTGAAAGGATTACTGCATCATCCGCGTGGCATACCATGCTGATTATCGTGTTCAGTCTCTATCCCTGACACTATTTCAGTTTTATATACATTAATTCCACTAATACCTTGTGACACTATTGTCATTAACTGAAAGAATTCGAATAAATTTTCTGCTTAATGCAACGCAAAATTCGTAAAATAAATTTTATAAATCATAGAGAGCTCAAATTAGAACCCATATAATTTACTTTGTTTGAATTGAATCCATTCCAAAACTTCAATTTACCCTGCTCATGATTAGAATGTTCATATTTTGAACATAGTATAAAATCACAAGTTTGTATGACGGAGCATATCTTCTGATTGAATTGAAATTTTAATTACCACAATTAAGTCTATTACTAAAACTAGTACAAAATAAACTGCAAAAAACATTGGAATCTTAACAATTCCAAGCTATGCTGAGTAACACTAAGTTAAAGACACTAATCTAGGAAAATAAGGCAAAATCCATAGAAAACTAAAGCAATAATACTACTGAAAAGTATGAAGAAGTAAGGTTTTAAAAAACTGATCAATCCTATTAAAAAAATTACATGAAATTTATAGCAGATGTAATAAATTTTATGACAACTTTTTTTATGAAACGCCAAAGAGAATGATAAACCTGAATGAGATAACAACAAAATAAAAAAAAAAAGAAAAGTAAAACGTAGAAAAATAAATAAATATCACTGAATAGAAAACCTGGATAGAATTTTAGATAAATTTAATAAAAGTATGAACACCGTGTTCTATCAAAAGAAATAACTGTGAAAGTGACAAAATATGTATAAACGATAAAAAAAAATGTACATGATAACCTAGTGGCCAGCAAGAAATAATTGCAACAACGAATACCTACATATACAGGTGCCCCACTGAAAACGAAACAGATTGAATATCTCGAAGGAGAAAACTTTTTTGAAAAAACGCGAAAACCGGTCGATTTTTGATCCAAGGGGGAGACCCTTCCATCATATCTTCAACTGTGATACGTCATTCCCCTCCTCTCCATCACACTAACCATTACAATTTAAATAGGGAAAGTACTAAACACGATACATTACTGAAAAGGTAATCGTATGGAGAATTCAAAAAAGTGGTTTTTGGGTGCGCTATTTTTGATTTTAGCGCCCTCTAGCGAAAAAAACACCGGTTACGTATTCCACAATGTGACACATCATTTCAATGCTAATTTTATTATCAATTTAATGCACAATTGAAAAAAAATTAAATAATTGAAAAACCTTGCAGAGCTCTAATATTAGAAACTACGAACTTATTACTTTACAAAAGACCGTGACAGTCTGTACTTGACAATGATGACAAATAAATGTCAAAAATATTACGTATTTAGTTGATAATTATAGTCTATTTTTTAATTAGGAGGAGTGTTTTTAAATTGAAGCGCTAAAAAGGAGGCTTGCTATTTGTCAGTTTTCGGGAAGAATTACAGTATGGAAATTTTACATGTTTACGGCCGCTATACTGTTACAACAGCTGTTGTTGTATACATCGTTAATTTTGTCAGTGCGTTTCTGTTCAATTTTTTACGTTCAATTTGCGTTATAATAGTAAAATAGTTCTTTTAAGAACTGAATCGACTGATATACTCTCCGAGTAAAACATATTCATAGCGTTTTTCTTGGATATGGAGGAAGTAGCAAGTACTTCTGGAACGCAAATATCCTCGTTGAGAAGGCGAAAATTTGTGAACTTAGGACATCTATCTGTTGTTGAGAAGCTGAATATAGTAAATATATTCAAAAAATTATGTGCTGATAACCCCAGAATGAGGATTACTGCTATTGTCGCAAGAATATCGAGTATGATAGGTTAATGTTATAATACATTACCATCATTAGGTATATATTATTATGTTATTTTGTTTTTAGGAGTGGCACACGGTCTACTGATATAGAATATAAGCAGAAAGGACAAGTTATCCCACCCAAGCAAACAAGCAAAGTTCTGGAGGACACTCTTTAATTGCGGATTATGGTGAAACCGTCAAGAATTATATAAGGCAAATAATTCACAATTTTTTTTATAAAAATGAGCTTCCTACACTTGATAAAGTGCTGAATGAAATCAAACAGCGTGATGATTTGCCACAGATGAGCCGTTCAACTTTTACACAAATTGATGAAAATGATAAACTTTAGGTCAGCGCCAATGTTCTAATTAATATTCAAAAAAAATTGAGTATATAAGTACTCAAATTTATATTTTACATGCTTTGATATGTTAGAATAAATATGATATATTATTGTAGGTATATGAAGAGAAATCGAAAGAGTGTTTTGATAGAACGTGATGATATAATTAGGTGGAGAAGAAGATATTTGATGACAATTAAAGATTATCGTCGTCAAAATCGACCAATTTATTATTTAGATGAAACATGGCTAAAGGAAGGTCATACCAAAGAAAGAGTTTGGGTAGATGGCAATATAAGAAGTCGACGACAGGCATTTAATGAAGGACTGACTACAGGCTTACGTAATCTTGCAGGGAAAGGAAGACGTCTCATTATTTTGCATATGGGATCTGAGGCTGGATTTGTGGAGAATGGTTTATTGATTTTTGAAGGAAAAAAGACAACCGATTATCATGAAGAAATGAATGCAGAGGTGTTTGAAAGATGGTTTCATAAAATATTAACAGTGCTGCCAGACAATGCTGTTATTGTTATGGATAATGCTACATATCATACTCGTAAAATTGAAAAAATTCCCACAACAAATTCTAGAAAACTCGATATGCAGGCTTGGTTGAATTCAAAAAATATTGAGTACAATGAAGAGATGGTTCGATCTGAACTTCTTCACCTGATTCGTCTCAATAAGGACCAATATAATATACATGTGACAGATGAGATGGCCAAAAGTTGTAACAAAACTGTTTTGAGGTTACCACTGCGAAGTAAACCCAATCGAGTTGGTGTGGGCTCAAATAAAAAATGAGGTGGCAACTAAGAATACTATATTTAAATTAGCTGATGTGAAGATACTTTTACTAAAAGCAATCCAGAATATCACTACGGACAATTGGAAGAAATGTGTTGGCCATGTGATTAATGAAGAAAGAAGAATGTGTGAGTTAGATGGGTTGGTCGATGATATAATCGAGCCATTTATTATATCAGTGGGTGAAGATAGTTCAAGTGAAATGGAAAGTGATAGTGAATAATTATAAATTGTTACTGTTTCATTTGTATATGCTATAATTAACATTTGTCTAAATTGTTGTTCACTTGTATATAATAATAAAAAATTGTGAATAATTATATGTATATGCTATAATTAATATTTGTCTAATTTTTTGTTCGCTTGCAAATAATCATATAAGAATAAGAACCATCTGTGTTTTCTTTTTAAATTTGAAAATATACAAATCACCTTTAAAACTTTTGATTTAAGCATTTCACTTACGATGATGATTCCTTTTTATTTCAAATTAAAATTATCTAATTTTTTAAATGAATTTTTAATTAGTTACTTGACTACAATTTATATAAAATCGTCGCTAGTTTTAAAATTGCCGCCAAAAAGGAATTTTCCAAAATTCCATTGTGTAAACGCGACTTTTTATTTTACTCCTCCGAATTAAAAAATAGACTATAAATTAGCTTTGAAATGATGTGTCACATTGTGGAATACGTTACCGTTTTTTTCCCGCTAGAGGGCGCTAAAATCAAAAATAGCGCGACCAACAATCAATCACTTTGCTGAATTCTCCGTAAATTACCTTTTCAATGATATATCGTATTCTATATACATTCCCTATTTAAATTGTAATGGTTAGAGTGATGGAGGGGAGGGGAATGACGTATCACAGTTGAAGATATGATGGAAGGGTGGCCCCCTTGGATCAAAAATCGACCTGTTTTTGCGTTTTTTCAAAAAAGTTTTCTCCTTCGAGATATTCAATCTGTTTCGTTTTCGGTGGGGCACCCTGTATAATGAAAATTGTAGAAGTCTTATTCTAAGAAGTTTAGTTGGAACACCGAAAGCGAGGCACTGAAAACTAGATTTCAACAGAAATAGAAGAAGAGGAAAATATATTTACAATTAGATATATACTGGACATATCCCTAAAAAAAGAAAAACAGGTATCTAGTGAACAAATATTATTTCTATCATTTTACAACGACAAGTATGTCCTTCAATAAATTTTACTGATTATACAGAAAGTTTATATTTAAACACCAAAATTGCCGTAAGATTACGAAGAATTGAATGTTTAAAGCGATTAAGTAGTCTTAAAGTGCAGAATAATAAAACTGAAGAAATATTAAGTGTAATATTATTGTATTGTGAGTAACAAAAAAGAAACTGGAAATGAAACTAAACAATCGATGAATAATATTAAAATTAAGTAAGGAAAAATTTAAACAACATCAAAAGAGAACGTACAACGGAAAAGGAGAAAAGACAATTGAAATACGTACAAATATCTAAATAAACATATGTGATATAAGAAGATAAATGTTTAATTCAATTAAGAGTAATTTCCGTAGGTCGAACGTATAGGGAAGCATATGAAACCGAAATTGTGAAACCATCGCATACTCAGATCAATCTTGGACTATAACGAATAGGCAATTAAGCAGAGTTATTAGTTCAAGAATCAGTCTCTCGATAAAATTTGAAAGCAAATATACTTCTGTACATTATATTTTCTAGTATACATTCAAGTTTTCTCGGAAAACTTATTACTTGAACATATCTCTTCCCTTGATGTTTTAAAATTAAAAGCTCTAAGGAAGAGACATAGACGAACAGATTTTCAAAAGGAGTCTGTGAGCGAGATAGAAAGGAAAAACAACAAGAGAGATATCACAAAATCAATGTAATTATGAAGTAGGATAAGCAATCGAAATGAGGCGAGTTTGAAAAGTGTGAAGATATGTAAAAGGGATTGCGCAGGCGTAAAATACCTTATCTATGCACAGATAGCAACAGAATGTCCAGGATTAAGTAAGGTAATAATAAAATCACATTCCATATTCGAGAATTTTTTAACGTTTTTGGTATGTAGGCACACACCTATTGCCCGTCCTACTTCATACGTATATTAATTCAGTCAAAGTAATATAATGTATGTTCACCTAAATTGAAGATATAAATATCTTGCATTTAAAAACATATAAAATACAAAAGACAACCATCAAAATTTATATTTCATTATTAAAGTGTAAGGTGTATTATTTGCTATCTACGTATTTCGTAAGAAAATTAGAATGTTTCCTATGATAAACAGGGAGAAGATGTATCTCCTGCTAAAAATTGTATTTCCCTGAGGTAATAAATATGTCATTTTCAAAAACGTTTCCGTTTTATCTTTCAGCAACAGCAACGAATAAACACATAGGTGAGGTAATATTTCTTTACGGAAGGAAAATACACAAAGAAGTTAATATGTAGGCAATCCAGCGAGAGAAATTCTAATCTAAGCTGTGTATCATCGTAATGTTGAAAATATATTCCTAAAATTTCAGCCCCAGACCAAATAATCAGTATTGCAAATTTATTTCTTGCAAATTAACGTACTTGCATACAATGGAGAATCTTATTTGCTGAAATATGTACCTACTACATTATAAGTCTAAAAGTTAGGATTCTTAAGTATATCTGAAATTAATAGCGCGTTTGATTATTTTAAATTGCTTCTTCGATTAAAGAGGTGGCACACAACCCAGGGGATACGATATATTCGATCTGTTTACGCTCCTTTTGAAATATTACATATATAATACTTGAACAGTTCATTCTTTTGGTAGGTTGCTTTCACATTCGCTCAGAGATTTTCTTATATTACTCACGTGATTAATTTTATTCAGATGTTTACTTCAATAAAAAAAATAAGCAAATAGTTTATTCCAAAGCAAATATCCCCATACAAAGTACAAAATAGTACATATCAAAGAAAACGTCAAGTTTATAAAAAGATTACAAATTAATTACAATGAAAAAAGTAGGGCTACTTAATTTAATTAAATAGCATAAACGATACATAAAATAAATTAATTAAAAATAAAAACCTAAATTCGAAGAATTTCTAACAAATTATTTTAAACACATGTATTATCATGAAACTTATGTCGCAGCTGTATTATTGCATACATATTATGTCACTGATGGAACAATCTCGACAAAGATTTGCACCGGTCTCCTTAAAGGTTTGTTCAGACCTCCAGTTCTGAACGCTTCTAGAACTAGTGCGCATGTCATTTAAAAAAAAAGGATGTTCGAACCATGCAGTTCTGGAACTACAAAGTCTGAGAACTATTAGTTTAATGTTCGGTCCTTCAGAACTCGTAATTGAAGAACCATTCAGAAGAGTTCTTACAGTTCTGGATGGTGGGCTAGTATTTGAAATTCTAATACATCCGGAGCATGCGTAATTGACATTCGTATCAGATTTCGCATTTTCTGGTTATTTTTATCGTATTTATGTTGAACTTCAGAGTTTGGAGTTGTTGTTGGTATTTAAGTTGTTCAAATACCTATTTATTTTTGTTTTTTATTTTAGTTTGTTGTATTATTATGGTATTGGTGTGATTCGGTTCATCAAACTTGTTTTTAATTTTTTTACAGTTGTTTTTATTCACACTCATTATATCAATGTTGTAATAGCCAAAGTAAACTGCTGTAACTTTGTGATTAAACATTAAAATTTAGACAATTTAGTATTTAATATTATTTAAACTAAACTTATAGTTTTTATTCGATATGTCCCCCTGAGACTTAAGAAGAATAAAGGAATTCTGTGACATCAATATATTAGATACCCGGATAATCTATTATATGTATATATTTGTACCAGTATGTTACGTCATGAAAATTATAATAAATTGCAAGTTAGTGTGACCCCCAGACTTGTATGACACAAAATATTCACAGTCTGATTGATGTAAGTACCAAATCATATTATGTAGGTATTACAATTCAAAATTACCAAAAAGGCTTCAATTTTTTAATACTCTTCATAAGTCATTAAGAGTGTACTACTTCACAGATTAAAAATAATCTTAAAAAAATAACTTGGGCATAATCTTTTACTTTAAATGAATAAGTAAACGAAAAGAAAAGGAGTTGGCTTTGAACTTTGAAAATGTATTGTAAAATATTTGTTTAAATCCATTATGATTGTTGATTTTATAGTTATGTGTTACATATTTATTAAAGTGTGTGAGCATTTAATGTACGTACCAAGTATTAATAACAGTTAGTATTAAAAATCCTTGTTTTATTTAGCCGGCTTACAGAAATATCCATTACAAAATTTAGAAAAATGTATTTCTTCGAAACAACTTCATTTCTTTTTAAATCCTGTCGCAATTTTGGTAGTTAGATGCAGGTGCGGCAATATTTAAATGTTCATTACGATTGATATTTGTTTATATTAGTTTGGTGTTTTTTTAATAATTCAATTTCTAATGTTGGTAGTACAAGTTCTCCTAAAATTTGCTACCCTCTCATATTTAAATTATAAATGGCCAAGGCCCTAAACAGATTCGGTACCCAATTTCCAAGAAGGTAGTAAGTCAGACACCACCACGGTAATTAACCTTCTATTTAAAATTAGGAAGACGCTTGTCTATTAAATAATCACCAACTTATAAAACACTCAGACCTTACCTTCTTACTTCCCAAGGGTCGATGTTAAATATGGGAGTCAGCACTGCCTCCAGCTACAGTCAGAGAAGGGCGAGTTCGAACACAGTACTAAGTCGAAGGTTACGTTGTCAGGGCGCCTATCCGTAAAAATATGCTAAGCCCAACAGATATTCAGACCCCGGACCAGATCCAATGTAAAACTCCCCAGGTGATAAGAAAAATAAGACCAACACACACTCATTCAAACTTAACATACGGTTTATTGAAACTATAATTTAGGACTCAACAGTTCGTTTCAATTTTTGTACACAAATCGGCTATACTAACTAATCTCTGATTTTTCACAAGATATTCAAAAGACAAAAAAAACAATGAAATGTAAATCACAAAGCGCAACTCAGTTGCCAGTATTAAATTTCTGAAGGAATGACTAAAACCTTAAATGGTCACCCAAGGTGATCCACAACTTCAAATTATCAATGACGTACAATTACAAAATTTAATAAATTCAAAATGGAGAACACATGAAACAACCTTAAAGTTAAAATAATTAACCGACAATATTCTTATCAAAAGCATACAGTTATAAGGCAACTTGCCGAAAGTCCCTCCAAAGTCGAACAGTTTGATCGTAATTTGCAACACCTCAACACTAAAATAAACCACTCTGTATACCAGAGGCAACCGACAATCTATTCGACATTAGAGTGCAACTCTAAGTTATATGGTATCTAATACTATAAAAATTAGCGCTAGTTAACTATGCTTTACATAAGGAAATGTGATTAAAATTAAATTCAATAATTTCTTACGAGATTGTACAATAATAAATTACAATGGTTGACTAATTACACTAAATAACAAGCTAAGAATTTACACAAGACAGATGTGAGGCTACAATGCCAATACACATCCAAAATTAGTTCACGTTCTAAATCCAAAAATTAAAAGGCTACGTAACGTCTCCAAAAATGACAAAGTAACCTCCAAACTGGGGTCACTGTTATTAATAAAACTACGTTAATTTAATAAATTCAATTTATAAAGGCTCACATGCCACAAGAAGTTAATTTAAGAAATTACGATGACTTATTTGATAAGCTAGGCCAGAAAATTGAAATTTACTGTACGAAGTACTCGATATTGACATAAATTTTACCAAAACTGTTTGGCCAATAATTTCTACGTTATAGATAATATCAGGAAAATTTACACAGTCACAGTACCTTAAGGAAAAACCACATCCACAGCTACCATACACGAAACCTTCTACGGATCCACACGTTACAAGAAAACTGCTCACATATCTTCGGCTAACGACATCTCAGGAAAAATTAGCGTAGGAAGGCTACAGTATTCCATTAATCTGCACCTTAATTATGTCTTCACTGCAAGATACAGCAATAAATTCCCTTGGAACCGTAAGATTACCATGGGCACGTGGTTCTTAAATCTTAACCCAACAAAAGTGCTCAAATGAGGTCTATGCCATGCACTAACAGCTATATTTGAATATAGAAACAACACAAATTAAGATCGATTAGACACGTGGAAAATATACTTACAGCAGCTTAAACAATTCCCAAGCCACGACAACAATATCCTCTACAAGTTTATAATAATAACGCCAAAATCACATTAATGCTTGAGAAACATCATTAAAATCCGCCTGTACTAGCGATTGCACACGATATATTTCAAAAATCCATCATTTCTCAAGTAGTGTCTAAGGAACTGCATCTGCTCTGTGATGTTTAATGCTTCTTTGACGACCGTTAACGTTCAAAAGAGAAAGATTCTAACATGTCAAACACCGACCTCAAGCGTAACACGAACATTTGCCCTAATGACAGAGCGACCTAACCTGATATTTTAAACATACGACATAAACGCAGATTCAAATGACAATAGAAAAATGGAAAATAATTATAATTAATTTGTTACATAACTCTAAGCCCAAAAAGAAACTCTAAAACTAAATTAGAAATAATTAAAACTGCCGAAACCCACTAAATAAAACAAGTGCGCCATCTACCCGCCAGGGAAGGTATACATTACGCACATGAGTAATGCAAAACCGCTCGACAGTAGGAGTCTTATGAAATTTCCCACTAGGTGGCAGAAGGAGTTGATAACATTAATTTAATCCAAAAAGCCAAGATAATTTATTTAATCAAACGATAAACTAAAACTCTCAATTCAGAGATAAAATACAACAAAATAATTGTAACAAATTCTAATTTTAAAACTGTTCGTACCCTCGGAATTTCGAACCATTCCAGAAACAGTATTTGGCCGGACATGCGCATTATTATCAGAACTACTAATTCCAGAACGGTTCCGGAACTGTTCAGAACTTAAAGTGCACATATTTAAAGAATTTTCTGTGTATTTCTGCTACCTACCCGGAATTTATTTGAGGTACAAAAGGAATTTCAAATCGCCAAACCATATTCAAATTTTGGTCTATTTAAAAAGATTTAGAATTTTGAGTTAAAAATCTCAGAACTAGTCACAGAAATAGTACACTCAGATATTTTAGTTTCAAGCAATCGCCAATAGCTAATAGAAAAGTATAAGGTTTATTTGCATTGAAAAGTTATAACTTTACATTTCGCATAATTTAAACAAATGTGTACGTATTAACAATCAGTTTTTATTGTCACTGATTAAAAAAAAAACCTTCGAAATTACGTTTATTATATTCAATATATTCAATTAAAGCTTTCGTAGATAACAGAAATAACAAAGTAAACAGATTTAAGAACTGACGCCAAATGTCTGCCGTTTTTTCAATCACAAAGTTAGTTAATGTAATCAAATACGTCAGTTTGTCTACGAACTTCAAAAATTTCAAAATATGCATTCGGCAAAAGTTGCCAATAGTTCATCGTTTGCTTAGTTATAATTAGACATATTTCTGTTGTGATTTAATTATTACCTCTGGAAGAAAGAATTCAATTGATCAATATAGCAGGATGCACAGAAATATAACTTCAATATTCTATGTTTGAGTAATCACCTCTTGTAAGTTTAATATTACATATGCAACATCAACTATTCGTTCTCATAACACATATTCCCGTGGGGCATTAATTAAAATCTACGATTGTTCACCTTGACATGTTGAATTTCAAAAGCTAGTGACTTGTTCCTTCTTTACGAAAGGGGTGTTTAGAGCAGACTTTTGCAATACTTTCGTAATTAAAGAGTGGATATAAATGCCAAAACCTCCGTCAACATTCGATTTTGAAAGATTTAATAAATAATAAAATAATTTTGGAAATTAAATTATTTTTAAATACATATAACCACTCGATTTTATGAAAAGATCGCTAAATTATAGTGAAAAATACTCTCTAGTAAGATCACTAACAAAGTTTGTTTATACTCGTACACTAGTATCACTATATTTGTGGAAAAGAATTATAATTGAACACCGCTTCAATGAAAAATGATTTAACATTGCATTACCCTGACAAACATTTTTTTTATATAACGTATGAAATTTATTATTCAATTTTAGCTACCAAAAATAACTCAAATGAAGTGTTTAGTTTGTACACACTACTCACCTAACGTAAAGAAAAATAAACAGAGTTGTGTGATATAATGTTGCGGCCATTTTGCTTTTGTCGAACATTCGACGCTATATAGTAAATATTGATATAACCCCCATCTGGCGGTGTCCGTACGTAAACACATTCACGTAATTTATAATGCGAATTTGTAGCCTCCAACGTATCTCTTTCATTTATCATGTGTATATATTGCAGCGGCATGATAAAATATACAATGTTATATGTACGCCGTGTGCAGAGCCCTCTTCTATGCATATTTGTCTGCGCCAACATAGAGAATATTTTGGCGTTGATGCACATTGTTTGGCATTTGGAAACATTTGAGGTTCGTTGGTAACATTTCCATAAATGCCTTTACTATGACGTATAGTAAATCATATATGTATGTTTATTTGATGGTAGTATTTCATGTTAAATCCGAAAAATACCACATTTTATAGTGCTGTTTGAAATATAAAAATACGTTGCTTTTCAAGTTTGAATATAGGACTAAATAACTTCACTGAAAATAAATAACATAATATCTTTAAATAAATATTTGGTTTATTATTTTTTTTGTACTTCGCTAAATATTAATTATTTGCATTTAATCATCATTTTATCATAACGAAGTCACAGAGCAATGGAAATTTATATTTAACAATATAGAAAGAATATCTTGACAGTCGCCACAACCATCTGCACATTGTGTGTTTTAACCTTCCAGCAGGCGCGCGTATATGGAAGATACACTCAAGTTAAATTCGGGTTTCTATTTTTACGCCAGAGGACGCTACGATCGTAGCACTTGGTCATTTTGTTTGCTTACTTGACCTATTTTCAGTCATCGCCAAATAGAGTGCTTCATATTCGCCATTTGTATTTCATAGATACGCGTGGCTGTTCGGGTGAGTATTTGGAAAAATGATTTTGAATAGATAGAAGACAGATACATACTAAGAGCTATATGCCAAGTAATCAAAGGTATTTTGAAAGAGTTGAAGGATATCGGCTATGCAATAGAATTTTCATGGACCTATATAAAGCCTTTCACATTGTAAACTACCAGTAACTTTGTAAAAGCTCATCCTTATGGGAATAGGCGCAAAAGGGATAAAGTTAATTCCGTCACACTTGACATGTCGCAAGCAAAGATCACTTTTCGTGGATAGTGAAAACAAAATCTTTAGAAAAAAATAAGACTGGTAAGAAGTTCTACGTGGATAACTTGAGGGCTCAATTCTGTGTCCACTAGATATGGGCGAGATAGGGTAAGTGGTTCCGATTTCATTCAGACTAAACCCACTCGTGTTTTGTCGGCTCTCGGGGAAACCGGTAGGTTATACGGTACCCGAGAGCCAAAAAAACACGAGTCGGTCTAGTCTGAGTGAAATCGTAACCACTTCCCCTATCTCGCCCATGTCTAGTGTCCACGCATATACCAATGAAACCCCAAACTTGTAACTGCATCGCACTGTACAATATTCAGAACAAAATAAGGAAGACGAAAAACATTAATTTACAAAATATTCCTAAAGTATCTCTTTTTGAAGACTGGTTTACAAGAAAGAGCTTCAAATTAAAAAAAATTCTTTAAAGTTCTCTCTTTTCTGTATGCAAGTCAATTAATTTCTTTACGCAATACGGGACAGCTCTAGTAGGAACTCGAGCTTTCTCCCAAAAAATTAAGCATTCCCGAATTGTTAAATTGACGCTTTCACTAATTTTCGACTTAACTTGACACGAATTATAAAATAACACTTAGAACTTCTCCATTTTTAGGCAATCTTGCGCCTAGAATTTGATGAAGTATCTTTCCCACAAAAAAATATTCAGATATCTTCACAATTTTCGAAATATTTTTCAGCTAAATATAAAGCACGTACCTAAGGGTACTATTAAATTATTAAAGAAATGAATCTCAGTTTTATTCGAACGTAACCTTATATCGGTGGATATTGTGAAGATCTGTCGATACGCGTGCACGCGTCTCAAAATGACATGTTTGAACAAGCGCAAGGGTAACATCCAGCTTTATACTAAGATGCGCCACAAGTTAAACATTTTCAGAACAATTATATTCACTTATAGCATTATTTTAAGCACAAAACCGCAAAAACAAGTGTAAATTGAATCGGCATGGGTTAATGTCCTCGAATTTGGCTGAAATTTTGTATACGATGTTTTTAGGTCCTAATGAAAATAAATAGGATGTATGCGTTCCAAATTTCAAACAATTATGCAGACTAACCTTTCTGCCCATCACACATATGTCCAAGCATCAAAAGCGTTTTATCTACCAAATCCTTCCATCTTCCCTTTAAAAAAAAAAAACTTGCAAAGACAATACCCTCTCTTGCCAAGGACATTTATGGACTATTCAAGTAACAACAAATAAATCGTAGCTATTTAACAAACTTAAGCTTTGAAGATGACTTAACAAAAACGATAATTTTATGAAGATATTTTTACTTTTACAGTCTTTTCTGGAGTTAAATATTTGAAATCAAAAAAATCAGAATATATCCATGTTTTCACATTGTATGGTTCAGGTGGTAGTCGTGCATTAAGAAAGATTGTAGACCATTCAGATGGAGCCTAGATGATTTTTCTGTTACTTTAATACTTGATGCCTAGAAGTCAACCCTCTAAGTTAAAAAAAGGCATAAACGACTTGCAATAAATGATATTTCTCCTATAGTAAGGAAATTGATAAAAAAATTAGTTGGGTACACTGGAAACAACCTATCGCCGTTGTTTATTTTCAAAAGGATTTACCAAAACAAAAGCTATCCACAACAGATTAATTTCTAATAATTCTCTATTGGAAAATGTGACATTATCTTCTTTCATTGTTAGGTTTAGCACAAACCACACATTTTCAAATACTATTTAAGAGTAATTCCTATGGGACATTATACCTTACAAAAACAAGAAAGAAAGAAACGCACAATATTCATGACACAATAACAGGTAAACAGTAGCACAGTGACAAGATGACGCTTGTGATGTGAATTATTTAATATCTCTCTTGCACATTACTATTAATATGTTTATAGAAAATTCTGAACTCTATTGAATTATCATAAAAGGTTGCTAATTGAAAAACTAGCTCTTGTGCCGTTTTGTCATCGATACGTCGATATGTTCATCATTTATACTTTTAAATTATTTGTTTTACTAAATTTGTTTGACAAGGGCGTTTACTAACAACTAGAAACTTATGCAACTTATATTACTCGCGGGACGGATAGACGCATGGGGGTGTGAGTAGGTGGAGCTAGACGATATTCGGTTTCGTCACAGCGCTTCGGTTTTATTCACAGATTCTGTCATAGATAAAGGAATACTATAGATGGGAAAGATAATGTATAAAGAATGAGTACTTACGGAACTTCTTTGTTTGGCTGATCTTTTATAATAAGCCAATTCTCGCTTGCTCATAACTTATTATATATATATTATTATACATTCGATTATTATAGGTATATATGACATTTGTTTTTAATTAAAAACTGTTATTCTGATAGATTTGCGTCTTTGTTAGGACGGGTAGAGATACCATAAGGTGGGGATAGACGACGCAATAACATCGGAAAACATTAATGTGAAATGTGTGTGACAATGTTTACTATTTAATGTTTTTTATCTTCAAAAATAATTACATAAAGTTTTTTTTTTAATATCGTTCGTCAAATGTGCAGCTGGCGCGTAGAGTTTTTTTTCTTTTGTGTACCAGCCTTAGTTAGTAGACATTAATCAAATTTATGCATTTTTTGTCGTTATTCCTAAAACTCATAACTTTTTTAAGAAAATAAATTAGTACAAAAACTGGCCTTGACATTATAAATTTATGCCTTTTGCATCACTAACCCAAATTTGAGATTCTAAAATTACAAAATAAATTTAAAAAAGGCAAAACGGCGATACCTTAGTTTTCGATACAACACATGTATGTATGTACTTAATAAATAAAGAATAAAAAAAGAATATAATAACTTTTATGTTAAATTGTTATTTTTTATTTCCTATTACTCTCTAAATTGAAGTTCTATAAGGTAAAATTAATAATTTTGAAATCGTGCTGAAGGCATTTGAATTGCTAATCTAAGATATTGAAAGAAAATGAAGTATGCAATAATTCCTTTCACGTTACATAAAGCAGCTACTTTCGTAATCAGCAAAGTAAATATTTCAGTGGAAAGTCTTTTTGAACCGAAACCCATGGTCACGTACATGTTTTTATATACGCGAGGAAAAACAAAGGCATTTTAACGTCATTTTTTATATTTAATTCACTACCACTTTTTATCGCCCGACGCTGACGGACGTGTTGCGAAACACTAACGATTCGTTTGATGTGCCCTGCACCTTAATTTTTCAGCGAGATTGCTCTTTTCAGAATCACTGAAAAGAAGCAATTTACTTATCTCGAAATACATGCAGCATTCATAAGCGAAGCGAACTTTATGTAATATAAAGCGGACTGGTGAAGACTCCTGAATACATATACACGTAAACAAAACAAAAAGGAATGAATTACACAAGTGGAAGCCCTCTCGCGTTGTTGAAGTTTGCGTCACCGGTTAACGTTTACTTATTTAGCAACCATTCATCCTTTTCAAATATTCTCGCTTGTTGTGGTTGTTGCTGCTATACAGAGTACGCTAAGTGCACTTCCTATCCTATACCTACTCTATGGTGACTGCATTTTCTTTATATAAAAGATAGTACAAGTGTGAATGAATTGACATGAGGCACGAACATATCTCTGATATAAATGATCTTTTGATGAAATACTTTCTCTGTATTGAAATTTAAAATGTCGTTCTGAAATAATCTTTTTCACAGATAAATTATAGCAGTCTCGTATATTCAAAATATTCAATATTCGTCAATGCAAAGAATAGAAATATTCATCGTAAGTGAGAAATACCCTTAAAACCGGTAAAGATTCGCGATATATCGGGTGGCTATTTAAGCTCGGCCACCGGCTATATCTCGGCAACCGTTTATCGTACAACCTGGTGAAAAAAATTCTTGATATTAAAATGGACAACGGGAATTTCAACAAAAATATTTTTAAGTTTCCAGAATGATCGCAAAGGGGCGCAATTTTCAAGATGAATTAAAAGTTCAATACTTTTTCATTAAATTCTAAATTAAGACGGATTAAAATTTTTAGTATCAACGTTTTCAGACGTTTTTATACAATTTTCATTTCAAGCTTTTTGAACTAACTCCCATACGAAGGGTAGGGTGATGGGGGGTATGTCTGCGTACAAAAGTATGTTTAATTTAGGTTTACCTCAACGGATTTTAATGTTTCTGGGCGCAATAAATAGAGAATTTTACAAAAAATTTTAAGGGTATATATGAAGAAATTACGTGCACGTCAAAAATAATAACAGAGGGCGCTGTTCTCAATTTATGTATTACATGTTTTTTCTTTAAAATTTTAAATTGAACGATATATTTTTAATATCGTAATATTGAAGTACATAAAAAACTAAAGAGAATGATGAAAACCGGAAGTTAGTACCTTTCTTCTTGAGGAAGATATAATCATACGAAGACAATCCAGAAAAATTAAATTTTTAAATATAAATTTATTTATTTATTACGAGTAATAATTTTATTTTAATTTTAAGAGGGTAACTAAACAGTGTATCGTTTTCACTTGAATGTTCATCATAATGTTCCATAAATGTATTAATTTCAATCTTTTCATCGATTTTTTAATACATTGCTTATATTACGTTGAATTCCCTTTGTAAATATTTTCAAATCTAGGAGAATCTAACATAACATATGCAATGAATTAAAAAATCGGTGAGAAGATTGAAATGAATACATTTATGGAACATTATGATGAAAATTCAAGTGAAAGCAAAATATTCACTGTCTAGTCACCCTCATAAAATTAAAATAAAATTCCGGTTTTCATCGTTCTCTTCAATTTTCTATGTGCTTCAATAATATAATATTAAATTGGTATAATGGGCCATGTGTGGGTGGATAGTTAAGAGATGAAATTAAAACAAGGTCCAACGTCCCACAGATTCTTTATTTTGATTACGGCGACCGGTTTCGTGAGTTTGAATAGTACACTCACATCCTCAGGCCAAGCTTAAACAAGAAGCAAGCTCGTGACACCAAGGTACATATTACAAAATAGGTGATAAAATGTGTTTAAAAAAATGTGTTTAACAAATTAACTAATTAATATAACAAATTGTACAAGTCATATAATGAAAAAAAAAATAGTTTTTTTTTTAAAAAAATTGTGAAAAATTCAAATAGTCAAAAATAAAGTCAAAATATATCAATATCAAATGAAGGAGACTAATCCAACACTTACAATCCCAAAAAAGACTATCTTCCGTACACCAGCAACAACATCCGTGTAAAAATCGAATGCCTCAACAGACAGTACTGATAATAAATTTTATTCAAAAATAAAAAGGAATAAATCAAAATTATTCCCGTGTGTCAATGATATATATAATCTATAATTTACATACAAGTCTGTTATATTTAAAATAAGACATACAACACATTAAAAACTTGTATACGGTACAACACTAACAAACAAACGGTCAAACGCAAAGTGACCTTATAATTCAAAAGTCAAATTTGTAATTTTTTTTTTTAGAATGAATATAGTTTAATTTGTACAACTTGTGTATTTTTTTTTATTTATATTATCCTAAACCTAAATAAGCAAAACAATTTAACGAATGAAATAATGAAATAGAAACGGACATCTGAAAAATATTTAATACAAACAAATTTTTAGAAATTTTGAAAATGAAAGTTGATTTATTAATTTATTAAAATTATATCGTTCCATTTAAAATTTTAAAGAAAAAACAAGTAATATACATAAAATGAGAACAGCGCCCTCTGTTATCTTTTTTGGCAACCGTGTAATTTCGTAGTACATACCCTTCTTTTTTTTGTAAAATTCTCTATCTAATCAGCACAGAAAGATTAAAATCCGTTGAGGTAAACCGAAATTAAATCTACTGTTGTAAGCAGGTATACCAGCCTTCACCCCCCCCCCCCTTCGTATGGGAGTTAGTTCAAAAAGTTCCAAATGAAAATTGTATAAAAACGTCTGAAAATGTTGCTAGGGGAAAATTTAATCTATATTAATCCAGAATTTATAGAAAAATTATCGAATTTCTTATTCACCTTTAGAATTGTGACCCCTTGCGATCATTCTGGAAACTTAAAAATATTCTTGTTGAAATTCTCGTGGCCCATTTTACTATCAAGATTTTTTCCGCCAGGTTGTACGATAAACGGTTGCCAAGATATGGCCGGTGGTCCAGTTTAAACAGACACCCGGTATTATATTGAGATGCAAAAGTATTATCAACTTTTATTAAAAGCAGTTTTACTTAAAAGGCTTTTAAATTAAATTGTCCTTTAAGTAGAACTTTTCTGATATGAAATGTATTGATTTAGCATTTACGTAAATGTGACAATTTGAGAGGTTGCTAATTCCAGTATTATAAAGAACCAGAATTTTGCACATTTAAATCTGTCTGAAGTTTCTAATCTCTGTCTGTGTCTGTTACTTATTACGGGATTCAATGTTAGTCAAAGATAATTGTGTTTTATATCTTTCTATAGCTCTGGACGTATCATATGATCATTGTTTGCCTTTAAATTAAATATATAGTAAACCAGGGAATGATAACGAAAATGTCCTGGTAAAAATTTCAGCGTACAAGGCTCGTTAGATTTTGGCATGTTCGCACCGATACAGCCACGCGAGAAGTCATGGAGTACTGATGTATGCTTAGCAATTGGATTACTACGTCACTCATTGGTAATAGTTTCTTTATCTTGATGCAAACTTTGTTGTTGCTTATTTTAATTATTTGAATATTTTGTTTATTCTTATAATTTAGATCTCTTTAATAACTAGTTTAATCATTTGTTTCTTCATATAGTTGTTCTTTATACAAAACAGAATGATCAGACTAAAAAGAAATGAAAATGTAAAATTAAGAAACTTAAACGTGTATATATTATCCAAAGTTATTAAATTCCTCCCAAATTATAAATGTACGACTTTTTCCCCCCGTAAATATTTGGTTGGATTTGTAACTTGAAATTTAAAATTTTTACAAACATGCGTGTTATATTAACATAAAAAATTCCTGAAATATAGAAACTATGCCAAGTTACTTGCTTATACGTTACTTGCAGTGTTCTGATAAGCACAGAAGAATCTGTGAAAATTGATAAACCTCCAGATCAAACTTGGCAAGTGTTTATTAAATATATGAAAATTATCGAAAATTCTAAAGAAAATGACATAGTTTTTGTATTTCGGTTATTTCTTCAAAGAAATGTAACACATTTGCCTCCAAGTTTTGGCCAGCTTTTGTTTTTACATGTATGTTAATAGTAGGATTAGTATTTATCCTAAGCAGCTGGGAAAGTATTTTATTTTATAGGTGATGTTAAAAAGTTCTGGCAACAATACGAACTTGTGGGCTATTCAACTCATCTCGGACATGTCTACTAACAGACTGACTATGATATAAAATTAATTGAACAAGTGTATTAAAGTTGTTCACTGTTTCTTCATAAAAATTGATTTAAAATATGGGATTTTAAAACAAATAGTTTAATCCCTATTTCTATTTTAGAAAATACTAACAGCGGGGAATGAAGCGGACATAGTTTAACCAGATACCCCTTTTTGAATAGGAATAACGTTAATGTTATTTAGTACTAGTTATAAATCAAACTCACTGTATATATTTCAGAAATAATTATCGTATACCTCGGGGTATATTTAGAATTGCGAGAAACTTTTATTTATCATTCTTCCCTCGTCTCAATGTTTTTTTGTTGTTTATATTTCGTAATTAACTGTTCCTGATTATCACGTGTTGTATGATGATTTATGTCTGTTAGTGTTTCTTCTCGTTCGGGAATCTTTTTCCTTTGTTCAATTTAGCAATTTCCTTTCGATTTATTTTTTCCATCGCCTTCGCGTTCCGTCCCATTTTCCTTCTGTGCATCTCTCTGTTTTCTTTAATGCCCTTAATTTGTTCAACCGTCATGGGGAAGAGACGCCAGAGAGAAAAAAAACTATTATCTCTTCGTAAGAATAAAGTGATTGCTTTTACTCTACGCAGACTTTTTTTTATTGCCCGGAGGAAATTTCAAAACATATGAGAGAGTATCAGTATAACGTAATTCCTTTTCGCTCTTTTTTTTGCAAGAGAAAATATCAATTTTTCCATCGCATCGGTCGGCGCGAATTGAATTGCCTTCTTGAAAAACATGTAATACGTTGACGTTACGGTTGAAATATCACACTAAAGGGAGTATTTTATGTGAACCTTTACAAACATTATGTATCGCATTACTGCGTTCAATAAATATGTTAAGGAATTTATGGTAGGCCCACTGATCATAATTTTCTTAGTATTAATATTAAAGTATCATCTTAGATATTGTATTGATATCTAGACATACATACATGACAAAACATTATATTTGGTTTGGAGAATTTTAATTTATTTGTTTGTCTTTTAAGATATCAAATAATTTTATATCTTAAAACACAAATAAATTCTTTTTTTAGAATGCTATGTTAGAAAATAAGTATTATTATTATATTTAAATAAATTGTAACGATAAATCTGAAGAAGCAAAATCAATTGATGCAGCAAGAAAGATAATATAAGTAGCTAGGTTGTTACTGAAGAAAAAAAAAACCGAAAGATTTATTAGAAGTTTGATGTGTAAAGAATTAGAAAGGCAGAAAATGTTTAATATTTTACGATTAAAATAGTTAATATCCAAGTATAAGGGAGTTATTTGTTTAAAAGTAGGCTAATTCGATTTTAAATATGCCAATATATTTGTGAAAACTGAATAAAATATTGAATGAAATTCTAAAGTTAATTTGTTAACTGCTGCGAAAATATTTATTATATATATTGAAGAAAGAAGGTATCACTAGAAGATTTATGAATCATAAAGATGAATATTGAGTGAGCACATCTTTAAAGGACAGGCATTTCGGATAAATTTTAGAGGAAAGAAAAAGTGCCAATCTATTAGTTAAGTATATTATTGTTGAAACTGCGTTAATTGTCAGACTGAATATTAGTTTTTGTTTTTAATATTGCTGTGATCTTGAGTTAAAATTGTAACGGAGTCCCTTCATTAATTGTAATAAAATATCATTTTTAAATTCATATCTAATTTATATATAAATATTAAATTATATATGAGAGATATTTTATACAAACTTTAGTATTTTATTATGAACGAGGAACTTTCCTGAGTATATTACCGTATTATTTTTAGTAATTCATTTAATAATTTCTTAGCAATTTATTATTTGTATGTGGAAAAGTACAATACTGTGCTCCAAATTTATTTAAGACGTTTTGATTGTTTCTTTGCATCTTCAATTAAGTTGTCCTGTAATTTTTAAATACAATAATACGTAAGCCGTTAGCCATACCGTTAGCCATAGACAAATACAGTACATAAACAACGAAAAACGAAATATGTGAAACATTTTCTCAAAGGTACTATTAAAATTTAGACTAGTTCGTGGAAGAATGATAATATTTGTGTGTCCTCGATCTATTCCGTATATCAATACTACATTATGAATCTCTGATAATCTGCAATCTGGACCTGTGACGACTTGAACATTTTGTCATTTATTCGCAATTCCAATAAGACCTTGTTTAAAAAAGTCGTCGTTGTCTTGTCTCCCCAGGGACCAGTTAAAGTATTTGAGACGTTATAAATTATTTGGCAGATTCAAAACTATGACTCTTGGAATGTTTATAAACTTATTTTGATTTACCTTTCTTTATAATTAATTTATAAGACCTTTTTCAGTATAGATGTTGAAGAACTATTAGTCATATTAAAAATACAAAATTTATGTAAATTCTGCAAAAACACCTTTCAATTAACCATTTGGAAAATCTCCTCTTCATAGTATTTCAAATTCCTTTTAATATAAACATAAGGCGGCTTGATAAACGATTCACTTCAAGTTTCTATCAAAATTTATCAAAATTGTACCATATTTAATTGTACCTTGTACTTGCAATTTTTGGAGTTCGATTTGATGAACATAAGCATTTTACATATCAAATTTCTCAAGCTGGTGTCCAGCATTTTGCTACTATTGTCGTAATTTGAAATTCCATAACCATCTATATCGTAAATTTCAGTCTTGTATGTTATATATTACACTAATAGTAAAATTTTTGTTAGGACATTACATATAGTTGAAATCAAAAAAAATAACCCTGTATAAAGGGTGTTAGAATCCAATATGGTGCTCATAAAAAAATTGGTTATGTTCAGAAAGAAACGAAATTTCTTCTAACAATTTCTGTTACGTCATTAGGTAGAAAAATAAATGTGCCCTTAAGAATATGCTCGGAGATTCCCCGAAGATCAAATTAAGCAGATGGAATTGTTAAAAAGACCTCAAACCATTTGTTAAAGATGCGTTTTCTCTCCGGGTCCCTAACAAGCAAATTTTGCCTAATTTAAACTTGCCCTCATTCCAATAATAAGCGAAATCCACATAGCAATAGTCGACATTGAATCAACCGGTGTATTCTTTTTTTATAAATGCAATAATCATTAAAGTACTTTTTTATAATTTTTATCTAAATCAAATGATAAACGATATAAATTTACATGTCTACAAGCATCTAATATTCCAGAACTACAACATATTCGACACAAAAAACGAGATGTTTTAATAATTTAATTGTAATATGAGACATAGTTACGTTGCAATGGCAGTACCATCTTTTATCCAATTAATTTGTTCTGCAAATTATCTGGCAAGTGTCGCTAAATATAACGCAAAAATACTATAATTTTACATTCATATGCCACACTTCCAGACAATTTAAGGTTAGTTTTTGTGTTGCCGATGTCTCCATATACATCGACTATCTCACTTATATGTGGTACAACCTATGCCTTTACAAATTAAAATTTACTTTATTTATGTAGCAGTAATAATTTATTTTAAGAGCTCCCGTTTGTAGGCAGAGCAACTAATGGGTATTTGATATTCACGGCTTAAATAAAATTAGATCGTTAAATTTAGTAGTAAATTAATAATTTATTTATACTGGTTATACTGTAAAATGTTTTCCTCGATACCGAATATCTTCTTCATAATTTCCTCATAATGTTCGTTTATTTTCTTGTATTTTGTAATTGCCTTTAAGTTTCTTTTCATTGATGCATCGACAGTACCTACTTGCTATCATATTCAAGTTTATTACTCAATTACTTGTCTAGGATTACTTTGTGTAATCGTCAATTTATACAGGTTTTTATGTTTTTGTAATGGGTCTAATGTATCCAGAATTAGAATATTCAATACTATTGCTAATTTTAACATATTGAAATATTCATTAACATTAAAACTTAAAACATTGAAAGAAACGTAAATATTTTATTCATCTGTACATACATACTATGCTCTGTAGTTAGGTAAAATATAATATACCTACTAATTCGTACAGATATCTTTCTTCATGAGATCGGTTATGCAGTGATTTACATTTATTTCCTTTCTACGCCTAAATAATTCTTTTCTAAATTGTTGCACAAGACCCTTCCTCTCAGTTGTAAATTTAAATGAAACGTATATCTCAAAAATAATTACAATTTTATTCACAATAAGTTAGATAGTTTTGTATTAAGAATTTTGTTTACATAATAAACAATCATTAATATATATTACTTTGCATATGCTTCTATATCCTAAATGAATTTTTCAAAATTTGTATTTTCAAGAAACTTATATTGGATTCAACTACCAAGATTTAAGAATATCAAAAATTTATTTAAAATAATTAATAAATAAAAGCTTTGACCTTCTCATCTCTAATTCAAGCAGGCTAGTAAATTATACGCCCATTACCTGGAATCTTTTATGAAACCAGTGTGCACGAATCAGATTCCCACAACCACTTGGCTAAAATAAATCGAAACGTGTAGCTGTTTAAATGTGATGGTTTGAATTGCATAATCATGCATTTTCACGCTTGGTCATCATATCTCCAATTCATAACACACATTTAATGATTGCACAAGTGCTCATTCTAAACAAGTGCCTGCCAAAAAATACACGTAAATAGTTATTAAAGTTAATATTAAATATCATGACATAATTTTTAAAAAGAATAAATACCTTAGATTTTCGTATATATTCTCAAATTTGGGTATCCATCTTATTACACTGTAATCTTTAATAATAATGCAACACTTAATTCATATACATATATCACAAATAATAATTTTATATACACATTAAAAAATAATTTCAAAATCAATCCCACATGGATGTTGCCCCTATACATTGTATATTATTAGTGTAGGATCTTTAAAACTACTACCACCCCCTATTTATTTTTAATTTTAAGTGCTGGTTTGCTCGTAGCAAAATCCTCTTAATTCGCCCTGCGGGGTTTTATATAGAAACTGCTTACATATAAAAAACATTAAAAAAACTTTGTTTCCTACCCACACCCGAAATTTAAAAACAAGATTTTATTATTTCAAGTCTCGAAAATTCGATGAAATTATATGCTAATATTAACTACGATCTTGAAAGTGTCGTATTTCAAGTTTTATATTTACCATTTAGTTTGCACTGATACTGCTAGAAAGGATAAAGAATGAAATCGAATATCTTAACGTGTAAAATAGGACTTCAGTTAGAGTTTGTGTTTTACCATACTTGATGTATTATTATAACCCCTTTCATTTGACCTTTCCGCAGGATAAATTGGTCAGCCGCAATGTAACCTTTTCATAATTTGTACAGTGGCCGTTTAACCACCACATAAATTTTCTATTTGAATAATTTCTTGACTCGAAATTATTAATTGCGTATTCTATTTCCAACTTATTTTAAAACTGCTCCTACAGATGCAAAATTAGCACTGCTTAACCTCTTTCTAACAATTTGGAATTTCTTTGTTTTTCATGAAAATCAGGAATATTCTTCAGTCTTAAATGAATGAATTTATTTAATGGTGTAAGTGTGCATATCATTATTTCGTTCAGGTTATACCGGGCGTCCCACAGAAACAACAAAGTCTATTATTGTCTAATAATTTATATAACCGCAAATTTTAGACTTTCGTAAACTGCACAATTAAATAAATATTTTCACTAATACACAAACGGAAATGCATTTTTTCATTAAATTTTATAAAAGATGTTTCCAATTAATTATAATAATAGCTATTTATAGTAGATCATTTTTAACTGCTTCCGAGATACTTTTCGTTGAACATCTTTTGAAAACTGTGTCTGAAATAAAGAAAATTCCTATGACATAACTATTAATAATGAAAGAACTAGTGTAGGCTCAATTAGTAAATCTATATTTCACTACGTGAATAACGTGTGTTTCAACATTTTAATGCTTGCTTTTTAGAAATAAAAACCATTTGCCGAACATGACACTCCAAATAAATGTCAGTGAAAAGTACTAAAAATGTACGATATAAAAATAATTCTTTCTTACTTCAACGCGCAATGTTGTAGAGGTTATAGAATGTTATATCTGGATAAACCCGGTTACATATTATTAATTTAAATATGAGTTGGCATGACATATTTCACAAACTGGTAGAAAAAAACTGTATATAATATCATCTATTTACAAAGAAGTATTTGAATTGAAAATTGATGAATAAGGTCTATACTTGTCACGAAAGGGATTGAACTTATTTATTACAAAGGCTATTCAAGCATACACAGTTTATACTACTAATTAAGAAATTGTAGCAAATATTTACGGATCATTCGAAACTGAACTTAAATGAATACACAGTAATAAAACGATATCTTTAATCATGCGTTGGCCTTGCTTATGATTCTTTGTATCTAGTAATAAACTAAACTAATATTAGTTTCACTTTTCAGATTTATGGCATTTCTTAATCTGTTAGGTGGTGGCATATATATTCTGCAATGCTGTGACGCTTGAAAATACCAACCTATATAATCTTTTTCGACTAATTTTAGTTATAATGCAAGTCATTCGTCTTCTTCTTATAGTGGCTATTAAGTCAGGTCTTAGACCTCTTACTTTTAAATATTATCTGTATTAATCTTAATGTGGCTTGGTGGAAATGAACTCTTTCAGCGGATTCATACGGAAGAGCGCCTAGGTGAGGGAGAGCCTAGGTCTTTTGTGCGGCAAGTAGATTTCTGTAACGTATAACATTTCTGTTGTGAGTTTTATGCTGTTGTTGCTGTCATGGCAAGTTATATTTTGTAAGCAGTTTAAAAAAAGCTTTAGTCGAGTTTATTCAGTAATGATATACAATCATTTAACAGAATAATAATAATTTTTACCATAATTTTTAAGTTGAGCGAATATTCTATAGAATTACTTAAGAAAATGTTGAAACAAACATAATATTTACATAGTCTTAACTAAGTCAGCCCATAATACTTATTTCACCGTCATTCGTTATTTTATATGAAACTCAAAGGTTGTAAAATTTTTGTCGAAAAATCACTATATTTTAAAAACAATTGAAAATCGGCTAAGGCGAATCCATATGCATTAAATGAAGTCCATAACATTCAAGTAGCTTGGTATTAACGACATTTATACAATTTTAAAATAATTTATTATCTTCATTATCAGTCTGTCTGAAAAAAGAAACTTATTTTTTTTAAACGAATTAAACTTGATAAGTCAAAGTAAAATGGGGAACAAACAAATACCAAATTATTTGTTCTTCAGAATCAGACTCTATTCATATTATAAGAAAAACAATTCATGATAGGAGTTAATCATGCTTCATTCATATCTGAGGAGCTTTTTTTCAAAACGCAATTTCTGTAAAAATTTCGCTATAGAGTTAGAGATAGCGCTGCTATCGTTAGCCATAAAGCTGTACATTTACAGTAAATTTGACGTTCAAAACGCATTTTATCGGCACTTTAAATACATTTAAAGTTTTTTTTTTTTTTCAAAACGCAATTTCTATGCAATGGTAGTCTTTTCAAAACGCAATATCTATAAATTGTTGTCGGATTCTGGTAATACTCATTTTGTGTCTATTAATTCTGCTTTATTTTCAATTATTAAGTGTTGTGTCACATGGAGAACAGTTGTGAGACAGTTACTGTATCTGAGAAAAATGAAGGAAGCAGGAAAAAACAAAAAACATTGCATAAAATCCAACGAGCTAAAGAATTACGGTGAGTGTTGTCAAGTGAGGTTAGTTTTTCTATTGTTGAGACTGCATTGTTATTGTAGATATGGGGATTATATGAATAATGTTATAGACGACTTTGAGAGACCTTGTAATCACAATAGCAGAGCTTGGAGTTGCAATCAAATATCAGACAATGATGTTCGACACGCAAGAACAAAATTCTTTGAAGTACCGAACAAAATCGTACAGGATCGAAAGCTATCGCTGCTAATATGTGTGACCAATCCAAAACATAATGTGCCTAAATATAAACCAACTGCCAGACCTCAAAAACATACAAAACAAATAAAATATAAAATACGGAAGACTGATAAAACATTAGTAAACGTGTGCCAGAATTTTTTTTTATGCTGCTTTAAGATTACTGCAAGAAGAGTTAACACTATTGCAGGGTTTGTACATGCAGGACACGACATAAAAGAGAAAAGGGGTGGTGATCACAAATCTCTGAGAAATGAAGTGAAGAACACGGCTGTAAAACAATCCATTGGAAAATTGCAGGCAAGGGAGAGTCACTACACCAGGGCAAAGTCCAAACGACTCTACTTGCCATCTGAATTGAGTATTTCAAAACTGTGGAAAATCTACAATGAAGATAATTCCCAACTTAAAGTAAATTATGCATATTTTTACAAAATATTTTGCAATAATTTTAACATAGGCTTTGGAAATCCTGCCAGCGACACCTGCAGTCTGTGTTCTCGATTAAGGAACAAAATAAAAAGATACAAACTGCAAAACAAACCTATTCTGCCTGTGATGATTGATTTGCGTGTAGATAGACTTAGAGCAAAACAGTTCCATCTTTACATGAATGAAAATTTAGAGAATACGCTTTCATTCTGCTTCGACATGCAGCAAGTGCAGCCATTACCTAAGCTATCCATATCTGAGGCATATTACTTAAGGCAGTTGTCTTTTACAATTTTTGCGTTACTGATTTAAATTGTAGACAGCCTATTTTTTATGTCTGGACAGAAAATGAAGCTAGCAGGGGAGCAAATGAAGTATCATCTGCTATTACTGATTTTCTAAGTAAATTAGAATTACCAAGGCATATCAATACACTAAGGTTTTTTTGTGACGGATGCGCCGGACAAAATAAAAATTGTTATGTAGTACACGCTTTGTGTTTCTGGCTATACCATGATGCACCAACAACTTTAAATGATGTAACTATTATATTCCCCGTTAAGGGTCACTCGTTCATGCCAGCTGATCGTGTGTTTGGGCAGATAGAAAAAAATATCGTAAGATGAGTGAAATAATTTTAAAAGAAGATTACGAAAAAGTGGTGGGAGAGATAGGAGAGGTAAGAAAAATTGGAGAAAACTGAACCCTTTTTGATATGAAAAAAATTAGCGATACCAATTGCAAGAAGCTATCAAGCATCAGTACAATGAAGAGGATATTCATCAAAAAAGAACTGATCGGGAAAGACAAAACTAAAGTTATAAAAGTTAAAATGGAAGAAAACTACAGAAGTAACGATGAATCTAAGACATTCACAACTATCATGAAGAGAGGAGTAAAAATGAATAAAATACAAAAAAATCCATTGGCACTTAATAATCAAGTAAAGGAAAAAAAGTTCAAAAATATCAAAACACTGTTAGAAAAATATGATGAAGAATGGAAAAGTGATGAGAAGTTTAGTTTTTATAAGAATCTCTTGGGGGTATTAGGTATAAACGAATAAAATTACGAAAGCTGAATACTAAATTTTATTTACTTTTTTAGAAACCCAAAACCAAAGAAACGACCAAGTAGAAGTAGTAGAAGAAGAAGAAGACTGCGACTGTCAAGAAGACTGTGGCGTTAGAATTTAAGATTCAACCATCTTTGTTAGTTTGGAAGTTATATGTTTTTTTTTTATTACATAACAATAAAATTTAAGTTTCAAAATGCAATATCTGCCATTTTTTATTTTCAAATTGCAATTTTTCAAGTTTTTTTTTTCAAAATGTAATTTCTTTTATTTTCAAAGTGAATTTTTTCTAAACTAATTAAGTTTGAACAGGAATATTGTAGGTACCCTATTTACATTACCAATACTTGAAGTAAACCTTAAAACTGATTTTTTTAATTGTTCGGTTTACATTTAACAATAAATGTCGATTTTCTCAAGATTACCAATTTGACAGAAATTGCGTTTTGAAAAAAAGCTCCTCATCTATTATATGTTAAGGATATGGTGACCGAGCATTGGATTTACCTATTTTGAGGAAAGCGATTTAGTGAAGAAATTGTCTTGTCTGGGTGTCATAAGGATACGGCATTACATACAAAATTCCTGTGTTAAATATCTTTCAAATTTATTCTACCAGGTCTATAGACTTTTTGTGTGAGTACTTTAGATTCTAAGTTATATTTATTTGTGATAAACCATTTGTTCATTTAGAAATTAAATGTTCATTTTAGTTGGAGATGCTTTGAAAGCAATAGAGAGTATTAAAGAAATTAATAATGAATATGAATTACAGCAACAGGGCAAACATTACCGACAAGTTCAAATTTGTGTGATATTTAATTAATTTAAATTTTGTTTGTTTCATTTGAATTTTACAATATTATTTTAGCAATTATCAGCGTACATATGAAATAATGAACTGTCCCATTTAAAGCGTTTATATAAGCAACTAGATTTTGCCTTTATACATAATCTTACCTATTAGATAAAATTAGAAATGTATCAAGCAAGACCTATAATAAGTAGTAATGCCTATAAACCACTACTTTGGAGCTAGATGAAATTTAACCTATCTATTAAAAGTCATAGAAAACGTACCGCCTTCAAAGCACTCTAAATTCCGATAGATTAATACAAAAACTACATAGAAAAGCAACACGAGTAAAGTGACGGAGATGAATTTAAATAAATGATGATTAACCATAGTTTGCTAGACTCGATTCTTAAATAGTGCTGTTATCAGCAGGCGGCGTTAAAATCGTGTATAATCAATAACGACGTTTAGTTTCGGTTGGTAAAATCATTGTTAAATTTAAAAAAAATAATCAGTTAGTACCACATATCATGCGGTACTAACTAAATCTAAATGCAACATGTTAAAATTCGTAAAAATAAAAAGAAAAGAACAATAACAAGCATCATTGATACCTCAGTTAACAGAGATTGTTGGGGCATGACATCTGGAAGCTATAGGAAACTGAAGCTTATCAGGTGTTTCTTTATGCACAGCCGGCAGAACGAAAAGGTTTCAATAATGTTGCCAAGCAGACTAAGACGATTGAACGCTCTAGTGGCGTTAAAGATCAATTGCTTTCATAACTATGACGTCGCATGTCTATGAACAAGCAATATCTGATTTTGTATTTAAAAACATTTTCGTGACTTGGTTTACTCAAAGCATGCAATAGAATACAGTTTAAATTAAAAAGTGTCAGTCAAACTAAATCACTGAACGCGCTGCATATCTATTGTGATTACTTATATTGAATATTATCATGCATATATGGAATAAATAAATTAAATCATGTGTTTCAGAAACGGTTTCTATAAAATTTCAAATGTAAATAACAATTAATTTTTTTTGGGAACATATTTATATACTGATATTATTTTACATATGCATTTTCTTCCTATAATGGTAAACCACCACCAGGCAATGAACGCTATAATTTTCCTTAGCTTCCAGTGTTTTTATTGGCCATCAAATGTTTAATATGACATGTATCAAATTCTGTTAATAAAAAAAAGTGATACATAATTGTTAATAAAATCCCTTGTAAATAGCAAAAATGGAATAACACTAAAGCTGTGAATGACGAACACAAATATTTATCTGTAATATACGCACATATACATATACCGGGTGCCTTTTTAAGCTCGGCCACCGGCCATATCTCGGCAACCGTTCATCGTACAACCTCGCGCAAAAAATCTTGATAGTAAAATGGATGACGGAAATTACAACAAAAATATTTATAAGTTTCCAAAATGATTGCAAGGGAGCACAATTCTCAAGATGAATTAAAAGTTCGATAATTTTTCATTAAATTCTAGATTAAGATAGATTAAAAAATTTAGTAGTAAAATTTTTAGACGTTTTTATACAACTTTCATTTGAAACTTTTTGAACTAACTCCCATACGAAGGGGAGAGTGGAGGGGGTATGTCTGCGCACAAAAGTAGGTATAACTTTGGTTTGCCCCAACAGATTTTAATGTTCCTGGGCTCATTAGATAGAGAATTTTACAAAGAATTGAAGGATATGTAGCACGAAATTACGTGGTTGTCAAAGAAAATAACAGGGGGCGCTGTTCTCAAAGTATTTATATTTCTTGTTTTTTCTTTAAAATTTCAAATGGAACGGTATATTTTTAATATCGTAATATTGAAGCACATAAAAAACTGAAGAGAATGATGGAAACCGGAAGTTGCTACCTTTTTTGTTGACGAAGATATAGTCATACGAAGACAATACAGGAAAATAAAACTCTTTTAATATAAATTTATTTATTTATTGGGAGTAATAATCTTATTTTAATTTTAATAGGGTCTCTAGACAGTGTATAGTACGTTTTCACTTGAAATTTCATCATACTCTTCGCTAAATGTATTTATTTCAATCTTTTCATCGATTTTTTAATACATTGCATATGTTAGGTTAGATTCTCCTTTTAAATGTTTTTAAATACTCTAGCTATTATTTTTTAAATATCATTTCTTATCCTTCCCAACATTGAAATAAAATAATAATAGTGAACAGTGTAGTTTGGTTTTTTTTTATATTTTCATCATACAACATGCCATGCACAGTGATACTAAATTACATTATGATGAGATTTCCAAGGTAGGCCATGAAAATCGAAATGCAAAGATATTAGTGTCACCTGTAGTTAAACTTTTGTACGTATTTAGCAAATTAAGCCTTTTTGGACACCTGCACATAATTATTAAGTTTGTAAAATGTCGTATTCTAACGTTGAAGCTTATGACATGATCAGAATGTATTTTCAATGCTTTGAAAATGCATTCTTGCTTCGGGGGAATATTCCCTAAATTATCCCGAAAGAAGACATTATTGAGTTTTTATTCACCTTGCCAGATGTTCTTGATGTTTATTTATGGGGCAGAATAAAAGACATAGTTTATCACAAAAAGTCGAGTACAACAATTGCTGCCTACGAAATGGAAGTAACTCTGCTCTCTACTAATCGACAAGTAAACGGGTATTGAAAATGAAGGTGAACACTTTGAACATTTGTTAAGTTAAAGTTTTTTTTTTGTACTTTTTGATTTAAATATATTTTCTTTTCCTTTATATTACTTGGTCAATATATTTTCTTATTTATGTTGAGGTATATAATAGGTTCTTTTATTTACTTTCATTTTAGGCGGGGATGATTTAGATATCAATTTGTGTACCTTTTCGTTACTAATGAGTAAATAATTTGATTAAAACTAATGCATTATATTATATTGCGTTTTTTCTCGTTATTGTCTACTTAGTTTATGAGTTATGGAAATTATTTTTGCTGTTTTCCTATAATTAGATCTACCTATATCAGTTGGGTGATAAAGATATATTATTATTATTATCATTATAATTATTTTATTTCAATGTCTAACAAGGCAAGACATGAAATTTAAAAATAACTAGAGAATTTGAAAACATTTAAGAAGAGAATATAATATAACATATGCAAGAATTAAAAAATCGGTGAGAAGATTGAAATAAAAACATTTATGGAAGACTATGATGAAAATTCAAGTGAAAGCGAACTATACACTGTCTAGTGACACTTAAAATTAAAATAAAGTTATTACTCACAATAAATAAATAAATTTATATTAAAAATTGTTTATTTTTTTTGGATTGTCTTCGTATGACTATATCTTCGTCAAGAAAAAAGGTAGCAACTTCCGGTTTTCATCATTCTCGTCAGTTTTTTATGTGCTTCAATGTTACCATATTAAAAATATGCCGTTCCATTTAAAATTTTAAAGAAAAAACAAGTAATATACATACATTGAGAACAGCGCCCCCTTTTATTTTCATTGACAACCACGTAATTTCGTGCTGCATGTCCTTCAATTCTTTGTAAGATTCTCTATCTAATGAGCCCAGAAACATTAAAATCCGTTTGTGCAAACCAAAATTATACCGACTTTTGTACGCAGACATATCCCCCTCCACTCTTCCCTTCGTATGGGAGTTAGATCAAAAAATTTCTAATGAAAGTTGTATAAAAACGTCTAAAAATTTTGTTAGAAAAATTTTCAATCTATCTTAATCTAGAATTTATTGAAAAATTATCGAATTTTTAATTTATCTTGAGAATTGCGCCCCCTTGCGATTATTTTGGAAACTTAAAAATATTTTATTTGTAATTTCCGTCGTCCATTTTACTATCAAGATTTTTTTCGCGAGGTTGTACGATAAAAGGTTGCCGAGATATGCCCGGTGGCCGAGCTTAAACAGACACCCGGTATAATTTTAGGATAATTGCTCAGTTTGAAATTGATGTAGGAAATTATACTATGTATGTAATTATTGCTATAGTGGCAAAATTATGGGTCGTACAAAGAGAATCTGGTTATTTAAGCTTTGAGACTTTTTGTTCTTCATATATATATATATATATATATATATTGTGACTTTTTTCCATGCCGTGAAGTATATTATATGTGTTATTTGGGTATTTTCGGCATATAAATTAAAACTATTTTTGTAGAATGTATGTTTATTTTACGTTTCGACACTAATTGTTTTGGTCTTCATCAGTAATTTAATAAAATCTATAAACATAGGAATATTGTTATGTTGGAAATTCATTTTTTTTTGCAACTTTCACTTATCAAGAAGTAACATTGTTTTTTTTTTTTCAAGAAGTAACATTGGTTCTCATTATATCTGTGAATTTATTAATTTTCATTCTTATTGGTGTGATCTCACAATTCGATTAATATAATAGGCACTTCCGTACTAAATGCTGTATAGAATAGATATAAATGCCGATCACTGTGAGATTGAGAACTCACATAGTGTTCTTATTTCTTTCTAGACAGGTAACACACACAATAGAGCCCTTTCGAACACCAGCATTAACATTTCCCATTTGAGAGTAACCACCCTGACACCATACCATTTGCATTATATCTTGTAGATATGACGCTAATATTCATGGGTCAAACTGTTCATGCCATAATGTGAAATTTTGTGAGCAAGATCTCATGAGACAAAACCAAACGCTTTACTTAAGTAACATGTTGCGTCACATTCATTTTCCTCCCTTGCTTCATGTATAGCTTCAATCATATCGACCATTATAGTCGTCCTTCCAGCTCTGAACCTATGTTGGGACTCCGTCACTAAAGTCTGCTTCTGTATAGGTATAACAATTTTTTTTGTTATTATTTTTAAAACTTTTGACAGCACTGCTTTCATTACAGAGGTCCAAAAGCGCACGGGAACATTGATTTTGGGGCGACTTGAGCATTCTCTGCACCTTTCTTGCGCTGAACTTAGTCATGCCAAGAAGATAATGAAGAATTTTAAAAATGGTTGTGTCGAATACTCCAGTGATTCCTGCTAGTTGTGACTCTTTACCCACACATTTTTCATTATTAATTTTTTGACTTTTGAGTTCTGGCCGAGGGTCGTTTTAAGTTATTCTCTATCTTGCTTAAAGAAACTATGCCACGTAAAAACACAGTTCTTCCCGGGAAAGAGTCCCTGTAAGCTGATGACATCTCTTCCAGTATGGTATGAATAGACTTTCTATGTTTTGAAAGGAACTTCATAACGGGGCTATACTCGATTTTCTCCATACTCCATACTTTATTCCCGATTAAGTTGCTTGGTCGACGATAGTTTAAAGACTGCTCACTCGATTCTGTTAAAACTTTATATTTGTACTAATAATTATTTCAGTGCCATCAAACACCTCAATTCCGCAAACCTTCGAATGTTGCGCCGTACCTACAAGAGGGAAACCAACCTGGACGGTTCGAAGAGAAACTCCGGAAGCACGATGGGAGGACCTAGTTCAAGAGAGAATCAAGAAAATAAAGAAAGCAGAATAAGATATGTTAGCCCAGAGAAAAGGTGTTTAAGCTTTTCTCTTAACTTATCACTTATTTGAAAGTAAAATATTTTATCTAATATTGTACAGAGTGTCCAGAAACTCTCCTGACAAACGAAGACCGGAGATTCCCCAGATAATTTTAAGACAATTTAACCCAATTCACCCTAGTCCGAAAATGCTTCCTAAGGTCATAGGCGTCCGTTTTGGGTAGGTAAACGGGTATTTTAACGCATAACTTTTTTGTCTTTAACTTTTAAGCATTTGTGACACTAGATTATTAAATTTTCAGGTATTCTAGTACTAAAAGGTACTCTTACTTTAAGTCGGTAGGATACACCGTTTTCTAGAAAAATCGATTTGAAAACTTTTCGTTTTTTCGTCATTAAAATTCAATTTATTATTTTTTGCACTAGTTGGCTCTGAACTGCCAACAGAAATAAAACCTACGTTTTTAATTGTCAAATTGTTGTCAGTTCGCGAAGTTGAAATGACGAAAGACGAAATGACGAAAAAACGAAAAATTTTCAAATCGATTTTTCTAGAAAACGGTGTATCCTACCGACTTAAAGTAAGAGTACATTTTAGTACTAGAATACTTGAAAATTTAATAATATAGTGTCACAAATGCTTAAAAGTTAAAGACAAAAAAGTTATGCGTTAAAATAACCGTTTACCTACCCAAAACGGACGCCTATGACCGGTACTAGAAATTCGCAATTGATGGAATCGTTTCATCTCTGGAGGATAAATAAGCATACCAGTTTTTGTTTTTCTAAATAGAAGCGTTCGGGAGATATTAAAAAAAAACTAATTACAAGGCGCCATCTTCAAAGAGCTCTAGCTCCCTTAGGAAGCATTTTCGGACTAGGGTGAATTGGGTTAAATAGTCTTAAATTTATCTGAGGAATCTCCTGTCTTCGTTTGTCAGGAGAGTTTCTGGACAGCCTGTATATTATATTTACTTGAAAATGTATTGAAAATCAGTATTATAGATCACTATTATGTTGAAAAGGACTTGCACACATACACATTATTGGTTTATCTACCCAAAAATAAAATTTATTTACATCGCATGAATTTAAACTGCGCACAAGATTCATTTTCTTCTCCGTTTAGATCGATATTTCCACTACAGCTCCTACATCAACTTTCACACACAAAAAAAAACTTCGCGTTCACTTCCCATAACGCATTAACTTTACGTTACTTATCCAGCACATCGAAATGTGTATATCCAGCAAGCTTTTCAATCATTCCCTTAACACCATAATGCCATTTTCATCGCCTATATATTTTTTTACCTTACATTCCTGACGGGGATTTTAGGAATTTTTGGCCGTTGTGGCGCAAAGTGACGCCAACTAAAATGGAAATGTGCAAGTGAAAAAGAGCGAGGGTTGCCAAAGCTTCATCATATTATCTTGGGGGAGGCAGGGGATTGCCACGCGAAAGACGTGTGATAGTATATATGAATTATTGAAATGCGATTTTCTGAGTCGCGGTATGACGTGTCGGGGATTTGGGTCACGATACGTGTAATTTTAATACTTTCGCAAGAAAAGCGCGTAGAAATGTAAAGGAAGTCGTATATATGTAGATACATGTTATGTATGTGTAGATAATATAAGTTCTTATTGGAGGAAACGTGTAGTGATAGTTGGGATATACAGTATGATATATTTTGCTTTCAACAAGATATATTTCTTTTATTATTAAAACTTATTTCCTTTCTTGGGTTTGTGGTTTTCCTTGTAACGATGTCCCTTCGTTTATTGAATAAATTATCATGTTTTTAAATTCATAATTAATTTGTCATGTAAATATCAAATTATGTATGACTGATATTTTATTCAATCATCAGTAATAATGTTTCCATATTGTATATACCGCTGTAATTATTGTATTTGATTTGTTTATATACATTTGTTATCGATTTATAGTAGGGGAAAAATATCTGTGTACGTCACGATCGTATTCGCGCGCTTCTACATCACGTTCGAGTGCAAAATCCAATGCTTTCGTGCTAGTTTTTGCCGATCATAAATGATATATAAAGCCGACCGTTTTCCAGTAAAGAGGCAGAGTCCTTCCGATCCTTACCCTAGCCACAGGTCTATTATCGTGTGGCATTTCCCCTTAGCAACGTCAGGCCAACTTGTTGTGACTGCGCTAAGACACAGTCTTCTCCTGGATGCAGGCCTATTGCCGTGCTCCAGGTGAAAAGTCCGCTTATTTAAGTCGCGTCAGGTCAATTATCGTGACACGAACTTAATGAGATTATTTACCTAAGCCACTTGGTTTCCAGCAGGCCAATTGTCGTGTAGGAAATCAAGAATTCCGCCTCCCGAAAGAATTTCTCGACAGGTCTATTTATTGTGTAGAGAGGTTTTACTCCATCCGACAATTTTACCGCTCCCAAAGATTTTACTTATAAATTTTGCGTATTACTACAGGTCCGGGTAAGAATTCACTGCCGCGTACATTATCGTGTTTAACAAACAAGAAATAGACCGCGTATCACCGAGAATTCATATATTCGTAGCGTGAATAGATTAGGAATTGTAAATACCGCGATAGACATGAACGAATAATATAATCCGCACGTCAACCCCGAGTCGTATTTATTAAATTTCAGATGTAGTTTTAAATAAACACTGTAATGCATATTCCGCGAGAATGTACGTTTTGTTTGTGAAATTCAAAGACTAAAATTATAGTTTTCCATAGGTTATGTATATATATAGGTTAATCATCCGAAGTAAAAGAATAACATAAAATTTCTTCTTGCTAATATTTGGCATTTGTAAATGTTATATTTAATAAAGTATGTAATATATGTATGTATATATATTTGTGTAAATACATTGAGTTGTTTTGAAGAATAAACTTTGATTTAAAATTCATTTGATGATTATCTGGTTAATGGTTTGATTTGTTCACAACCCCGTCCGCAATGAATTATCTCTAATATTTGAATTAAATCTACGTGTATAGATAGATATTTATTGTGAAGCAAACAAAGTACTCACCTCATAAGCTCCGACTGTAGCAAACCGGTAGAATTTTGTATTGTTACTCCAACACTATCACTACGACTCTTTCATATTTTATATTTGACACCAAGTTATCATTTTCTCTGTTTCGGTGTTAGAACAACGTTATTCCAGCAGCCATTTTGGTGTGAGAATGGACTCCATTCTAACACCGATTTTTGGTAACTTTTTATTTTAGTAGAAATAGGTTGGTGGCATAAATTTTTCATAATCTTTTTCATACTTGCTTTTCGATTTACCTTGTAGTAAATTATTTATGCCGTTGGAGGCCCCGTACCGCAGATTGACGCTCTTCGTCTGACATTCCGCCCACAGATAATATGAGATTTTTTTCTAATTCAAGCAAACTTTTCAATTCAAATAATTCTTACAAAAGTCAACTGTCAAATATATATGTAAATCATTGCTACCAATCGACTACGTCATGTTATCAAAATTTCCCTTAATGAATATTTTTAACAATTTTTCTATAAATAAAGAATATAAATACAATCCGAAACAGAGAAAATAGTGTAAAATACTCGTAACACAAGGCCATTCCAGCATTCTTTCCTTCGTGCACTCGCGCTGCGCGCTCGTGTCCGAATTTGGAAATCATGCTGGAATGAAAGGCCTTCTGTTACTTGTATTTTAATATACTAGTCTACAGCAGGTTAAGTTACCGGCATTTTATACGGTCTTCGTGACTTGGTAGGTGACTGGATGTAGGCAACCCAGAGTACGCTGTTCGATCGAATCTTGATCATTAGAGAAGTAACAATACATATAAATTTTGTATCTGACGGTGCCCCGAAACTTTATTAAATATTAATATTTAACGTAAAATAAGCACCAGCCAGTTTACATCCTTTTAATTAAAACTAACACATTTTACTAACGTTTCGACGTATTTAACATCTTTTTCAACTATCATAAAACATATAACTGTAAAAAGCATTACAAAATATCAGTTTACGGTACAACATGATTTATACTAACAATAACTAAAATTCTTTTTATGTATGGCAACGGGCAACCAAATTCGTTTCGTCAAACATTAATATTTTGAATTGCTCTTCATATTCTATTACATTGTTTTGAAGTTGTCCGTAACGGTGTCTCTTTGACAACGACACCACTGCCAATCGCAAAGTTAATGAATAACAGTAGAATATTCTAGGGGTATAGTGGAAGAATAATATAGAATTAAACGGAATTTATTGTTCTGAATTACTGGTCTGAACTAAAGAAATTATCTATCGTGCAAATATTATTATTATATTATCAGCGTTTTTTCACTTTATCTAAAATTATGATCAATACAAATGTCAAACATGTAATACACTGTGGGATGTGAGATGTATATTAATTAGACACGAAAACGTTAAGGTAAATATTTGTTTGTTTTTCTCTTTCCTCGATATATCTAGTGAAAATTCCTTTGTATTATCGTGTTGTTTTTATCAAAGTTATATGACAACAAAACACTCCATTCTCGGCTTCGTAACACAGCGACACCTTCCAGATATCTCGCAAGATACCACCATTACGTCTGTCCGATATTCTCAGCGCCCTTGTCACGAAGGTAAATCTCGACCGATGACAGTACATATCCAATGCGGGGATAGACGCCGTCTCAGCATTCATCATGTGGCTGGCTCCCTTTTCTCGGCCATTCTCTCGGCCAAGGAGCTTGTCTTGCTTGATTAGGGATGCCGCAGTTAAACCGGAAATACGTTGACGTTGCCAATTTATATTATCAATTATTCCGTCGATGGCGCAGCTCTCGGCCTTCTACTGGATTTATGCGGGCGTTATTCGCATTCCATAATTAAGGATAGACCAAAGGAACGGTCGTTTCTGATTAAACACTTCCTCGATTAAATTCGCTTGCTTTTGATGGTTATGAATAAACCACTGCGTTTTGTTGGGATGGATACGATGTTTTTCACATAAGTTGCGGTAATGGATGGGAATTTATCGCATGTTTTGATTAGTACCTTTCTAGTTTAAATATGACAGGGTAAATTATGCATGGCATAATGTCTTTGTATCAAAATAGTTCTATTGCGTTGCTTTGCAATTGGCTCATACATTTACAGTTTCATTTAGGGGTGTTTGTATATTACTACCAATATACCGCATGTTACAATGGGTACGGCGTATTAAACGTAAGGAGCAACTTCTAATCAGAACTAGTTCAAACTTTGCATGTGGCATTAATTCGAGATAAAGTACATTTGTACAAGATATTCATCCATACAATGTTGCCGCTTCTATTCCGACCATATATTAACTTTTTATTTTAAACAAATCATCCTTTAATTCAGAGAGTTGGGGCATCATTATCAAAGTTTTTACGACTGCTCCACCAATCTCAAAGCATTTTCTAATTATATATATATATATAATGAATCTTGACTATACAAAAGCTTTTGATATAGTCAATTACGAATTAAAATCTTCTACTTCTTCTTCTCTCTCTATTCTAGACAAATTGCCTGTTCAAACTTCGCAGCGTGCCTTCAGTTCAACAATTGCAAGATTGTCACTCCATCTTTTTCGCGGCTTCCCCATACTTCTTCTCCCCATTGGTGATTTGTCTCGTGCTATCCTTACTATTCTTCCTTCGTCCATTCGACCTATGCGTTCATCCCACTCGTGCTTCCTGCCCAGAACCCACTCATTTACACTCTCCACCCCGCATGTTCGCCTTATGTCTTCGCTACGCTCTCTATCTAGTAGCGTTTTCCCAGTAATTTTCCTTAGAATCCTCATCTCGCTTGTTTCTAGGAGTCTTTTTGTTTTTGTTGTGTCCGGTCGGGTCTCTGCTGTATAGGTTATTATGTGTCTGATGAGAGTTTTATATATTCTTGATTTGACCTCGACATATATATATTTGTTTTTCCATATAGTGTCGTTGAGACATCCCGCTACTTTTAGTGCTTTTGTTGTTTGCTGTCTGACCTCTGTGTCAATGTCACCGTATCCGGATAGTTCTATACCGAGGTATTTGAATTTCATTTCCTGCTGTATTATTTTGTCGTCAACGACAAGTTTGCATCTTATAGGAATCCTTGATGTTGTTAGGCTTTTTGTTTTAGAGGCAGAAATTATCATATTAAGGGACTTTGCTGTTATGTTGTAAAATGTTTCATTAATTTCTTTGTCTGATAATGCAATATTATACATATTGAGCGGTTTTTTGTGGAACAGCTCAAGTCAGGCGTAACTAACTACATGCCGTTTCACTAGTTACCTACCTAATGCATAATAAAAATCTTTTATGTCACTATTTTAAATAGAACATCACTTAAACAGTCAAATAATTGCACCGACTAATGAACATATAGGTTGTGTTATTTAAAAAAAAAAGCATTTTTATTACAAATCTATAAAACGTAATTTAAAAAACGCTCTGTCAATTCTTCCTTAAACAAATGTCAAGAAGTAGCACTACTTCTGTAACGGTAGAATTTTCTTTAAACAAATTGAAGTATATTGACACATATTAGGGTGGCCCAAAATTTTGAAACGTTTGAAATTTGGAAAGCATACTGAGAGAGCAGATAAATTGATGGAAAGATATAGCGGACTACTTACTGAAAATGAAGAACGAAAACAATTTATTTTACAATGTGTAACGGAACACAGAAACCTGTTTCGATTGCACTAAAAAGACATGTGTTAAAAGTTTCGTACAAAAAATTTATTTCCTTAAATATGCTGACCAGTTACCTCTTATAATTATATGGAAACAGTAAAAAGAGGCGCATTTGCTTCATATATCATGCAAGATTAATAAAAAAATAATTCAATAAAAATCGGTACTTAAATTTATATGCAAAAACACATTAAATCTTTAAGTCCACATAGGCATGGGTTAATGTCCTCGAATTTGGCTGAAATTTATTGTAGGTTGTTTTTAGGTCCTAGTGAAAGAAATTAGGGGGTATGCGTTTAAAATTTCTAACTTTTCAACATTTTGGGCCACCCTAATACATATAGTGGAAACGCTTTAGGATACGTACAGAGAAACAACTAAAGACGTATAAAATATGATAAGGAAACAACTATTAGGGAAATTATAGTAATACGCCATCCACTATGTGTACGTGTATATCATAAACTATTATGGCATAAAATTTTAATATTTAATGCTGTTTATACCTAAGTAGTAGAAGTGAAAGCAATTTTAGATAGGTCTGTTGCAAACCATCAATAGTATTATATGAAAGATAGCTTTTTGAGATATATAATATTAAGTTTATTGGGTTTTTAGTAAGTAATACACAAACAAGAAGCGCCGAGCGATTACGCCATAATGTAGATCAAACAATGTCCACGTGTATGATGTACACCATTATTAACAGTTCTTAAATATTGCTTGCTAGCGGTAATCATACCAGAACACTTAAAAATGACAATGGTATAACCTATATTTAGAAAAGTGGCAAATTCAGCGTCGAAGATTACAGACTCATAATGACAGTCAGCCATATCGAAAAAAATAGAAAAATAATTTTGAGTAGTCTGGTTTTTTCGCAGAACCATGCAAAAAAATGTGAGGTGTTCAAAAAGAATAGAATTTTGAACCTGCTAGGAATACCAGAATGATTTTATGGAAGATGAGACTCGGCTACCAGTGCTTGTTTGTGAAAAATTTGGTATTATTTTCAATTATGCTATTTAAATGATCAAGCCTGACTTTTAAATTGACAACTGGAATTGCTTAAACAAGACGCTTTTAATAAAACGTGGAAAATGTATCTAATTGATATTTGGCATGCGAATCAGTACATGTATTTTAAGAAGATGAGGACGACTAAGATTATAGCTGATATGTGGCAAGTATTCGGTAATCTTACTCTTTAAAAGGCACAATTTGTTGCTAGGTTGCTCGCTTTATACGTGGGGACATGACTCCTACTCTAGAAAAGCGCTATATAAGCATGTATTATGTCACTGAAGAATAAGAGTGAAGAAGTTGGCCAAGACTGGGGACACATATTGCTGTGGCAACATAATTATTTGAATATGATAATAGTATCATTGCCATACCTTAGGCCTTGCCAAATAAGTTATGTTGTGTGCTGTTTCAACAACATAAATAATTAAAAATGATGATAATTTTTATTATCCTGATGTGTATTTTATTTATTTTTAACAGCACGTACTTTATAAGTATTTATGAATCCTTCAGTGTATCAGAATTTCTTCCCTCTCGTCTAATCTCTTGTTTTTATTTAAGATTGGGATAAGGTAATAGCTTATTAAAAATGAAAAATCAGAAATCATATAACACATAATTGTCGAATTTATTTAACATTTATTACATAAAAATAAATATAGCATTGCTATACTGTATTCACTTTATTTATTTAAAAAGAAACATAATTATAAGAAAAACGTTTGTACCTCGTCCTAGGTTGTAACGTTTCTTCATGATATGAATATATTTTCTTATACTTTATTAAATAAAACTCTAAAAATATTTTCCTGTTTATCAACAAATAAATCCAATTTACTTTTGTATATTGTTTATTTTATAGTCAATGTTTGGAGAAAAGCTCGAATCTGATTACTATCTACAACCATTCGCACGCGTTATAGCTAGCATTTCAGAGTCCGCTACCCAGAAACATTTTCCTTATTTATTGTAACTATTAATGATGCCAAATACTGTGCCAGAAAATATACGTTTGCACGCTATATCCTCTTAACACTCAACACCATTAATAATTTTATTTCTTATGAACTTGAAATTAAAGAATGCTTATTACTATCCCAGGAAAATATTTATTATCCCTGTTGCATAACGTTATACTGAATATACGTTCGCACGATATATTTCAATATTCGTATAGCTACATTGATAAGTCTTTGCCTCTAACTTACTTTGAATCATTGCAAATCTTTTTAAATTCGATCATTTGCATCTCCATTATAACACAAAACAATTAAACAAAGAAAATAAAATAAGTGAAACTTGAATGAAAATAAAATTAATACGCTAATACAAAAGAAATAAATGTGAATCGTGGTGTATCTAACCCTACGATTTATATAACTGTATAATAAATGAATTAATATTAGTCAAAGAATGCTTGTTGATGAATCAAATCAATGAATGTTTGTTAACTGAATGCATAAAAATCAATGAATGTTTGTTAACTGAATAAAAATCAATGAATGTTTGTTAACTGAATAAAAATCAATGAATGTTTGTTAACTGAATAAAAATCAATGAATGAATCGTGTCGATTCTTGTCTTCAATTTATATCTCCGGAAGAGACATGTGACCGTTTTCAACGCCATCTTCTGAAACTACCATTTACGTTGTCACCCTGCATCTTCAGTGCTCCTGACTTTTAAGTTGCCGTAATGTTTTGAACACTCACACACACACGCACTCGTTGTCTTTTTGACAGTTCTTCACCGCGAAAGGTCAACACCCCAAGAATTGTCTGTTTACAATTTAAAACTTCCTATAAATTGTACAGCGTTTCTCCAACGTAGGTATACTTGTTTTAATATAACTCTTCTTTATAAGTGTCTATAAATTTATTACCTTCTTTATTATTTTTCACATATTTCCTCTTTCCATTGGCTAGTACAATTCTTATTTTTGTTCTTTTTCCAGCTTTCGGCAATATAGGAAAAACATTGCAAACAACAGGTATCCTTTTACTAAGATTACTTGCACCACCATGGTCCACTTGGTTTGCCCCTTCGTAACCTCCTTCTATCCAAAACTTCTCCAACGGTGATATGTCTATCTGTAATAAACTACACACCAAGTTTATGTTATATTTTCTTTTTATTTTGTAGGTTATCAAGAACCGTACAAGTACCTCTCTACTGTTTATGATACATGATATTACATATACAAATTCCTGAATGTATTCTATTATTACCAGCTGTCGTTTATAAAAAACACTACTACTGATATCTCAGAACAATTTTATTTATATCCTTTTCTTTATTTATTTACTTATCTATTAATAAATTAAGGTAAATATTTATTCTTTCTGCATGATTTATTTAATAAATTTTATTTATTACCTTATGCACGTTCTCAAGTTTATCTAATTATTCAATTATTTTTGTCTCGTGCATATCGAATGTTCAGTGCAATTCTCACACATTTTATAAAGTCAGGTTGTTTTTTATTGTACACAAACCATACATCTTGTTTCTCTTTTCTATAAAAGAAATATATATACATCTTAAATTCTATCTCGTGTTTTATTTTTAGTACTTATTTAAATTGCAAATATAAATTCAATTTGCTGTATGCATAAAAGTGTATGCAACCCAACATACTCATGTTAAATTCCTTCAACTACCTTAAACTTATTATTATAGTTTCTTTCATATTTTATACACTTAAATTAAATCTTAATACTACTGCTATCATCTTATTAATATGTAAGATATCACGGCAATATGCCTCGGTTAAAGATGTCTTGTTCGTTTAGCTTTCTGGACATTCGTTAGAAAAATTGCGTTAATGTGGGTTGTGACACGTGTCCAGATTTCAACTTATCCCATTTAGCAATATGAGCAGAAGTTTTCACATGTTGGTCTATTTGTTATATATAAAAAATTATGAGGTACAAGAGGTATGGGTACTCTTGAAACTAATTTTTTCTTCTTGAGAACTGTAAACATAATAATATAAATTACTTCATAATGGGAGATTTATAAAATTGCTTATCTTGCACTCTTGAAACGCCTGCCAAAGATCTATATCATTCAAAATTTTTTCAATTATGCTCTTTATTAAGGATATATGGAAAATATGCAAAACATGCGTTTTGCATATTTGGGTTACCTTAGTTGTTACGATGAAAATAGCACAAACAACATCGTCATAAGTTAGGTAAATGTAATTATAAAATTTACCCACTAGTGAGATTTGAACTTACGACTATCCTGTTAATCAGATGTTCTATCCACAGCTTCATTGAGGGTGAATGAAGTCGATTCATCAAATCGTTCCGAATTGCATCAGATAACAGCTGTTAAGGAGAAGCCCGCAATCAGGTGTATATTACTACATCTTAAATCATAACTTGAGTTAAAAAAATTGTTTGGGCTATTTCCATCGTTTGTGGAAACTTGATATTCCAACGTTTCGGCAGTCCTTCTACTGCCGTCATCAGGGTACATTTTTGTATAACTACTTTACCACTCGACTAATTAAGAAAAAACTATTAGCAAAAAAGGAAAGATTATTTTGACGTTAAAAATATTTGACATAATTTGACAAATGTCAAATCCACACCTTTTTTATAGGTTCAGTGTGTATGCGCAATATGCTATTTTTTTCTCGTGTTAGTTAGTAGTAGTAGTTACTATTCTCCGGTCTCGTGGCTGCAGATCTTCGGTTAACACATTCTCTCATCATAGGGAGCCAGATATTCTTGATCTCCAGGCTGGGCGTACTAATCGTGTCAGGTGTTATCTTCATATACGCTGTTTCTGTAATTTTTCTTTTTTTACCGTGTTCTTGTTTGGTCAGGATTGTCGCCTCGTTCCATGCAATGTTGTGATCTTCTTCCCAAGCATGTTCCGCCAGCTGCGATTTTTCTGTTTCCCCTAAGCTGACCATTCTTTGATGTTCTTTTATTCTGACTCTTAGGGGTCTGCTAGTTTCTCCAATGTATGATTGTCCACACTCGCATGAATCTTAAATCATTTTAGATTTGTCTTTTCTTTTCAATTTTTAAAAATTGTAATTATAATTTCCTGCTAGGCAGTGATAATTAGGAAAATGCAATTATGAAATTTGGTTACGGGTGAAAGTTAACTCAGGAGAACCCAACCTCATTAAGATGCTTTAACCACTGAGCCACCGAGGGTGTATGAAGTCATATTTTCAAATCGTCCTGAATTACATCAGATAGCAGTTGTGACGAAATCCGCAATCAGACGTATTTAGTATACTTTTATATAAATGCATTTTAGATAATGCAGTTAGTTTGTCTTTAGTAACTTCATTAAGAGTTTGTTTGCTACTTACTTTAGATTTTACAGTGTCGTATCATGTAATTCAAGTAATCTGCTTTATGGGAGTTTCTAGTCACTTCATTACAGCAAATGTCTCGAACTTTCACTGTAAATTCTTGTTAGGTAACCTAAATCAGATAATTATATAAATTCATCATTGTGAGCGTGGATAAAATACGCATGCAACATACATACACACTCATTAAGTAAGCAACATACTTCATTCCTCTACGCTTTAATTCTACTTCTTTGGCAGAATACAAATAACATATATTATTTCGAAACGAAAGCTCTATCTACAAAGTAGTACGAGCGTTTTCTACCGAGCGTGGTTTGGTTTGCCCCTTCGTAACCTCCTTCTATCCAAGACTTCTCCAACGGTGATATGTCTATCTGTAATAAACTACACACCAAGTTTACATTATATTTTCTTTTTATTTTGTAGGTTATCAAGAACCGTACAAGTACCTCTCTACTGTTTATGATACATGATATTACATATACAAATTCCTGAATGTATTCTATTATTACCAGCTGTCGTTTATAAAAACATTACTACTGATATCTCAGAATAATTTTATTTATATCCTTTTTTTTTATTTACTTATCTAGTAATAAATTAAGGTAAATATTTATTCTATCTGCATGATTTATTTAATAAATTTTATTTATTACCTTATGCACGTTCTCAAGTTTATCTAATTATTCAATTATTTTTGTCTCGTGCATATCGAATTATATTTTCCTCATACATTTTTACTGCATTAAGATGACTAGTTCGTATTACACTACCATCCATTAGCATGACCCTCTCTCGGTTATTTGCTTTCATTTCTTTTTTATTTTTAAACAACGGTCCATTATTTAAAATGTTCAGTGCAATTCTCACACATTTTATAAAGTCAGGTTGTTTTTCATTGTACACAAACCATACATCTTGTTTCTCTTTTCTATAAAAGAAATATATATACATCTTAAATTCTATCTCGTGTTTTATTTTTAGTACTTATTTAAATTGCAAATATAAATTCAATTTGGTGTATGCATAAAAGTGTATGCAACCCAACAACCTCATGTTAAATTCCTTCAACTACCTTAATCTTATTATTATAGTTTCTTTCATATTTTATACACTTAAATTAAATCTTAATACTACGTCTCATCTTATTAATATGTAAAATACCACGGCAATATATTCTCCAGATAACATGTCAGATTGTCTAATTCGACATTCTCCTGGTCACATGAGTACCGCATTTACTGAGTGCAGATCAAAAATGCGAATTTTCGAGTTGAGACTTGGTTCCATTACCATATATCAGAGTCAAAAAGGTAATATTAACAGTGGAGGTATCGTAGCAATCCTTTGCCAAAAAAGGCCAAAACTTTTCCTTGGGCTTCAATTGTACTATTAACGATAGTTTTGGATATGAATTTTTTTGCCAAGAGCGAAGCTATCAACGGGGCATATAATACGAAGTAAAAGTTCCTATCAACGAAAAAGGGCCCGTAATGGATCGAGAAAAGTGCTATTCCATATTAATAATGTGCCGTCACACATGAAAGATTCATTGTTCGAGTACAATAGAAAGAATTGTGAATTTGCGTTATATCCCAGATACTCTTGACCCATGAGGATATCGCAAAAGTATTATAGTATTTTGACGACCTTTATGCTTATGATAAATTTGCTATATTGCCACTCCACTACTGCTGCTGTAAGTATATTAATGTTGGGGAATATGATGAAAAATATAAAACCATTTCCGGAGATAATAAAAACCTGTTGAATATATCATTAAGGATAGTGAAAAAAACATTGACAGCGGACGAGAAAGAAATAACAGTCTCATTTCCAATGCCAAGAAGTAAACCTGCAGAATGATTATAGAAAATTACAACGTATATTATCATAAATAATAATAATTATTAATAATACTTTTCAAACGAGAAAACAAGACGGTGGGCAATTATTACTGCAATTATTGTTTCCCAACAATTTATAGATATCTTTCATTCCTTACAGTTTAATGGATTTTTGTAGGTTTACCTAAAAGGAGAAATAGATATCAATGGACTAACAAATGTTACTTGATAGTAGTTCAAAATTTACGAGCACAGTTTCTCGAGAAAATTATAAAAGGGAATTCATAAATTCTTTAAAAGTATCTGCAACCTTCAATCGGATAAATAAAAACGTAGAATACTTATATTTTAATAAAATTTTAATTAGGGCTTTATTGAATAATAAAAATTATTTTAAATTAATGTGAAAATAGCAGACCGTTTAATGTATTGAAGAACGCGCATCGTTCCGTTTGTTCTATTTTGCAAGTAAATAATTCAATTCAATCAAATATTTATAACTCTAAAAGCATTTTGCATTTCCGAATTTCTACTCATGGTTCGTTCGCTAATAACTTTTTATTTATTCAAGCGTGTTGTATAAATAAAATAACATAGATGAATAAAAAATTCCTGACGTATTTAGAATAACTTCGAATGACGTGAAAGAATAATACATTCATGATGGAAATAATTTATCTTCATCCTAACTTATTCTTATTTTGATAGTATATAGTTTAATGATATTCGTTACAGCAAACGTAAGTTCTTTGATGAATTTGAATTAGTGAAGGCTTTCCAAAATGGATATATACAAAACTCGACAAGTTTTAGAATTTCGAAAGTAAATATTTTCTGGAAAATACCTTTACGTATTTGCTTATATTTTTACTTCAAGAATATTTCAGGAAGACAGGTTGCCATTTGCAGCATCTGTCAGAGGATCCTCAATTACTTTAGGACCAACCAATTTTACAACATGATAGACAAAGCCGACATACGTTAAATTACCAACGAGTGACAAAATATAGAAAGATGATAAACATTTAAATTAAAAATGAATAACTGGAAAGTTTAGGTGTAGTATAGCCACACACAAGTATTTTTGACTAATTAGTCTTCATCAACATAGTAAAACTAACAAACAATATTTTAATTTGAGACTGTAATTTCTTGCATTTTAATTTAAGTCATCACTCATGGCTTAATGTTATTGTAATTTTAAATACTCAAGCTCAGTACTTCAAATAATAACTCTTATATACACACCAATCTTACATTTGCATAATGACGTAACTAATAATTAAATAAGAAAATATTTTGATCTTTTGCTACCTTAATGTCAATAGTAATATCGGGTGGTGTAATAGTGTGTCGCTCGAGCTTAGTATGAAAACTAATAACGCTGTAGCAATGAGACTTTACGTATGTATAGTAGTATGCCACTGTGTATTTTCTAATTTTATTTTGAAATATACAAGTGTCTTTCAACTTTTTTATATTAAATACATTGTTATACTTTCTAGATATTATAATGATAGCCACCCAAATTATCTTTGCGATAATATGTGGTTATGTGCACTTCAGACTGTTAGTTTTGATTTTATTGATAATTTTGTTAAAATCTTGACAGTTGCAGCATCTAAAATTTTAAGCTGTAGTCTGAAATGGGTAGAATGCATCACGTAACTCTTGTGTTACTAATTTATGAACTAACACGTTATTTGATTTGAGGTTGAACTAAATGAATAAATATACAGGGTGTTAAATATGTTGTGTCTAAGTTATCGATCTTTATTGGTTATTTTCTCGTTTTATTTTAAATTTAACCTTATAATATTTTTATAAGTCAGCATATCCGTTGTAAAATTGCCTTTAAAACGGTACCAATAATACAGTACTTATTTCTAGTATTTTCAAAGTTATCACCCTTTAATGGGATTTACTCATGTCTATAATATGCAAAATGCAACAAAGTAATTTTAACAAACACCTGCTTTTTAAATGCTTTATCATTAGTTTTAGAATTACATTTTGAAAATCTTCCATAATAAAACAATCTTAATTTAAAATGTGTTCAAATATATTTCCACTATGCTCTACACATGCTCTCAACCGTCTCTGTATCGACAGACTTACATTCTGAGCTCAGTTATTCTCACTTAATTGAAGAAAACCGTTTCTTATTCGTTGCTGCATGTTCTCTGCGTTGTAGGAGGTATTTCATAAACAGTGTTTTTTACAATTGGCCACAGAAAGAAATCACAAGGTGTGAGATCTGGTGATCATGGTGGGGAGCTTATCAAACTTCCTCTTCCAATCCACTTATTGGTGAATTCCCTATCCAAATATGCTCTTACAGCAGCACCATAATGTGCTAGTGCACCATCATGTTGGTACTACAATCTCCCGATGACGTTATTTGGGAGACCTTCTAATAGCAATGGTAAATTATTTTGTAGGAAATTTGTGTAGATTGCACATTTTAAAGTATTATTAAAAAAGAATGGACCAATAATAGTGTTTCCTATGGTGCCTCCCCATGTGTAACACTCCATTTTTGTTGATATAAAATGGGCTCAACAAGATGTGGGTTTGTAGTGTCATAATGGGTATTTTTTCTGTTTGTTGTTCCACAATTAGTAAATGCTGCTTTGTCTCTGAAAAGCACATGATCTAGAAAAGTTTTATCGTGTCGTAATTGTAAAAGTACCCATTCACAGTAAACTAGTCTCCTTTCAAATTCCGTTTGTAATAAGCCTTGATGATTTTGAATTTTGTAAGGGTGAAATTTATGTTTTTTTAAAATCCTTTTTACAGCAGTGACTTCTACCCCGTATTGTTTGGAAATTATCCTTGTAGATACGTGCGGATTTTTCACAATGGACTAGACGACTGTCACTTCATTCATCTTCTGTAATCATAGTCTTACTTCTTTCATGTTCGACGTAATTCACTGAAACCGTTCGAAGAAACCTTAACAACAAATTTTCAAACGTTTTACTATCCGGTGCTCTTCGGTCGGGATATTCCATATGTTCTTGATGCTAGAAATGGATTTCTGTTGCTAGCGCCAAGAGCAAATACCATGCCTATGAGCACCTCTTTCGAAAAATCATTTTAAAGCAAAAACAACAATAAACTATTATGGTATCTAAATAAAAAATAATGTCAATAAAACGATATAACAGATAACAAGGTAAATACAACGCGTAACGACAGAAATTAATAATTCACTAGTTGAACTTAATTTATTACAATAAAACGCGATTTTGCAAAGAGAAAATACAGAAAACGACTTTTTATGGACTTTTGAAGTAGAGATCTAACGTTTGGTTCCACAGCCATTTTTTTTAAACCAAGGCCAACCAACTATTAGATGCCACACATATTGCATGTTATAAACATGAGTATATCCCATTAAACGATAAACGAGCAAAACTGTACCCCTCTCACTCAATATTTTATTGACTAATTCCATTGTTGTTTATTAACTTTAAGTTCCTATGTCGAAGTTAAACTAAACTTGGAAGTTTGTATGATGTATACTTATACGTAATATGGAGGGCATCTAAACTAAAATAATATAATATTTGTTGGACCAACAAAATATTTCCCCTCAAAACCGATAATCCTTAAATTCCTAAATTTCTATGTAATTACCTGTTCCAAGAACCAACCCTTCACGTTCGAACTGCAATTCATGCTTCGGATTAACGGTTCTCATTATGGTCTAGTTGTAGTTAATTTTCAAGTAGTTTATATTCGCCGCATTTTTGGATCCGAAGGTATTATGCACAACTCTTTCAAGAACCTAACCTAACTTAATAATTTTGCACTAATCCGAATATTTTTGCTGATCTGTTATTTTATAACTGTGTTGAATTAAGGTGTTTTCCAAACTACACTTTTAAGAGGTTTAAAATATTTTTCACTGACAGTTTTGTTTTTTGGCCGATAAGAGACAGCAAGTATAATTTTCAAAGAATATTTTTTCACAGAAAAAAATCGATGGCAACTGCTAGAGAAACTATGAATATCAAATTAATAGAATGGAAATTTGGATAACTAATAGACGTGATAAAATAAAACAAATACAGAAGTGTTGATAGCAATACTAGAATTCATAAAACATGCGTGAGATATATCATGGCCCTGATAGTCTAACTACAAAAATAAAATATAAAAAATGCAGATGCTGATAATGATCACGGAAATAAACCTATAAAATAAATCACAAAACCAGAATAAGAAATGAATATTAGTCTATTTCTAACTTTAATTTCATTAACCATAAGACGATTCTATTTAAGGTATTAAATAAAAAGTGAATGTTATATGTGAGTCCTCTCACATTGAATAACAAAATTAATGAAATATTGATATGCTCAAGCATATCAGAATAGGTTTTGGCAAACATTACGTTTAATCCTAATCTGAACCAAAGAGTAATCTTTCTATAATCAAATTATTAATATAAAATTACACTTTTTCAAAACAAATAATAAAATTTAAAATTGTTGACAAATTACTACATTTTTAGCTGTTTACATGTCGCATCAAATTGTCTACTGCATTTTAAGCTATGTGTGCCGAGTTCTGGCTAGATATTTAACTCACTACATTATATTCTCTGGCACAATGTAGATCACATTTACATTATTCAATGTTATCAAATGAAATTTCAATTGTGATAACACTAATTCGAAAATTTTCTATTGCTACAGATACACATTATATTAAAACTCTACCTATATGAATTGTTAGCTTTCATCTCAATTTCGTATTTGTCTGAATATACAAAAAAACATTCTTACATTTCATTTACTTTTCATGCATAGCTGAAAAAGCGGCGCACATTTTTAGCCACATAATTTATCGACACTTAATTTGATAAATGCGCCCGGTTTGATGTGGCAAAGCTAATTCGGGCATTAGTGCTGAAGGAGCTCATAGAGGGCGCCATCATTAGTGTGAGGATTGCGCTCCGAGCTCGCATGTCATCGCGAGCAGAAAAATAATGAAAAGAGCCATTTTCTAAATGACAACGGACTAGAAAAATTGAAATGAATCGAACCGTGTAACTGTAGTGAAATTTTAATAGCGAACGTCACACATAAGCTACCATTAATCTTGGCGGTGTCCCGGCGTAGAGGCCGAAAAAAATATCCCACCGTTTTTTAAATTTAACGAACGCAAATTATGTCGTAAATTGTTTTTTTCCAATAATCTGTCGGGATTAAAACTGTCTGCTGCGAGTACATATTAATCATTTAATTCAATTTTCTGCCGTCCATCCACACAGTTGTCTGTGTACTCTTCCTGCGTTATCAGACAGAAGCGCTTCTTTGTTCAACAATTAAATTTTTAATGTCTGTCTGATGGCACTAATGAACAAAAATTATTTTTAATTTAAGATAGATATTGAGTTAAAAATGACGGATGATTTTGCCATTCTGCCGACAATTCAGTGTTCAGTAGTTAATTCAATTACATTAAATGTGAGCAGATGGTGCCACCCTATGAATTCTGTATAATTTCCCGCATAGTAATTCAAATTGATTGAGGAATCATAATCTCATATGCAAGAAGTATTTTTATACATTAATCATTACTCTTTAGTATCGAAAATTGCTATTTGATAATATATATTTTTTCTAATATGTAGGGTGGTCCATAATGTCGTATTGTAATCAATTCGCCTGTAGCTATGCTTGAAACGTTTTTGATTTATATACAGTTATTTACTTAAATTGTCTTTGTAATCTCAAGGCTATTGAATAATTTGAAATATGTAATAAATTAAGTATATTTTAAATTTATATAAACTTTTAAAAATTAAAAGTTCTGATATAAATACTGACAATAATTGAAACGATTCAGCATAATTTAAGTTTTTGCAATTAATTATAACAGAAGTAACATAGAGATTTTTTCAGATTATTGCTCTGCAACACAATACGCACCATAATGTAACAATTGATATATAAAACCATTGCCTTGCGTGGTTAAGTGGCTGTTAGTGAACATAAACAATAGATAAATTAAACTTTTTAACAATATGTATATATGTATATTTGTCAATCAAATAAAACATTTAAATATTAACGAACTATTAAAAATAATATAAAATATAGTTGTCAAATATTACACTATTTTTCTGCTGTTTTTCTTAGTCGTTTTATCTATGCAAGAACAATGAGAAAAATTTATTAAACTGAACTTTCTCAATATAGGACTGCCTTCATATTACTAATGCTTTATTTGAAAACGGAGTAGATAGTGTAGATAATATTATACTTACGTATAGGTTAACAAAAGTAATTTTTACCGTTCCATTTTCAATATGTTCACAATTTCTTCTTATTTCGTAATCAAGCACATATCTTTACAAAATATTTGGATCTTATGAAACATTTGTAAGCCCCCATTTTGCGACATTAAATAGAAACTGTTAGATATAGCCAGCTTTGTTATCACCTGAATGTCCTCAGTGAAAAATCTTATAGAAGCAGCTTGTGTTTCTTTTGAGGAGAAAATGAAAGGAACAACACAACCAATAACGACTACTAATATTTTGTCTTTATATCGAGTTGCAATGTCTCTATTTTTACGAGGAAGGAACGTATGTTTATATATGCTCAAGTTGTAGGTGGAATACTCGGAAAGCAATACATTCTTTTTCATCATTATTTTAGAAAAAAGTATGAGCACACCAAATATTGTTACTCTTATTTACTATGTAGAGAAAAGTTGTAGCAATATAATAAAGATTTAATTGGGACATAATTACTGATTTTTGGCTACTAAAATTGAATCGTGGGAAAGGATAATTTTATGGAGATAAGCTAAAGCATGTGAAAAAACATTAACTTTAGACTTCCTTTAAATAAAGATATTTGAGCTTCAATACTAATCATCACAAGGAATATGCGAACACCATCTATATGCTGGAAGAACTATTGTACCGAAATGGAACTAACTGTTGTCACCGGATCTAGATTTAAGTTTATGAAGAATACAAGAGTACTAATGTGTCAATTTCGGACAGATTTTATTGTTTGTTTTTGTCGATGAGAAAGTGTGGAAAAATCAATACATCAATTTCTTTCCTTTAAATAACCCCAAATCCCAAAGTTGAACAAATATCTGGTTGAAAATGCGTTTTTGCTTGGATCAAGAGTTTTTGCTGTTTGTTGGTAAACACCTCACTTGAGAGGCTTGACCGATCCGACTATTTTTTCCTTTTTCCTCAATGTTCGTAATAGTTCGAATGGAGTTTTTAGGTAAAGAAAAATTGAAAAATTTTCCGGAAAATTTACATTTTTTTAAAAAGTTGGAAGTACATTTTTCTATTGGATTTTTATATGACCTCAAGACCATATCTCACGATTCGAACAATGCATATGCGTTATTCTTGTTTTGTTTTTATCGTTATGATCCTGGAAAAGTTTTCAGGAAAAAAAAATTTTACAATTACAAAGGAAAGTCGGAAAATTCGGATGTACTACAGAAAACATAATTTTTTTATGCACTGTCGACTGTAACAGACGACATGAACGACAAATTTGGTTGATTCTTTTTTTTTTTGTTTTGTTCGTTATGCTTCCGGGATGGAAATAACTCAATTGAATGTTTTCACTTGAAAAAAAATGTAGAAGATCTGGAGAAAAATCTTTATATATATAATAGTTGGTGCGTCTGTTAGTGATCGTGTAACTTCTGAACGACATAACCGAAGCTACAATGCTCTTGTATACAACAAAGCAATGAGATGTTAATAGTCAAATTATTCTGGAGTCCTTACATTCAACACACAAATACAAAGACCTACAATGCCTCCGAATAACGAAAATACACTTTGTATACAACAAAGCTAAAAGGTGTTAATAGTTGAATTATTTTGGAGCCTTTGCATTCGATACGCAAACTAGAGTTAGAGTTACTTATCTTAATATATGCACAGGTGAACGTTCCGTTGAAATATGTAGGTCGGAGTCTATTAATCCGGTTCAAACTGTAGCACAACTGCAACCAATACTGGACAAGTTGTTACTCTTTCACAAATAAATTATGACTTTGAACAGGTATTGAGGTTACAATACTTCTTGTTCACGATCATACTGCACATGCCATGGTATCCCGATGCTTGTCTAACATCTTGTAATATTTACACATGTATGTTCCACAGCTGGTCACACGTACAGATGTTGTCGCTAACTTGATATAAATACCACGTGTCTGCATTCACTGCCTAACAGCTTGCCCACATTATAAAAAGCCTAGAAGTCAAATGTACAATTAGCACGTGTTTTTATTTGAGGTTAAAGTTACAAGCGACGCAAACATCAAAAGGTGCATTACTTATTATCATTAATAAACATGATGGCTTGAGATTTTAATTAATCGATATTTAATAGTCAAACTCACCCTAAAATCTATGAGGCTCACTTTTAATAGGAAGCTAAAATCTCTCTGCTTATATGCTTGTCAAATTATAAAAACAACCGTATGAATACAGCTGTTTTAAATCTCGGTTATCACACATGCTACTTGTCACACCGGCATCAATGATTGTTACTGAATCATATAATAGGTATTCCTAATTGTTGCAAGTGACTTTAATTTATTTGTTAGTTATAGCTTTTTACTCTTTGATAACTAATTTGCTAATAGAAACTTCGCTTTAAGCACAAATGCTTTTTAATATAAAAAACGGGCACTAAATTATTATGCACGGAATTTAATCATGTAAGTGTAGCCAACATGATTTATTCCTCTTTTCTTTGTCACTTATTTCGGGTAAATATTTATAACCAACGACAAAGTAACTTTCAAACTTCAAAATAAGCCCGACGTTTACGTCTTATTGAAACCCTCAATTTCGGGGATCAAACGTGTATATAAACTTGAACCCGGTGTAACTTTCCAATAATGGGCCAGATCTAATTTTCATCGTTCGTGAAAAATTTTTAATAACGCGCCTTATACGTGTTGTTTCAAGGCAACAGCCGTCTAAATCCCTTCTGCGTTTCCATCTCCTCTCGATTCTTGCAGTCGCACGCGCTCGAAATTACCGTTACAAGTTTAGCGATAAGCCGCAGCCTACCAATTTAAATTTAAATCGTTTAGTGTAGAATTTAAATTCGGTATAAATTCCTCGTTGAGTGTCGTAAAGTGAAAACTTAACGTACCTGAAGCTTGACTAAAAAGTTAAGTTTATTCGTGAGCGTAGCTGTTTCTGTTGAGAGGAAGGTTACTTTCCCGCCCCGGAACAATGTTCGTTAAACTTAAACAGACATGGAACATAAGTAGGTATACATTGTTTCTGGTTAGAAAGATCGAATGGTATTCTCTGTTAACATACTCTGCGGGCTTGTCTTCTACGTGGGGTCAGAATATTTTACCAAGTTTTAATTAAAAGTAAATCACACATAAAAGGGTAAGCTCTGATACTTGAGACCGTATATGAAAATTTCACGAAAAGGATAATTAACATTAATCGTAATTACGACAAACGCTAAAATAGCGAACGTACGTTTTATATATTTTATGTTTATGCATACAGACCCGCACTTAGGAAATCTCTATTTTCATTACACAGAATGAAATTATCATCAATTTTGAATTTGACTGAAGTTTTAATAAAGTTTTGTGTTTGAAGAACATACTGTACCTTCTATTAGATTCTTACTTACACTAGCTTGTGATATTTGTATAACATTGGCAAAATTACAACATATTAAACAAAGCAAAATGTGTACATTTTGTGGACTGTACAAAAAACTCGACCATATGCAATATAAAGCACTTAAGGGTTGTACCCTCTACCTCAATCAGTTTTTTCCAAATCCTGACTTAATTTTTTAAAATATCTAAACAATTATTTCTTGAACTAATAAAAAAAAGTCAAACAAATATGATAGCGTTGTCCTTTTTCCGAAAATATATGTAGAAAAGAAAAATACAATATTAAATTAAAAAGCTATCCCCAAATTAACGACACTATCATAATTTAAAAAACATTCTAACTTCGTCCTTGAAAGAGTCGAAAAGATATTTTCACAATTAAGCCTGTGATTTGGAAAATAAAATAAATAGTGCAAAAGCAATTGTTGGAGAAACTTTAAAGTGAGTGAGATGGCACAATTTCGGCTTGCAGACGGAGTTTTGTGAGAACTCTAACAGACACATGTATAAGGGTTTTAAATTTCCTTTCACAATCAACGTTTATTTGAATGACCCATGCCTAGTGTCGATTCAACAAATCAAACGCACGGTGCACTCAATAATCAGTGTGTCTTACGGTTGTACCTTAGCGTAAATATTTGATCACACCACCTGCGATTAGCACGACCGTCCAAAACCTATGTTACAAAAGTCGGAGAAATACCCTACGCGACTACGTAAAATGGGAATTCTTTCAATCTCGAAACACAGCCTTAAGCTTATGATCTTAGTCGTAAGAGCTGCTTCTAGCTAAATTAATAACTAGAATATCATTGCTACTTTTATTAAAATTTATGGAGGGTACAAAAATGCTCAGAATTGAACATCTTCTGGATACGTTTTAACTTTCTTATAAGTGCGTAGTATAAGAAAGCATTGTGATTATTAAAATTCGACGTCGAAATTTTTGCAAGCGTCAACATTTTGAAGTCTACTAATACAGAAAAAGTACTTCGCATTCGACGGTGTTTTCATTGACAGAGCACATTTTGTGACGTTATAACCAGCAAATTCGTAGTAGTACGATACTCTCACTAGGATTGCAAGAAACCTAATGAGTCACAGGTTACGCGATGTAACTACGGTTGCACTCTACCCATTACTACTAGCGCTACGTCATAGCAGATGTCACTTTCCTAATTATCCTGATATATACAGATATGAATCTACATATTAAACTAAGTTCTTTCTTATTTAATAATAATAATAATAATAATACATTTATTTGCCCAAGAGAATATTTCCAATTACAGGACAAAATATAAATTGTTCCTTGTATTGCGTATTCAACAGCTATTACAATATACGCAAAAAATAAATGTTTACGTTACAATTGATATTCATCTGAGATTACTATATTGACTTCTGGTATCTTGCAAGGGTCAAATTTAAGCCCTTTGCTATTTATTCTATTTATTAACGACTTTTTTTGCAAATCGTTTGCTCTAGTTTAGCATATGCTGATAACATGAACATATACTCGTATGCAAAAATACGGAAACGATTAGTGTAACCCTCACTTGCTTAAATTCTATATTGGTAAATGCAGTATATTTACTTTCAGATATTGTCCGCCCTTCTTCATTTTCTCAAAAAACATTGAGAACCATCCTTTACAGCACGACAAAAAAGTAAAGAGCTGGAAGAGTTTTGATGATAATCTTACTTTCAAAATACATATCACTAGTATTTACGCTTAAGTAATCAGCACTCTTGGTTTTATCACGCATAGTTTTCAAACTATATCTGTGATACCATTCATCGCTGTTTATGTGTCTTAAAATTGATGGATTTTTTCTTGAAAAAAGTACATCACAAAATGTATTTACTGGCTAAAAATAACTCTGTAGCCAATAGAAGAAAAAAATTATGGAAGGTTTTACGCAAGCTATTAAAAATAAGTTTGGTTGTGTTTCTTTCTTCCAGCGCGACCATGTCTTGCTCGTAGGAGTGGTAGTGAGTCTGAGAGAAACGACAAATGGCGGTTTGCTTTTCTATGTGTTATTCTTTCATTAGTCTTTGTTATTTTCTATTACTATCTGGCTATATCTGACTATATTTTTAACTATTTCTATTATAAAAACTATTAAGCTGTCAATATGTCACTCTATATTTTTTTGACAATATATAAACTAAAACTGACATTCGAAAAGGTCTTTCAACAACAATAACAATTAAATAACAACTAAATAAATGTTCCATTCTTGTCCATTCCAAGGTACGTTCATTTATTAACATTTCTCCCCCTTGAAATCACAAAACATTTTCACCTTCAATTAGGCCAATTGGACAAATCTTTGATACTGATCTTCTGTAGGTCCCTGTATTTGTTTTAATGTCTACCACACGCACTTTCTGGTCTTTTCCTGGATAAACAGCAGTTATTCTTCCTAATGGCCAATTGTTTCTTGGTAACTGATTATCCATCAGTACGACTACTTCACCTACTTCTATATTTCTTGTTTCTTGCAACCATTTGGACCTAGCAGTTAGAGTAGGCAAATATTCCCTTACCCATCTGTGCCAAAATCTGTCTACCAACTGTTGGGCAAATCTCCATTGCTTTCTCAAATCAAATTTTTGTTCAAATATTCCTGGTGGTTTAACAATGCTCGATGTTCCGATCAAAAAATGATTTGGAGTTATACTTTCAAAATCATTTTCATTTGACGACACATAAGTCAGAGGTCTGCTGTTAACTATGTTCTCTGCTTCTACTAAAACTGTCTGTAAAACTTCTAATTTTGGAATTCTTTCCCTTAAAATAATCTTTAGTGTTTGTTTTACTGTTCGTACCATCCTCTCCCAAGCACCTCCCATGTGAGGACTTGCTGGAGCTATAAATTTCCAATCGATATTTTGTGCCAAACAATTTTTCTTAATTTCTTCATCATCTACTTCATTTAAAGCTTTACGCAGTTCTCTGTCTGCTGAACAAAGGTTAGTTCCATTGTCACTCCATATACAGTCCATTTCTTTCGTGATATTCCCGTACAAGGAGCCGTGTAAAAGGGTGACTGTGACTTAAAATAATGGGTCGTTTTGTCTCCATCTTTAATTCGGGGCAGTTATCTATTCTTCCTTTTAAGCATATTAGATTATCATTTAAGCATGGTGAAAGTGGGAAAAGCTTGCTATCTTTATTAACTGATTTTCCTTTTACTAGTGTCCTATATTCTTGACAAAAGGAGTCTTTTTGTGACTGAAGACACCAAAGTTTTTTCGCATTCTGAATTTCTGAACATGTTAAATATTTTTCTTTATCTGAAAAATGTGGTTTCTTTTGGACTTGTCTTATGAATCGGAATACATAGGCTGTGGAATTCAATAGTTTTCTTAAAGATGAAAATTTTGATATGTCAGGTAGGTACGAATTTTTAATATTTTCTTCTGCATGACTTAAAAGGAGTATTTGCGATTCTTCAATGTAATTTTTGCTTGGATGATGCTCAATATTTTCTTCTGGCCAAAAACATGGTGGCTGATACAAGAACTCAGGACCTTTTAACCATGGGCTTCCACTTCTAAGATCAGCTTCTTTATCGTCTCTTGTCGCTTCGTCAACTATATTTAATTTCGAAGGTACCCATTTCCATTGTGAAACGTCAGTGTTTTCTAAAATTTCTCCTACTCTGTTACTAACAAAAGACGGTAATTTCTTTGAGTCCGTTCGTAACCAATTTAGAACAGTCGTGGAGTCTGACCAAAATACAATTCTATTTATTTTAAGTGTATGTTGGTGTTGGATTGTTTTTGCCAAACGGCTTGCAAGTACTGCTGCTTGTAGCTCTAAACGGGGTATCGTCAGGGTTTTTAGTGGACATACTTGATTGCGAGACATAACTAATGAAATTTCAATTTTTTCTCCTGCTTCAAATCTGAAATAAGCGACTGCTGCAAAGGCTTGTTTACTTGCATCACAAAACAAGTGTAGCTGTATATTTTTTACTTGAAAATAATTGGAAACATAGCATCTTTGAACTGTGAAGGATTTTATTTTCTCCAAACCATTAAGCCAAAGTTTCCATTTTTTATTTTGTGCATCTGAAATCTGATCATCCCATTTTATTCCACTTTTCCAAATATCTTGCATTAAGATTTTCGCTTTCACAATATAATTTCCAAGGATTCCTAATGGGTCAAACAAAGACATGATAACGCTTAACATTTCTCTTTTTGTAGGTATTTTTTTTCCATCTAAAATATTTTGATCTACTTTATGTAAGCTAATGCAAAAGCTTAACACATCTTCTTTTGGTAGCCATCTTAGTCCTAATATTCTTTGGGGTGCAGAATCTTCAAATATTTTTTCTGCCGTACGTAATTCTTCGGGTATATTTTGAAAAACTTCCTCCGAGTTAGAAATCCATCCTCTTAGCTCAAAACCGCCCATCTTATGGATAGCTATTACTTCATTTATTAATTTTGATGCTTTTTCTGGAGATTCTGAACTATCAATGTAGTCATCCATGTAGTGTTGATTAATAATGGCGTCAACAGCTTCAGGGTACACCTTTTCATATTCTAGGGCATTAATATTCTTGATATATTGGGCGCTGTATGGTGATGACACCGCTCCAAAAATCATCACCTGAACAACGTATGTCTCAAAATCGTTTGCCGGGGAATCTCTCCATATAATTCGTTGAGCATGCTGGTCTTCATCATTTATTTCAACCATATGAAACATCTCTCGTATGTCAGCTGAGAAGGCTATGGGCTTTTCTCTAAACTTTGCAATTACGCTGACAAGTGAATTGAGCAAATCTGGACCTTTGTATAAAAAATCATTTAGACATTTTCCGTCGACTTTTGAAGTAGCATCCATAACTAAACGAATTTTACCAGGCTTATTTGGGTTTACTACACCAAAATGAGGTAAGTACCATATTTTTTTGTGAGATTCTTCTTCTTCTTCCATAGATATTTTTCTAATGTATCCTTTCTCTTTATATTCTTTTATTTTCTGAGAATAAGCTTGTCCGAAATCTTGATCTAAACTCATTTTTCTTTCTATAAACCTAAAACGTTGAAGTGCTACATTTTTACTGTCGGGAAGTGTTTCTTCTGTATCTTTCCATAACAATCCTGTTTCCCATCTACCATTTTTTCTTCTTGAAATATTTTTTATTAAGTTTTCGGCTTCCTCATCTTCTTTTATTGATTTTGTGTCTTGATATTTTACCCCTAAAGATTCAATTGTAAAAAAATATTTTACCATATCGTGGAGATCTTCACTGTGAGCTTCGTCGTCTCGAACAAGGAAATTTACATAATGGTCTAATCTTCCTTTAAATTGGGCTACATTTCCGTGGACTATCCATCCGAGCTTAGTACGTGACAAGGCTGGGGAATTTTTGGGGCCTTCTATAAGTTCTCTGGTTGTTATCAGTTCCCAATAGTCCTGGCCAATTAGCAGTTTTGGTTTAATACTCTCAATGTTTGGAAAATTAATATGTTCTAAATGTTTCCAGTTGCTTTTAATGCGCCTTGAATCAACATTTTGTATGGGCAAATCTAAATCTTTTGAGGTATATATATTTTCCATTGGGTAAAATTTATCTCTGTCAATATTCGAAATGCTGAAGGACACTTTTCTTGATCTTGACTGTTTTGTTGTATGCTGGTCAGTCCATTTTAAGCGCAGAATAGTTTCTTCTCCGACCAGATTAAGTTCATTTGCCAAACTTTCATCAAGTAGACTGACAGTGGCACCATCATCTAATAGAGCATAAATTTCAATTTCAATTGTTTCTGTTCTTAAAATTACTGGAACAATTTTCAGTAACACTTCTTTTCTATAATTTTGTAATGTATGTCCCACTATATGATTTCCTGTTTCAAAAATATTTTCATTCTGTAAATTTCTTGCATCAGCTCTTGCTCTAGGTTCCGTTTTATTTGTTTTGAAGTGTAGAAGTTTATGGTGAATTTTTTGACAGTCATCAATAGTACACTTTCTTTTATTTCGGCAATTACTAATTCTATGGTAGCTTTTTAGACAACAAAAGCATACCTTATTTTCTTTGACTATTTTCCATTTATCTTCTATTGATTTTTCTATAAATCTTTTGCACATGTCTAAGTTATGATTTTCTTTGCATAAAAGGCATTTATTTTCTTGTTTATTTCCTGCTACAACTAAAGTCCTTTTAAAATTCGGATTTAGCTGTCTTTGTGATGACATGTTTTGAACGTAGCTAGCAGCATTGGTTTTTTCGTTTACCCATTTCTTAAAATCACGAAGTGAGTATTTACCTTTATTGTTCGCAACTTTCTCACCCCATGATAGCTGCATACCAAATGGTAGTTTCTGCATTAAGTCGTCCATTAACTGGGGGCATGACAGGTAGTTTTCCATACTGAGTGATTCAAAAGTCAGGACAAGATTTGATACAGTTTCCGAAAATTGGGTAAGTGCAACAAAATCATTGTTTTTTACGATAGGTAAGTTTTTAGCTTCACTTACCATGTTTCTGACAATAATATCAGGTCTGCCATATTTATTTCGTAGAATATCTATTATATCTGTGGCAGGAACCGACATGGAAATTAACAGACCTTGTACAGATCTAAGGGCATCACCCTTTAGGCTTTTTCTTAGCCTACAAATATTTTCTTCGTCTGATAGTCCTAGAGCTTTTGTTGTGTAGGTGTAATTACTATAAAAGCTTGGCCACTCCTTACCATTTCCCGAAAAAATTGGCAGTTCTTTATCTATTGTCTGTCTAAGAAGAATTTTTTCTAATCTGTCATCTTGACAAAATGTCTCCATTTCTAAAACATTTTTACTGGAATCTACTACATCTCTATGGCTGCTATTACAACTTTCTGTTTTTAAATCATTTTTGTTAGTTTCAAGCCAAGTTTTTACTTTCTGCAAACTACCTTGTTCCTCTTTTTCAAATATATTATTCCTACCTTCAGAGACTTCTTTCAGTCTTCCTCTATTTTCAACAAATTCATTTATTATCGAGTTTCCTTTGCTTAACTGTATTTGTAGTTCTAAATCTAAAAATTCTTTTTCTTTCCGAAGTCTTGCTTCTTCTAATTCTCGCTCAAATTTAAGTCGCCTTTCTTCTAATTGTCGTTGTCTTTCTTCTAAGTCTCGTTTATATTTAAGCTGTTTTTCTTGTAGTTCTATATTAGCTAACTTTTTCTGATGTTCTAACTGTAAACATAGTATTTGACTAGGTAACAATGAAGATTTTTTCGTACCTTTACTGCTTGAGGTAATTGTGCTATTAGGTTTATTTTTACTACTGGTACCTTTGTCATCATTACTTTTCATCATATTTTGCATTAAATGTTTTGAATGGAGTATAGAGGCATTACTGAACCCAAAAAAATCTTCGGTACTCTCTTTCTCATTCCTATTTTGTAAAGTTTCTCCTAAATTTGACGAATTTTTTCTGCTGTCGGACATGACATCATCTGACTTTCTCGATCTATTATCCATAATTCTTCTATCTGTACATCTATAGGGCTGAATAAAGTTCGTCGAAGGACCACAATGTTATTTTCTATTACTATCTGGCTATATCTGACTATATTTTTAACTATTTCTATTATAAAAACTATTAAGCTGTCAATATGTCACTCTATATTTTTTTGACAATATATAAACTAAAACTGACATTCGAAAAGGTCTTTCAACAACAATAACAATTAAATAACAACTAAATAAATGTTCCATTCTTGTCCATTCCAAGGTACGTTCATTTATTAACAGTCTTCAATAAAGTCTCTACGTCAAGACTGATATTTTAGATTAATGGTATACATTTCTTCAATATGTTGGCTATAAATAATCTTAATGTTATACTGATATGCGTAACTGATAATGTGGCACTTACACAGTTCAAAATAATGTACTGATTACTGTTGGTGATTACTCTAAACATGCTTAAGTTTTGTAGTTTGAAACTTCTTAAAGGCAAACTCGGGTAAAGCTTATACTTCATATATTATTCAATCAACACACATCTTCGTAGCAATGCTGTATACTGAAGAGAACTAACTAGGTTGAAGCATCTGTCTACAGCTGCTATACTCTTACAAGTTTCCAATTTGATTTTCAATGTACACATATAATTACACATAATTTTCGATACACTAACATTTGGCATGGCTCAATTTCGTTTTATGTACAGCGTGAGCCATCTCCGCAGGGGAAGTCAGATTGTGACTTTATGAGAAAGGATATTTCGAAACGGTTTTCCTGCTAAGATAGCCACTCATTAGGAACACGTTTTAAAACTATTTTGTTTTATACAGAGTGTTCCATAACGTTGTGGCTTACTATAGTTATAGTTTTTTAAATGAGGCACCCTATACATTATTATATTTTTCTATTGCCTGTATAATTCTTAGTGAAAAATTTATAAGATAGTATAGGTCTAAAACTTAAGGTTTTCGACTTATTACCATTTTTCTGAAAAATTCAATGTTTTTATAAAATTATATTTCTCGAAAACTACATATTAGATGGATACAATTTTTAGTAGCGTTGTTCATAATAAAAGTTCCTAATTCAAATGTATTTTATTTTTTGCAATTACTAATTGAATTTGCAGAAAACTGAATTAAACAGTGATTTTTTTCAAATTAAACGCCTGAATATAGGTTCATTTTTGAATTGCCTACTAAATTTTCAACCAAAAATGTTATTATTTTAAAAGTGACCATTACTAAGCTATTGTGGTCTTTTGAAATAATTTTGCCAACTTTATGTTTTTTATTTGAATACGGTGTACTGAGCCATGATATTTGCAGCGAAACTGAGAATTGAATGGATGACATTTAATAAGTTGCTTTTTAGTTGTCCTCCTGATCTTATAATGACTTTTTATAAAAATGAGATTAGAGATACGATTTTTGTATGTATTAGGGTAATGACAAAAAGATTGGATATTTCTTATTTACAATCCAGCAATATAACTCAAAGAATACGGTTTTAGTACGTGTAAAAGAAGGAACTGTTACGTGAATGGATGGGTAATTAGTAGAACAGAAATTATAAAATAACAATAAATCTGAACATTAAAATAGGTAAAAATTCACTTTTAAAAGTTTCTCAACATGCTTGCGATATAATAAATCGACATTAGTAAGGCATTGAGTACTTATGCTTCTAATTGTCGAATATGTTCTTTTGTAACTTCTTTTGTGGTTACGGGTATACTGTATATTCGCTCTTTTACGGCTCCCTATAAAAAGCAAGCCAGTCAGTGGAACCTAGCCACCTCCCTGGAAACATTTCATTAAAATATTTCATGTCTGTAGCACAGAATGTAGGGATTCGCCTTCTTGTTGTATCTATATTTCTTCGTAAATTTGGCGGTACATTTCCACAAACTTCACTAAACTGCTTGATAGAAATTACTCATGATATTCTCTGTTAATACTACCTTCAAATAAATGGGAGCTTGTCATCCAATCACCAAGAATACCTACCTATACATTTATGCTCCACCTATGCTGATGATCTATTTATTAGTGAAGCGTTTTTATTTGACAGTAATGAACGTTTCCTTTGTTAATTATTCCGTTACTATGGAAACCAGCTTCATCCGCAAATAACACACTATCAAAAGGAATTGCTCGGACATTCATTTGAATTATTTCCCATTGACAGAACACTCTTCTAACTGATAGATGCATAATTCAATTTGTTCATTATGGATGATTTCATTTTAAGGCCGTTGCAAGGATAGTTTACCTAATATCCAGCAAACGAGTTCTTTTATGGGTACTGACGTGTTGATTTTCTGTTGTTGCCATAAAAATTCTTAATTGATTTTTATCATTAACCATGTACTTAGGCTTTCTTGGTTTTGAATTAGCAAAGCATTCATTACTCTTCTAAAGGCATCTGCTTTGGGATATCTTCTGTCAAGGTAACGCTGCTGGCAAACTCTTTGGACTAATGCATAATTTCTTTGATATTCCTTCAATACAAACACACCGTAGGTATTAAAATAAAAAACATAAAGTTGGCAAAATTATATCAAAAACGACAATAGCTCATTAATGGTCACCTGTATATGAGCTGTTATATCTTTATTTCTTTTTATACGTTGTTATGCCTTTAATTATACTCTATAACTTTAGTAAACTATAAAATACATAAGTTATATATTATATAATATTTACAAGTTGAGATATAAAACAGGGTTTATTATATCGAAATATACTCACGCCACCACATAAATATTATGAGTTCTCTTATGTATTTATGAAGTTTTATTGTATATAATAGAACTTTGTTAAAATTAAAGTTTCCATTATAATGGTTATGAACATCTTAATAGTTTGTGTATATTTAACTTTATTATCATGGTTGTAGCATTCATCGGGGCGCATGTAAATACACACTGAAGCCAGTTGAATAAATAAATTGTTGTAGTAGATTGTTTCCTCGCCGCCGTCAATAATCCAGCTGTTCGAAATGAATCAATACTACCTAACAATAATCACGTGTAGAGTTAGAAACTTAGAAACTTGTCTACTGTCATAACTTTCGAAGTGGTATTATTACGATGTATTATTAAACTTGAATTTCAAGATGAATGTATTAAGTTGCCATAGTGAAACACACGATTTCGTGTTGATGTTTACAGTGCCGAGACTTGAGATAGACCAAATTAATCTTCTTGGGGTATTTTGGAGATTATTAAGATACTTGGGGTCAATTTTAACTTAGTATAAATTTCTAATCAGCAATTTCATTTAATATATTCTATTTTTACAAATTTCACTTTCTTTGGGAAACTTATCAAAATGTATTCAGTTATTATCACGATCAATTTAGAGGGTTATGCCACTCTAGGGTAAGAATAATAATAAAGAATAAAGGAATCAATTAACTTTCTTTCTATAACAATAAATAAAAGAAATGGCAGCTGCACATTCATTATGCGTTGACCTATACTTTTTTTGAAGATGTCCACGGCCGGAAATGTAACTCATGTAGTTTCTGACTTGAAACAAGGAACCAAATTTTTTTGAATATACATGTATACATGAAAGCGTTGTTAAGTTCGCTGAGTGGAGGTTGGATGGTAGTGAGAGAGTCCTTTCGTGTCGTGACGTGTTCAGTGAATTATTTTTAGTATAAATATAAAGTTTCAGCACAATCCCGTCACTAGTGTTTGAAGTATTGTCAACCAATAAACTGAATCGCTTGAAAGTGTGAAGTATGGAGGAAATCGAGTATCATTTTTCTTACAAAACAAAGAAAGTCTGTTCATATCATACTGGAAGAGATGTCATTCTAGCCGGAGGAAAACCTTTAAGTAGCACCATTGTAAAACTTGTTAGAATGACCAATAATTAATAATGGAAAATACAAGGATAAAGAAAACAAAACTCGCTGAAATGACTGAAGTATCTGATACAACCAGGTTTAAAATTATTTATGATCATCTTGTTATGACTAAAGTCAGCACAAAATGGGGCCTGAGAATGTTTATGACCTCTGTAGTGATGGAAGTGATGATGTATTGTGTAGTGCTGTTACTGGGGATAAAAGTTAAATTTATTATTATGAACGTGTGTCAAAGCAAGGCTCCATGCGGTAGCATAAGAAGGCCCATCACTACTCCAGTAGTTTGAAGTGTCACAGTCGGCAGGAATACTCATGGCTACAGGTTATTCAGAATAAGAAGAAATCTTGTTATTTGAATATAATGACAAAAGCTTTTTAATAACGAGAATACTACGCATCAATCTTGATGCGAATAAAAAATCATTTAAGAAAAAAGTTAGGGAAAACTGACGAACGGTGTCTTTTTCCTGCACGCTAAGGTACCAGTCTTATCGTGTTGCGCTAGCTGCTCTGCGTAAACTTGGTTTTGATATTTTGAAAGAACCACCCTAAAGTCAAGACCTGGCTGTTAGCTGCTTCCACCTGTTCCCTAAAATGAAAAAGAGCTGCGGGCACTTTTAATCTAAACGCCCAAATCCTAATTGCTTAGCAACTGATCGCTGGCATAAAATAATTCAACATATGCTAATTATTTTTTGTACGTAATAGTACTGCAGAATCAAAAACTTCACTTCAAATGGTATCCTCTGTTACCCTTGTTCTTTTAGTGATTCTTGAACTAAATAAAAACACGCCAAATAAAATTAAATATGTCTATGTGTATGTACCTATGGAAATATGTCAACTAAGGAATACAAACATAAACAATTTGCAACTGAGATCAGGTATTGCCAACATAGCACTTGCGCAAACAATATTTCACTCCTTATATAAAACGCCCCGTGAAAATTGTTCATCAATCAATAGAGAACTAAGCCTTAGGAGACTATACCTACTTTTCCCATATAACTTATGAACAGGATAACAAAGAAACACATTATAAATCTACATAATCGAGTGTTACGCCTCAATAGTCTGTTTGAGAAACGATTATTTTGAAAAGTAATTACCAATTGCCTATAATAATACCCTAGGTGAATAAGTTACGAGTGCATAAAGAATTGATGGATTACGAACAGAGGCCAGAGCAAACCGATTGATTTTGTGTGCGGAATGTTAAACGTGAAATATTCGTTCCTACTTTCTGAGCATGCAACGACGCGACGGCTTACCAATAATTTCCGCCAGCGAGCGGCAGTTCATTATTAAGAACGGTATTGGGAATACAATTTTACAGAAGAATTAATTAGTAAAGGATGTCGGTGAGGTAAATGAAGTGTATATAAGTAGATGATTGTTGTATTGTAGTATAATTTGTGCTTGTGTTTCACTTTTCCTTGTAATTACTAGTATGTTTTGTTTCGCCGTGGCTGTATGAACAACACCTCTAACACAATTCTCCGAAAGTAATTATTCCCCATATTAGAGATTTTATAAACATCTATTAACAACTTTCGGAAAATCCAAACTGTTTATCACCCTGATCTTATAATCCTTTGTAATGGTATTGCAATTCCTTCCTTCGCCCATTTTGCCCGTTTCTTTTTCTTCTCTTTTGATTTTATGGCTAATGCCGCCGCCACTGCACACACATATATTGTCTTCATATTATTAAACTGCCGAACAAAACTGCTGAACAAAACTGTAGTCTGTGGGCAACTGACGTTCGTCGTTTTTGTTCGAACAGACTTGTTCGTCGAACAAAACTGTCGAACAAAAACGCAGTGTGTGGGCCCCTTAATAAAAACATAACTAAGCTTACAATATCAACGGTGCGGATGTGTTTTTCCTTTGGAGAAACTGATTTTTATTCCACTTAAATAGTAGCAGCAACAGGTGCAAAATTTACAAATTTTCTATCACAGACGCATGCACTGCACTTTAAGAAAATATTATACATAACATAATGTTGGCAATTTTGTAACCAACGTTATGTTATGGGATTTTTAAATAAAGGACGTTGTAGTTTTCCATTACGATCACCCGATTTAACGCCCCTAGACTACTTTATTTGGGACTGGTATGTTAAAGATAATGTATACAGTAGTACCTGCTACCACCGGAGAAGATGTGATGGCCAGAGTACGAGGCGCGTTCGATAATCTAGAAGACGGTACAATAATACAGCTTGCCACATGTACGAACATTAAAAAGTATAGGAAAGTGTTTAGATATAGGTGGTGATGTGTTCGAAAACAATTTAAGATTATTAGAAACTATTATTAAGACTACTTCTTCCTAATATTGTGTAGTTTTCATTTATATGTTTTGGTGCATTATTGAACAATGACTTATTCTGATTTTATTTATTTACATGAATTTCCATAGCCTAATTGATTGTATAAAATAAAACTTTAAAGGAATTGATACTGTAACGAAACCAGCAGACATTCGAAATGAGTTTACATTAAATAAAAGAAGCAGACCTCTCGGCGCGATAAAAACGAAATTGTCACACGCACAAAAAGAGACCATAAATCATCTCGGCCCGACGTATAAAAACGCTCCTATTTACACACCACCATAAATCAATCTCCACGCTGTACGGCATAGTCCAGCGGAGACAGAATGTCTAGGAATATTCTACAGACATTCGAGAGGGAGATGGAGTTTACGAGAATGCTTCGAGATGTTTTCACATATATATATGAGGCGACTGGGTCACCGATGGAGGATTCATTCATTGCGGAGAAGTAATCGCGGAGTAATTCCGGAATAAGAAAGTCCTTAAGTAGTCTCGTGCCGAACAGTAGAAATAAATATAAGAAATAAATAAATAGTTCTTTAAGTGGTAGCCGAAGAAAAGACATAAATATTAGAGTGTTCTAAATACGGTGCAGTTTTTATTATAGTGCAATAAAGATATAAATATTACAGACATATAAATAGTACTGGCAAATAAATACCTGCGTTAAATTAATTTGTAGTAGTTTAAGTGTGATACATTAGTTTTATATTTTTATATTGTAATTAATTTTGCGTGTATGAATATACAGACTGTTTTAAATAAATAAATTGCACGAGTTGTTTATTGCGAACCCGAAAACGTTACAATACATTTTCCAAAATAACTCTGAAGCTAAGATGTTTAGTTATAGGGAAGTAAATACATACTGCCCCTAATTTTGAACGTGGATTCCAATGAAATTGAAAAAAGTGTAGGTTGATATTTAAAAATAACAAGATATTGATATTTTCTGGATGAAATGTTTAACATTGTTTTCTCATCACCCTGTATTATTTGGCAGTTTATAATACCGCATTTAAAAGAGTAAACTTTTCAAAATAATTACCTAGAATTATAAATAAGTGCATGCATTCAATTATCGGGAATGTTGTTATGAATAATAGCCTGCAGCTATCAATTTTTTTACAAAAATTGAAATATTTTGGAAGTGGTTAACTTCAGAGACAAATCTTATCAGACAAACTTGCCTTAAAATTAAGTCCATTCCATTCCATTTAAAATAAGGGAGTCGATATCCATTTCCGGTGTAACCGGAAAAAGAAAAATTCGAAACTATCTTAGATCGAAAGAGCGTAACGCGAAACTAATATTTGCAAAATTTCAAAACTCAACTCTTATGTATTATATTTGATGCATCAGAATAATCAAAAAACAATAGTTGTAACAAGTATATATAAGTGCATGTTATTTCGATTACCCTAAATATTTAAGACGCAATTATGAAATTCATGTATTATGTATATGCATCTTTTGATATCTAGGATGTCTTTTGTAATAGAAAACGAATCATCAACAAAAAAACATTAGTTCCAAGTGAGATTTCAGTCTGGATGCTAAATAGTTATTCTAATGTGTTAAATTTTAAATGAAAAATTATAGAAATTATGTAATATGTTTTTCTGTAAATAGATTTAAGGATTGGATAATAAACTAAAAATAATTTATATACAGTACAAATATATCTATTTTTAATTTTGGTAAATATTGAACGACAAGAATAAATAAGTAATTCTAAACAAAATCTAAAGTTCTAATAAGTTCTAATAAGTACAATATAGTGAAATATCAAATAATTTTGAATTTAAAAATAAATATTCAAGTAAAATTAAAAGTCTATGTATTTATTCATAACATTAAAAACCTTCTTTCTAATAGAATTAACTTTTTTTGATTTTCATCCGCCGTCTGGATATATTTTGAGTACCAGTCTTTGAATTAGTTCTAGAGTTGCACTACATAATTTGGGGAATTGTATATTATATATAAAATATTAGCAAAAACAGACCATGAAAACATCTTCGAAATTTTCGTAAGCATCCAGGTTTATTAATTGATGATCCGTATAAACAAAGTATATAGTCGGAATATCTTCTTGTCCTGCATAAAATATAAAACTATATTTAGAAAAATGTACACCTAGAAAAAGGTTATAGTGAAACTATTTTTCTATAGTAATTGTTTTGACAATAGCGAATTGACATTTTACTTACAAAACTATATTTACAAATTTAGCTATAATACATGGTGCAGCTGACAGGTTAGCCGCACTGACATCATCTGATGGATTCTCCAGATAAATTTTATATTATTTTTATAAAATGATGTAAACCTAATAACTATTTTAATACTGCAAATTTCTAAATATATTTTGTAATTACTTCTAATTTTTTTTTACTAGAAGCACTTTAATGTTCATTCAATGTTAGTTTTGATTTATTCAAGAACTTTAATTTTTTCGGATGTTTTAAAAAACTATTTTACTAGATAAATGTTGCTTAAATCTTATGTATGTTATAAATATCATATTACAATTCTTATGTGTGCAATAGAAACAAATATTTTTTCAATTTCTATTTTAATATTGATGTAAATCGTATGTTCTCTATGTAGTACAGTTAAATTTGCATATTCTGCAAGTAATCATTGTTACAGTATATAAGTCGACCTATTTTTCTACTGCTACGAAAAAAAAATGAGGTGTGGCCACCACACGACTTTCTTATACGTATGAAAGTGTTACTTCCGGTCCGAATTTTGAAATTTCATTCATATAAAAAATATTCCAAATCCAACTTTAAATACATTTGTACTCTCTATAAATATATATAGAATGCATTATTTACTACATATTTGCAAAAAACCGATTTTCGATAAGAGTAAAAAACCTGCTTCCGGTAGGAATTTTAAAAAAAAAATTTAATAAAATTCTTCTCAAATTTAATTTTAGGTACATATGAATTCTTTATAAATTTGTGTAAACTTAGTAGTTGACGAAATATTGACAAAATTCGATTTTTTCACTGAAGTAAACTACTACTTCCGGTGTGACGAATTTGCTGAAAATATAATCAGTTCTCAAGAGGCATATTATACACGTAAATGCAAAATTTGAAATTGATATCTCCAGCGGTTTGGCCGCTATCGTGATCACAGACAGACAGACAGACAGACACACATTTTTTAAAAAACACTAATCAGTTTTCAAGAGAGAGATTATACTAGTAAATGCAAAATTTGGAATAGATAGCTATAGCGGTTTGACCGCTATCGTGGTCACAGTCACATAGACAGACAGACACACAGATATTTTTTAAAAACCACTTTTTTGGTATCAGGTGATCTGCAAAAATCTCAAGGTCGAAAATTTGCATCATCACAATACTTCCTAATACTACGTATAAGAAATAAAACACAGACGCTATGTAGGTATGATGAGTATTAGTAGGGACTAATTTTCATGCCCATGCTCTAACTTAAAAGGCGCATAACATGTTATATTTTTTGACTATATTTTAAAGAACATTTCGTTGTAGAATTCATAATACAGAATTAGTACTTGTTGGTTACTGTATGTTTTTTGTATTATGTGCTTTTCCTTAATCCTATTGCAAGTTAGGTAAACATTAACGATTAATGAAATATTACAGGCATTTTTAACGGTGTGATCTTTTATCCTTCTTTCACTTATTTCCAAATACAGCTGCTTTTTCTTTCCCGCGAAAAATATAAAAGTCTATTATCTAATTCAGAGCAAATAGCCGACATTCATTTTATCTTCATCATAAATGAATGGAACGGCTCCTTCTCTAATGAAACATTTTAAAGTGAAATTTAGTTTGACGAAAATAAGAAAATAATATAGCTATTTAAAAGACGTTTTTACGCCGTAACACTTTTACTTACTTTTCTCTCTAAACATGATATTAGAGCCTCATAATCGCCTGTCGTTACTATCTTTGTATTTGGTCGTCATGTTAAAGAAAGGAGACCGTTCAATCGGCCTTCGAACCGTAAGAGTCTCTTAAACTTTTTTGACGCCTCGATGTTCGATTTCCATTCGTTTAACTTTTCGATGGAAATAACATGGTAAAAAATCGGACGCTGTTTGTGGTAAATAGACGAAGTTTTCTCATTCGGAGAAAGAGTCGGTCCAAAAGGACTTTCTTCAGTGAAAGAACGCCACATAAAAAGTCGGCTAATGATAGTTTAGCTATGTACTTAACCATGACGTTGCATAGAATTGTACGTATATATAAAAAGATTAGAACAATTAATGTGTTCTTAATTGCTTCTTTTTAAATATTACGTTTCTTTAAATTAACCAGTAATTCAATGGAAGATTGACCATAAATACGTAGATTAACATAAATCTTGTATTTTTGGTGTGCCTTTTACAGACGATTGTACTATTCAAGAACTTACATACTTACTTAATAAATAACTATAAAAATATCTAATAATTACCTCTATGTTAGCATTTGCCGACAAGTATTTTCAAAGTGATTTTTTGTAAAAACAGGTACTACAAATTGCGCGATTTTTTCAAGATGGCGGATCTCTCTGTGGTGGGGGAGATTAGAAAACTTGGACTTTTCAACGTTGTACCAACCCATACACCATATCAAAAAAGCAAAACTACCCAAATGTAACCATTTATGACAATAGACTGGAACCAAATGTACAGGTGAGTCATTAGTAGCCGCTTCTTCGATTGCTCTTTTGTGGTTTTAATAAAAGAAAAAATAATTAGTGGAAGATTCATGATTACTTGTGGCGCATATTCTAAAAGTACCTTAAGCTCTGACTCACATCCGGTTTCACCGGAAATGCATGGAACTTAATTTTTTTAAATGACTCACCTTATATAGTTTTGGATTTTCTAGTACTGCTTTAAATTGTCTATTCAACTGTTTTCTCTTTTTCAAGAGTGAGCCAATAGTTTTTGAGTTATTATTTTCTTGTGAAAAATTTGACCAAAACACGTGTTCAGAAAAAATCATTTTCTCATTGTTTTTAAAAGTAAAAGCATTAACTTTGGTGGTGCTTCTAGCCAAGAAAATTTTGCATTATTTGGTATTAGTTGCAGTCGACAATACCTCAAGGAACTTTGTTTTTCAAAGCCTACTTCGCGAAATTTTCACATACCAAAAATTTAAATGGAACACCCGGTATTTTATTGTGGCGTTTCGTTTCCTTTTTTATTCTCTTTCATTTTTGTTAACAATGTCCTATACCTATCTTTTGTAATTTCTGAGATAATCACTATAGGAGCAATTAGCTGTAAAATAAGGAACTACGAGTGCTGTTGTTCTGTGCACCCAATTATTCGTCCAATAAATGCTGAAATGCAGCCGACTGCCTGAATTAACTATTAAAAAAGTCGGTAAATATTTATGTCAAATTTATAAAAGCATCGCTATTAGTTATCATCCAAATGAATTATTCTTAGATGTAAGTCAATTTTAGAGTCCAGAATAATTAGGATTCATACACAGGGTTAGATGAAAGAAATTTTCAGAATCGCTTCAATTTTTATCAATGGGCAGCAGATAAATTATCCTGACTTTCACAATTTTTTGTTGTTTACCGACGAAGCCACCTTCTATTAAAGTGGATATATTAATCGTCATAATTTTCGTTATTATAACACATAAAAACCCTAGAATAGAAAAAAAGAATAGTGGGTAGTTACATAATTGTACCTTACTTCTTCGATGAAAATGTTAATGGAGAAGAGTATCTTCGTTTTCTACGGACGGATTTCAACACTTTTTGAAGACATGTATATTAACATCAGAAAACCGTTTACAGGAATATGCCGAAACCTTTTGCGCAACGTTAGTACTTCTTTGGAAAACAGAATACCTCACGTGCATTGTGGTTACTTATATTGCTTTATTTTGTTGTTATTTTTTTTCTATCAATGTTTTAGGACATCAATTTATAATTTTGAAAAACTACAACCATCTTTTATGAAGAGCTTCAACAATGAAAGAAGAAGAGCAATTAAATTAGAGACAGCGCCATTGTTTCATGTACCTTTTAGTGGGGCGGCATCTTGAAATACGTTAGTAAACACAATCAATATTTTATTTCGTCGTTAACCAACGACTAGCTTAACTAATGTAGTGCAAATGCAAGATTAGATGCGGTCTAGCTGGTGGTTGAAGTTGTCTTAAATACTCAGTGAGATATGGTTAGTATAATGGCTAGACATCACAATAAACAATATCTCAAATACCTGGTAATTCCAAAGTAGATGGGGGAAACGACCAACATAATTCTAAGGATCTACATTCATAAACAAGCAGATCTTAAATATGCTGTAATAATATGGCTTCTATAGTCTCAAACACTAAGTGATTCCGCAAATAGAAAGAGAAGATGGAGGAAACGACCAGCGCATGTCGGTAACACTACGTCTTGGTAATTGGGATCTGAACTGAATGAAAGTTCCTTGATTTTGTGAAAAAAAAGAATAAATAGTCGTTTTGCGAAGATTATAAGAATGTACTGTTTGTTGTATTTTGAAAATTATTTCAATAACACACGTTAATTGCAAACTAAAGTTGTAGGGAAATTTTCTTTTCAATTATATTTATAACAATTGTTTTTATAATTGGAATGAAAATAATAAAATACATTCCTCTCCATTGTCGGATTTATCCATTTCTCTCATAGTAATATTCTATTTTTTTTTGAAGAGTAAAATATCCGAATAATCGAGTCATTCTTCTATAGATTATAAATATTAAATATAGTAATAATGAAGTTGTATTTTTATTGTTTTTTTCTCAAGAAATATTCATATAAAGGTATAATTTGAGCAAACATATTTCAAATATTACGTGAAAGCAATTTGTAATTCTATATCAATATAGTTATTAAGTTAAATGGGACATTTCATGACTCATTTAGTTATTCTAGTAGGTATCTACTAGTCAGATCTCATAATATCGGATGTGACATCGGAGACAGTAAATTGGCAATATGTCAGATTGAACTACAAGACAATAACATATTACCTATTAACATTCTAAAGATAGCTAGGGCGAATCTGTCGCGAGTTTGTGTTCGTTATGCGGTAATACAATTGAACTTGTGTGAATAAACTGGGCAATTCGTTGAATGGACTAAGCTGAATTGAATCCTTAGGCAATAATGGTTACCATTAGTTACTCAAACTTTAACTCCAAACAAAGTGCTGTAAATCAAGGAACAGTTACACATACTAAGAAGGGAATTTAAGTTATTTGAGGGCTATAAATACAGATTGATTATTTCAATGTTTCGATTTAGTGCTTCTCTAAATTCTGTATAAAAATATATTTCCGTCAACGCATTATATACATAAGAATTTTAATTATATTAAAAATCAGGCAATGCAAGCTAGACAAAAACATTATATTACTTAAATTCCAGAAAGTGGAAACAAATTAGTCATATTAGAACATTAATTAGATTAATATAATTAATTTAGTTCAAGTATACACATCATCATCTAATAATTTAGTTCGACATTGCTTAATCACTTGATTGAATTAGACATTACTAATTGCTTTTCCTACTGTGCTTAAATTAATTTTGACTATAGTGCATAATATACTAATAATATTAACCTCAACAAGAAATATTGAAGGGAGAAGCAAACAAAACAGATATATGTATTACAAATTTCCGACAATAACTGGTTTCTGCAACAATGCCATTTAAGGAATTACTTCTGAACCCTTACTTTTCAGTTGCAATTTTAAAATATCCAAAAACATAATTAAACTACTTTTGAAAACAATGCCTTAATTAATACGTAATATTTCTTTTTGAAGGGGTCAATGCAAGAAGTACCTTAGTCACAAATTAACAAATGCGAGATATTTATGCATGAAAGTTTATATTTGAGTATGAAACGCATTACTCAAACTGTGTTACTCAAAATGTTTGTGGTGTTATATTCTATGTAAAAAGTGGCTTCTAGTTTCACGATTAAACATAAAATAAAGTTTTGTTATTACCCCTAAAAAAATTTATAATTATTTTGGACTTGGGCACTTTTTGTGTTGAAATTTGTTATTTTGTCGAAAAATAAAAATATATTTGAAAGAACAAATTGTTTATATTGAAATTAAAGTTATTCTGTAAACCCGTAAAGAAATACACAATGATTGAACAAAACTTAAGAACATTTCTTGACTATTCATAAACGGCGTCCGCCTCTTGCAAGTGATGAATCTCTTCAATATCATTATTTTGTTGTATTACACAACTTCCATTTTCAGACAAGGTTCGAGCAAAGAATTCAGTGTCCAAGTATACAACGTGCTTTATTAGAAGCATTACGTTGTCAAATTTTGGCTGCTTAATTTTTAGATATTTACTCTCATAGGCCAACGTGGGTTCGCTGCGAAGTTTACGGCTCTGATCATCTTTGTAAAATTTTATTATTTCCATACAGCTAAAGTAGGATGCAGTGAGCTGGGGTTGCTCATTACGTGAAAATTTGACGCGTCTAGCTTTTGAAATTCCCGGCACAGTTCCTTTTATGTGGGAGTCTAACCTTAATTTATAATGTTTCACTTTTATTATACGATCGACTTCGTTCAGACTACCATTTGACGTCAGCGAATGTTGTACAAATATCACATCAAATGAGTTGTTCTTCTTACAGTTTTTTATGAGATTAACATAAAATTCCGGGTTGTCAACCTTGTCGTACTTCAGTCTTTGTTTTTCAATCATAGCAAAATCTCGATCGACTGGCATCATGCTGTGACCTCGTAGTGGGTAAAATACTTCTATGGTTTCAAAAATATTATTGGCACATAACTGATTCAAAAAAACAAAGGAAAATCTATTTTTGTTTTGACTGAAGCAGTTGTCACAAAAAAAAATTTAAAATACCTTGCTCTGGCTTTTGGTTTTGTGCGATATAATCTTGCAGGCAAGTTATTACTTCGTTGGGTCTCTTTTGAGCAAAGTGTTCTGCATACATGTACATACTGGCTTTTCCTGTTGTTAAGCAATGTATTCTCAAATTGTGAATCCACAACTGACGCAAATAAGCTTCGTTCGCAATATTTGTCACAGAAACAGGAAATGTTTTTTGGTAATCGAAGCAAATTGATAAGATGGTGGAATCCTTAGCTTTTGTTCCTTCCGAAATTTTCCTTTGAAACCATTCAGGTTTTCTTAGGTGTAGCTCCCTTGCTGCCTTAACGGTTTGTTTAGATGCTTCATCATGTGTCACTTCAGATTGTTGTAGACGCGTCAGAAATAAAGTACATCTTTACAGATGTCTTTTCTTGAGAATCCAAACGATATGTTGTATTCTTCTGTAAAAATTTTTCTAAACATCTCATATGACACTTGTTTATCTGGATTCTTTTCTAAAAAATGGTGATGAAGCTTTGCGACTGATAAATGGAAATCCAGGTACTTGCGAAGTTTATTAGCAGATCTGCTATTTTGCTAAAATTTGACATTTATTAGTGTGAAAGCAATTGCACTTTCGAAATTGGCTACTTAATTTGTTAATACATAGTAAACAGTTAAAAAAAGCAGTTTCGTGCAAAAATGGAAATTTTACTTAAAGAATTTCCTTTCATGATTCTTTAGGACTTCTTTGACAGCAATAATTTATAAAAGCAATTTGTTCAACTGCTGGTAATGAAGCTCCATCGGAAAATGCTTTAAATTGGTTTCCAGAATATTTATCACTTGATAGGATAATATAACTAAAAATGTCTCAGAGAATCATTTTACCCCTTCCATTGGTTTAACTGGCTGGGAAATGTGCAACATGATTTAGCCTCTGTCGTCGAGGATCACGTGAGATCACAGGCACAACTAATGAGTGGGAAGTGCCATACATAATTTTGAAAGAAGAGTTAAAGCAGCCTATGATCAAAGCATTCCATTACCTCCTGTGCCGTTTATTCTCACTAGGCAAGTTGGTTAGTGAGAACATTTCAGCATTAGATGCTGAAGCTCCAGCTACGATTTTTGAATGTTCAATTACTGATTGGGCATCTTATGCATTATGCTTTGTCGAACACATAATACCAATGCCCAGGTTTAATCGTAAAGTAAAACGAAAAATTCTAACAAGGTCGCCTATAAAATTCAACTACAAAAGGCTATTAACAGAAAGGCATCTCAAGAAGCACTAGAAAAGCCAGAAGATTTCTTAAGTGTACTAAGGATTATCAGCGAGAGCTAAAAAAAATCGAGACAAAAATTATTGAATTAAGTTGGAATATCAAAAGACACACATTTTTGGTAAGAATTAATGAAGAGAATGAAGTTCTTTTGAAGAAGAGGAGACTATGTTTTCATTGCCTTAAAAAGTAGTATACGGAATACTAATGAAGAAGTGTAGATGCAGCAGTATGATGCTAAAGGTTAGATACACGACGAGTGTGCTGATAACGTTAGTTGACTTTCTATCGCCTTAATGGTGAAAGTGGTGAAAGTATTTTATTTTAAGGAAATCTTGTTTGAAATTGGATTATATTAGTTCATGGAATTTCGCAAAAATAAAATTTGATTTTTTCATACTTACCCAAAAATACTTTACCATTACACCACCTTTGTGTATTTACACATTTCGTTTTATTATTCTCTCAAATCTTCAAGAGTAAGTAAGTAAGAATTATAAATATATTCACCATAAGGTAAACGCTGAACAGTTTCAAATGCACACTTAGAATATTGTATTTAGTTTGCAATTGGGATACAGTTTTTAAACTTTGGTATTTCCATCATGTCTTATTCACCCCTATGGAGAATTTGATAAATTTATTCAATATTCAAAATAATTTTTGCTAATTCTTGTTAGTTAATTTTATATAAGAATCTTCCGAAAATTAGCCCCTAAATTTAAAAAATATATATTTATTTTCTCCTTGCTCCTTTTATTGACTTTTAATTGAAAAAATCTATACATTGGCATTATAATAATTAAATAAAAATTGACGTTAGAACCAGTGTTTGTAATGGAACCCCCTTATTAATTAAAATGAGTAAAATTGCCCCAAAGTTGGGCGACCTAATGTAAAGGAACAACCTTATATTTAATTTAATAAAATTGTAGAGTTTAAATCTAAAATAAAATTTAAATAACTTGCTTGCCGGCTAAACACAAATCAGATTATCTCAGGGCGATTTGGATTAATAAGAAATGATTAAGTAAACGGTGTTCCTAAACATTAATTATCTTTAATAAAAAAAATATCATTATAAAACTTTAAACAATTCATATATTCAAAAACCAATGAATTATATATATATATATATATAACTATTTTTTACATATAACAAATGAAATAAAATATATTTAAAGACAATTTGAATACATTTTTACAAATAATTAATGGCCATAGATTTTTTTATTTATATTGTTCGACGTAGTCTAACATAAACAACTGATGCCAGAATTTATTTCATAATTATTTCATAATCTTTAACTCTTCATTATCTACAATATTTTCATTTACAATAATCTTTTAAAAATACCTTATAATAAAATTTCTTTCTTCGCTCTTCGGCGATGTCTATCTTCAGCAAACTCTTCTTTGCTTGGCGTTGTCATCAACGGAATTACCTTAGTAGTCACGATCCTGACGTGACGAATCTACTTGCTCTATTTACTGGAGCACAATATATTTATTATAAACTTTTAACACTGAGCACATTTACTCTCTAAGTGCTACTTTAATCACTATTTTTCAAATAACAATTCTTATGATTGTTGTGTAATTTATTATAGGAGTTTTAGGTTCTCCTTTTTATAGAACATTTAATGTATATTACTTGAACTTTTTGCTAGTCGGGGTTTGACGACTTCTTTATGAAGCCAGCCAATCAAATCCCTCCGACTTTGGAGTTAACTTTCCGACTCCTATGAAGTCTAGCAGTTGACTCTCTCATTTTTAGCGCGTGTTTCTGTTTTATATAAAAGTGTCTGTGGTTCCCCTTTCTCTATATAGTTCAGTTATTTCCACTTAAGTTTCCCATACACACTCTTTTACGTAGGCGAATGTTTATCACAACTGTAGCGTTTATTTCACTGTTGTAAACATTCGGCGTCACGGTTCTTAGAACTAAATACACACTCAGCTTATGACTAATATTTACTTAATAATACCATAACATATTCATTGATTTTAAATATTATTTCTCTTCAAAATATTAATAACAGAATATACTTAATTAAATTCTAAAAAATTAAAATTATAAAATTAATAACTGAAATGGTCTGTACCGTTACATGTTGTTTTTGCGAAAATTTGTAACTTCACACTCTAATTTCCAACATCCTGCGAAACATAATAAATAATTAAAGATGATATTGATCTCGTCGTCTGATATTCATGGATACTGTGTGTAGGTGGAGTATGAGAATGCTGTCAATGCGACTGTTTATCTGTACATGATAGATGTGACAAAGGTTAAAGGTGTTGTCAATATCGGCAAACTAACCGCATTCACTAACTGATCAACACATGTATAGATAATGGGTTACATTACTGTAATGGATAGATTACACGCAGTATCAAGTTTTAGTGCGCCGTGAATAGAGCGATCCTGGATGTGATAAGCCAGGAGAATGCCCGTTGTACATACTGGTGCTTGATTGCAATGCAACGCTATAAACGGAAATTCTCTATTATAACAGTATATCTTTAGAATGTTAATAGGTGATGTGTCATTGTTATCTCCGGTAGTTTCCTGACGCAAAAAGAAGAGGCGCAAACGGTCTTTGTTATTGGGAAAATGGAAGTGAATTTAAGCGCATTCTACTGTATCTATTTATTTTACAACCATATTATACCTATAACAGACGAACTTTACTAAGTGAACTATATATTTCTCCGTAATGAATTTCAGTACTGAAAACTATTTCATATATAAGTCAAGCACACTTATAAAATAACCATAAATGTTTAGAACTTGCATGGTCTCTTTTGTTTATACATCCAACATACCAACATGTATAGAGTCATAGTATAAACACGTTCCTCACGTAACTTACATAATGCCATATGACTTATATGTAGTCATAAAGCAAAAAGTAAAATTAAATTCATATAATATATATTCACATATTATATTCCGAAAATAGCTGCAAGAATTGTGGTATGAAATTCACACAGAATATTTTTTATTGAAGTTTCTACACTTTTATTATTTAATCAACAAAAAAAGTAACTGAATCGATAATAATTTATTAATATTAAAAGAAACAAGAAACTAAAGTTCTGTACTTTTATTTACTTCGGTATATCGACACTTCACAAGAATAAAAATCATATTTACGAAGATCTAACAATTAAAAATATTTGGAAATTTAAATACCGGGTGTTTCGGAATTGCACGGCACTATTGTAGTTACTTGTTCTCTAGCATAAAATAAACAAAAAAGTCCATATAAACATATTGCTGTGTCAACATAACTATTTGGAATACAATAATTGTAGTATTGCCAAATAAATTATGTTGTGTGCTGTTCCAGCAACATAACTAATAAAGATGATGATAATTTTTATTATCCTTAATATATATTTTATTTATCTTAACAGCACGTACTTTATAAGTATACGTGAATTCTATCAGTGTATCTAAATTTCTCTTCTCTCGTCAAATCTCTTGTTTTTCCTTTAATTGGGATAAGGTTGTAGCTTATTTAAAATAAAAACCAGAAACCATATAAAACATAATTGTATAATTTATTTAACATTATTTCACAATAGATAGCATCGCTATACTATATTCACCATTTAATTAAAAAGAAACATATTAAAGAGAAAACATTTGTACCTTGTTCTAGGTTGTAATGTTCTATATAACGAATATATTTTTCTTATGCTTAATCAAAAAAAAGAAATCTAAAAATATTGTCTTGTTTAAAAAAAAAATAAAATTCAATTAACGTTAGTATACTATTGATATTTTTTATGCTAATTCCATTCCATCAGAGGCATTATATTCGCACGTAATGCTCTGACAAACTTAGAACTTCGCAATGGTCAATGTTCGGAGAAAAAGCTTGAATCTGATTACTGTCTACAATCATTCACACGTATTGTATCCAGCATCTCAAAGTCCGCTACCCAGAAACACTTTCCTTCTTAAAAATCTATTTTAAATCATTAATTTATAATCAAAAATTCATTATAAGAATTAATGATGCCTAATAAAGTGCCAGAAAATATACATTTGCATGTTATATCCTCTTAACACCCAGCACCATTAATAATTCTATTTTTGTGTTGTTGAAACTAATGAATGCATATTATTACAGGAAAATACTTATTATCCCTGTTGCACAACATTATATTGAATATACATTTGCACGTTATATTTCAATACACGCATAGCAACATTGATAAATCTTTGTATCGAAAACTTACTTTGAATCATTGAAAAACTTTTCAAATTCTGCCATTTGCATCTCCATTATTTTAAAATACAAAAATTATTAACCAAAGAAAAATGAATGAAACTTAAATACAAATAAAGTTAATACGCTAATACAAGAAATAAGTATGAATGAAAATAATCGTGGTGTATCTGACCCTACGATTTTAAGTCGCTTTTTAATCTCTTTCCAATAACTAGCTATCCGACTTGTTCATTCTTGTCTTCCAATTTATATCCCCTGGAAGACACGTGACCGCTCTCAACGCCATCCTCTGAACTACCATTTAAGTTGTCACCCTGCGTCTTCAGTGAGATCTCTGCTTTCCAAGTTGCCATCGTGATATGAACACACACACACACACACACACACACGCACTTGTTTTTTGACAGTTCCTTCACTTTAAAATGTCAACACCTTGAGAATTGTTTGCTTATTTTAAAAGTCTTTCACTCAAATTGTCCAGCATTTTTCCAATGTAGGTATTCTTGTATTAATATAATTCTTCCTTATATTTGTTTATGAATTTGTTACCTTCTTTATTATTTGCCACATACTTCCTCTTTCCATTTGCTAACACAATTCTTATTTTTGTTTTATTTCCAGCTCTCGGTAAAATTGTGAATATATTGTAAATAACAGGTATTCTTTTTATAAGATTACTCGTACTACCACGATCCATCTGGTTTGCCTTTTCGTTGCTTCCCTCGATCCAGGACTTTTCCAACGGTGATATATTTATCTGTAATAAACTACAAACCAAGTTTACATTATATTTTCTTTTTGTAGGTCATCAAACCGTACAAACCTCTCTACAGTCTATGAAATATATTACTACATACATGAATTCATGAATGTACCTTATTATTTGCCAGCTGTCGTTTATAAAAACACTACTGCTGATTGTATGGTCTCAGAATATTTTTATTTATATCCTTTTTTTATTTATTTACTTATATAGTCATAAGTTAAGGTAAAATTTATTCTTTTAGCATGATTTATTTTATAAAGTTTTATTACCTTATGCACGTTCCCAAGTTTACATAATTTATTCAATTAAATTTTTCTCCCGTGCATATCGGATTTTGTCTTCTTCATACAATTTTATTGCATTTAGATGACTAATTCTTTTCACACTTCCATCCTTAAGCATAACCATTTCTCGGTTATTTGCTTTCATTTGTCTTTTATTTTTAAACAACGGTTCATTATTCAAAATGTTCTGTGCAATTTTCACGCATTTTATAAAGTCAGGTTGTTTTTCATAATACACAAACCATATATCTTGTTTCTCTTTTCTATAAAAGAAATATATATATATATATATATATATATATATATATATATATATAGCTTAAATTTATCTCGTCTTTTATTTTGTACCTGTTAGTATCTAAATTGTAAATATAAGTTAATTTTTTATGTCTATGTTCTCTATACTTAAATGTATTCAACTTAGTATACTCTTATGTTAAAATCTTTGAATACAATAAAACTTATTCTTATTGTCTCTTTTATATTTTATATACTTAAATTAAATCTTAATGCTATTACTATTATTTTTAATATGCAAGAGACCACGGCAATATGTCTCAAATTAATTTATTACTAAGATATTGGAACATACAGATATTTATTTAACAATACAACATCCAAAAGAACTGAAGTGGCCACTGTTTTGTTGAATGCAGCATTCAGCACAACAAATTCATGCTTCTTTGGCACTTCGTATAGTATCAGGACGATTCTTGAGAGTTGCTGATGCTTCCACCATGCGACTTCAAAACTTGGACATCTGCAAAAATCTCGACGTCGAAAATTTTCATCATCACAATACTTCCTTATACTACGTATAAGAAAGTAAAATTACTAATTCCTGCTGGAGAACAAAGTTGTGTTTGCGGGTAAGTTACAGAATAAAGTATCACAGTCTGAAGTTTCTATTATTAATCAATTTGCAGAAGAATTATAAATACATTTTAATTTACATAATTCTAGTGCACAAAAGTATTATATACTGTATTTCATGTCCACTAATTTAAATTTAATGCTGATATCAAATTCAATAGGTCCTTTTCAGTTGATTGCTAGCGGAAGCAGAATGCGAGTTGCAACGATTGAAACTTTCATAATTCAGTTACAGCACGGATCAGTCTCTGGGTCGCAGTTGTTGTAGTTGTATTGTGTTGCATCAGTTATAATTCTCATTAGTGGCATTAATACTGCAAGTGCTCACTTACAATTAATGACAACAGTAGTCAATCAATGCGAACTCGTATATTTACTACGAATATATCTATGCTCATATATTATATAACTTTTCATACAATAAATTTGTCAGAAGCCTTTAAACATCTGCTAGTGCAGAAATGCATAGTGTTATACATATATAATATGTTTTCTATGTTAACGTCAAAGCAGAGAATCTAAGTACCTGGTGAAATGTAATGGTATAGGAGAAGTCTCGTATAAATGTGCAATACAATTATTTAATGAGAAATACCCGAATGTAAGTGTAAGCAGAGCAGCATTGAAGAAATTAATTGATAGGTGTGATGAAACGGGATCCGTTTCCGACAAAAAAAGCCTCGCAATGCATACAATGATGATGATACTGATATAGCTATCAATCAGTTGCGGAATATGCTAAAAGTTACATTATTGCAAACAATTCATAAAGCGAATAAAATTTATCTATTTAACATAGATTTAGGCACACCTTAAATGATGCAGATTACGCTTTCAGACTCGAGTTTTGTTTATGGGTTGGTGAGACCACTATAGAATATCGCCTTTTTTTTTATCAGAATTTAATGTTTAGTGATGAAGCAACGATTTCGACAAATGGTACTGTTTTTTCAGAAAATTGTAGATATTGGTCAAAGTATAATCCAAGTTTTAGAATTAGGTACTGTCGGGAATCAGATTAATCAAAAAGTCAGTGTTTGGTAAGGAATGTTATTAAACAAAATTATTGGACAATATTTTCTTAATGGAAATTTGAATCAACACAATTACTTGGAAATGCTTCAGAATTTTCTTTGCCATCTCTTGGCCAAGAGGAATTGCCACGCATCTACTTCCAACGAGATGGGTGTCCAGCTCATGGTACCTTGATTGTAAAAGAATTCTTAAATGTACACTCTCCTAACATATGGATTGGACGACATGGACCAATACATTGGCCAACTCGGTCACCGGACGTAACTCCTATGGACGTTTTTCTTTGGGGTTACCTAAAGCAAACAGTATACAGGGAAGCAAATTATCTAAAAATGCGAATTACAAAGGCTCTTCGAGAAATTAATGTTGTAATGTTGAACAATTTAGAAGAAGAATTGAAGATTGCGATGTGGAGAAGATTATGTGGAATGATGTTAGAGTTTAGTGGATATCCTTTTTTTACAAACACAAAATCAGTAAGAGATTTATCGAAATGAGATTTACCTTTTCCCTAACATTAGTAATGTAAAATAACATCCGGTTATTTTAAATTCACAACTCGACAAAACTTTTTTATCTTATCTTAAATGATGACTGGAAAAGGAATTTCGTTCCAACCAAATTTTTGTAAAGAATACCCTAAGTTTTTCTCCTAAAAGTCATATTCAAAATATTTTTTTATATATAGGAAACCCCATTACTTTACACACCGTACAGGGTAACTCATTAGTAGTTGCCTCTTCGATTGCATATTTCTGTTTTAAATAAAAGAAAGGACAATTAAATAGACTTAGTCTATATATTTTTGAAAAATTCTGGTATTGTTTTAAATTGTCTATTTAACTGTTTTTCTTTTTCAAAATTGAGTCAATAGTTTTTAATTTATAAAATTTTTTTGGAAATTTTTGAGCAAAATACGCGTTTAGAAAAAAAAATTTTTTTCATTGCTTTTAAAAATAAAAACATTGTTTTTTCAAAGCATACTTCCCTAAATCTTCGCATACCAAAAACTTATTTTTTTTTAAGTGGAACACCTAGTATTTTATTGAGGCATTCTGTTCCCTTTGCTATTCCCTTTCATTTTCGTTAACAATGTCCAATATCCATCATTTGTAATTTCTGAGATAATCACTATAGGAGCATTCAGCGGTCAAATATAGAACTATGAGCACTTCTATGCACCCAAATATTTGTCCAATAAAGGCTTGAATGCGACCGACTGCCTGAGTCAACTTTTAAAGAAAAGCATAAACATTTATGTCAAACTTATAAAAGCATCGCTATTAGTTATCCAAATGAATTATTCTTATGACGAGTTAATGGATATGATTGACGTATTGGGCGATCCCTGCTAGAAGTCAACCGAAGCCAGAAACCTTCGAAGGTATAAAAGAAGGGTTCGAGTGAACAGGAACTATTGAATATGAAAAAAAGAGCGGACAAAATCAATAACTGGTGAGGATAAGAAGTTTATGGTACTTGCGAGTGTAGTCGAACACCCCCATACCAGTACTACAAAAATTAGTCGTCAGTTAGATGTAAGTCAAATTTGAGAAACCCCTAATAATTAGGAAATATGTAATTCATCCGTAGCATATTCATAGACAAGGTTAGATTACAGAAATGTTCAGAATCTCTTACATTTTTGTCAATGGGTAGCAAATAAATTATCATGACTTTTTCAATTTTTTGTTGTTTACCGACGAAGCCACCTTCTATTAAAATGGATACGTTAATCGTCACAATTTTCGTTATTATAACACATAAAACCCCCCACTTTATCGCACCTGCAAACTTTCAAAATCGTTAGTTATTAAATGTGTGGGGAGGAATAGTGGGTAGTTACATAAATGGACCTTATTTATTTGATGAAAATGTTAATCGAGAATAGTATCTTCGTTTGTACGGACGGATTCTCAAGACTGTTTGAAGACATGAACATTAGAATCAGGAAAGCATTTACAATAATATGTCAAAACTTTTTACGCAACGTTAGTACTTCTTTGGAAAACAGAATACTCAAGCACATTGCACAAAGTTGTGGTTATGTTGAAGATATTCTTTAATGAAATTTGTTTTTCTTACTTCCGATTGTTGTTACGTTTCTCAATAGTTTTAGGTTATTTTAGTAGCGTTATTAATTTTTTTTTCTATCATAGTTTTAGATCATCAAATCATAATTTTGAAAAACTACAGCCATCTCTTATGAAGTGCTTCAACAATCAAAGAATACGAGCAATTAGGCAAATTAAATTGAAGATAGTACCATTGCTTCTTGTGCCTTTTAGTGGGGCGGCATATTCAAATATGTCAGTTAACATAACCTTTATTTTACTTCGTCGTTAACGAACAGTGTAAAAAATGAAGCACTGCAACTGGACATTGCCGGAATTAAAAAATAAAAATGCGATGCCCTTCATTCTGTAAAATTATTACTTTTAGGATAGCTGGATTTAACCTTTAAGATCTTTGAGAGTTGACAAAGGAAGCCGGGCCACATTCCGGCCCTCCATTGGTTGAACAAATATTTCGGCGTATAGCACAACAGCGCTCGTAGTTCCTTAATTGACCGCTAAATGTTCCTATAGTAATTATCTCAAAAATTACAAAAGATAGGTATAAGACATTGTTAACAAAAATGAAAGAAAATAAAAAAATAGAACAAAATGCCTCAATAAAATACCGGGTGTTCCATATAAACAAATAAGCGTTTGGTATGTGAAAATTTAGGGAAGTAAGTTTTGGAAAAACAAAGTTTTTGAGGTATTGTCGAGTACAATTTATACCAAATGCAGAACTTTGTTGGTTACAAGCACCAAAAATGTTCATATTTTTACTTTTAAAAACAATGTGAAGATGATTTTTTCTGAACACGTGTTTTGTTCAAATATTTCCCAAAAAAAAAAAATTTAAGACTCAAAAACTATTGGCTCAATTTTGAGAAAGAAAAACTAGTTGAATAGACAATCTAAGCAGTACTAAAAATCCAAAAGTATATAGGGTAAGTCGTTTAAAAAAATTAAGTTTCTTGCACTTCCGGTGAAACCGCAAGTGCGTCAGTATTTTTAGAATATGCGCCACAAGCAACCATGAATCTTCCACTAATTGTTTTTCCTTTTATTTCAAACACAAAAGAGCAATCGAAGAAGCGGCTACTAATGACTCACCCTGTATATTAGACCATAATTGTGAGCTTCATTGTTTTCATTCGGTTTTAGTAATTAGTTTGTTAGTGTTATTTGCCTCGTTAACACTTATTGTGTGAACGTAATTAAATAAAAATTATTTATATTATCTATAGAACTACGTTCTATTTTGCTAGTGTAAGAAATCACTAAAATTTTGTGTTGAACTATTACAGTATTACCATATATTCATCAGATTGATCAAAGCACTAAATTTATTTGTCACCTCCAGAATACGTATACGGAAAATAAATTTATAATTAGATCTTCAACATAGCATATATTCTATTATTTCCACACCAAAAGTTTTCAAATAAACCAGGTTTATTCGCTGTTTATTGCTATGACAGACGTTCAATGTTCACATATTTCATTACATTATTTTATTTTTTTTTTTAATTTTATATGTATTTTATACTCACTAGCTATTTAATAAATGTATATTTTGCAGCCCGCAGTGATTCAGCTTGAAATGCCAGCAACACCGAATATTATTTTAAAGACTGTATCGTGTATGGAACATGTTTGTAAACATTTCTCTCTCGTTAAATCCTTTTTAATCCATTTCGGCGACGTGCGTTTACCATTACCGACAAAATTTTCCAAATATATAACAGTAAATTGCGATGAAATTTCTTTTGTATGCAACGTCGCGAATGCCGTGTTTCTTCTGTCACATTGTCGCAATGTTTGCAATGCCATTTTAAAAGAGAGTGGAACACGCTAACGCTGTAAAAACTGACACTGAATTGTCACGATGGAGACTGGCATATTCAATCAATATAACGTCAATTATAACTGTAGACATTCGAGATTAGCGGCATAATTGCCAGTGTGGCACGGTACACGTTTATTCAATTTGAATCTGTCATGTTAAATTGTTTTCATTTAACCGTTTTATGTAATTTAGTTACTACAAGTTTTTACTTAATGCTTACCATAAAATAGGGTACTAAATGTACGTATATATCCATATCTGAGGAAAGAGGGTTTTGCAACACTTTATATATGATACACGAATGTTGTTCATACTTTTGTCCTTAATTTTTCTATATTAACAGTTTCAATAACGTTATGAGTTCCAATACCATTAATTGAAGAGGGACTGCTAAATACGCTAAAATAAAAGAATATTTCCAGTACGCACCTATAACCAGCTGCGATGTAGAAAGGACGTTGTCTATCTACAAGGATGTACTTCATTCAAAGAGAACAAATCTTACAGAAGAGAACATTGAAAAAGTATTGCTAGTAAGTATTAATACTCCTTTACTCGACTTGAACTACAAAATGTACAAATAATAAGGTATTTTATAGATTACCACCCACTTGTTATCCAATTATATAAATAAAATTAAAACCTCTTTAAAAATACCTACAACATTTCAATAGTGCGCCCATGTACGATGAGTCATCAACCTTTCGTGTCCGGTCTGTAGTCATAACATATTGCCAGCCACCACTAAAATTACTGCAGTTTCAAATATATATATAAAATTATATTAAGAAGCAGAGTACAAAAATAAGGAACTTCTGTCATAAGACGTATCTTATGTCACTCGTTCTTTAATATACTATTAAATGCGTTCTTAAAATACCTCTAAATAAGTGAAATAATATTCGGTCTAATATCTTGTATTCTATCTGCTAAGAAGCCTAAAATTAATAAATCTAGATTAATTAAAAGAAATACTTCCACGGACAAGACCTGTATCTTCCAATTCCAATAATTTAATTATCGCTCATGATCAGCTTGATAAATATGTTGATTAAGTTGCTAGTTAAAACGTTTGTAGTTATGCTTTTTTAATTTCTGGAACTAATTTGCTCCTTATTTCTAGCCCTTGCGCACTTGACGGGTAGATATGCTTTAATACACATAGCTAAAACATTTACTTCTATTTGCTGTCTTATCTTGTAGGATCATTTGAAAATATTTGTTCTAATCTCAAAGAAGAGATACGCACGTATGTGCGTTTTAAATTACCTATACAAATTGTGTTTTATATACTTTTACCTTTTCAAAAAAATATTCAATATCCTAGTCTAAGTATTCTCTTAATAAATCTCTAGAGAATGCATAATTTGCATGATATTTGCAAAAGAAAGCTACTTGACAAGAGTAAAATAGTTACTTCTGGTCGGAATTTAAAAATTGTTTATATTCAAAAAGTAGGTATTCAAAGTGAAGCTTAAAATAATTTTAAAATCATAATGTATCTGCCTAGAAGGCATGACTAGTAATATATATTTACACAAGACTGATTTTCGCTAAGAGTAAAGCCCAATAGGACTTTCAAAAAACTTTTTTTAATAAAAATTTTCTCAATTTTTTTTTTAGAGTATATTTGTGTTCTTCATAAAAAGTTAGTTGTTAATTGAAAAAATATTAGTAAAAAGTTATTTTTCCCTAAAGTTAACTACTACTTCCGGTACACCGATTTTACTGAAAACCTAATCAGATCTCAAGAGAGAGATTACACTCGTACATATTAAGTTTGGTATTGATAGCTGTATCCGTTTGACTTTATCGTGGTCTCACAGAGATAGATACGCGCACACACGCATACACTCAAGCACGCACATTTTTAAAAACCGCATTTTCGGTATCATAAAACTACAAAATGTGGTGGCCATCTGCGAAGATCTCGATGTCGAACACAGCCGTCATCACAATACATCTTTATACGTATAAGAAAGTAAAGGTAGGTAGGTATACATTAATTGGTTAACTTCGGTTTCGGTAACGCTTTGGATATAACTGTCGAGTTTTTCTAAAATTTCATCTACATTCACGAAAAACCAACTCTACTTACATTTTTAGTAAAATTATTTATGTTTTTACAATTAAACCACTTTTTTAACTTAAAAATTACTTAAATCAAAATCGCCCATTAAAGAGTTAGTAAAATTTGTAAATTTCACTATAAATTAATTTTCAATAAAATTGTTGGTTCTTATAAATTGTTTTTAAAAGAACACGAAGACGAAATATAAAATTTTTAATTTAACATTTATGTATGTTGGCAAGTTATTAATTATTAAAAGCAAAAGTTTGAGAATCAATAGTTACCAACTGAATATGTAAAATATTTATCATGTCATGTTTACTTAATGGAAGCCCGTAATTGACGGACATCTCTTACATGTCTGTTAATTACATATTATACTGTAAATATAAATACTAAGACTTAATATTTCCTAGAAGTTGAATAATCGTCGATTGATATACATTCTTGATGAACGTTATTAAATTGTTTACCAATCCATCACTTATGACATTTTGCTCTACACTGGCATAACGAGGGTTTCAATTAAAACTTGAAATGTGCTTAAACATCTATTTTATAATCAGTGCTCTATTCAATCGACTTAAATATATTAAATACTAGAATAAAACATTTGCACATTTTGTCACAGTATTATTACTTTTATAGTTTTAGTATGAGAGAAAAACATCAAAATTACAGTAAATGACCTTAAGTGACTTCTATTAAATTGTCGAAAACTGAAAGCTTTTGATTGATAATATTTTTCAGTTCAGTAGTACATATTGCCGTGAACTCGCATAATTTGTAAAATAAGAATAGTTTTAGAGATTGATTTAAGAATTAGTTTAAGCTTAGAAATAAAAATAAAAACAACAAAAAGTCCTATTTAAATATTATTGAGTAAAACGATGCAACAAAACTTACATGAAGGTATACAAAGTTGCATACTTATAGTCAAATTTTTATTATAACAGTAAATGATGAAATATGCAAGAGAAAATTTATTAAATAAATATATAAACAAAAGATGTAGAATAAAAATTTATTAAATAAAGAAATATATAAAATAAAGACAAAATAAATATAAGTAATATATTTCTTTTGTAGAAAAGATACACAAAAAGCATGGGTTATAAATCATGAAAAGAAATGAAATTTATATGCATAAGGCAATAAAATGTTATGAGAGTTTATGGAATAGATAGTATTAAAGAATAAAATTTACCTTAGCTTAATACTAGATTAATAAAAAAGGATATAAAAATATGTTAAACATAGAAGCAATCAGCAGTGACATATTTTTTGTATTTAAAAGCTGATATCACAAATAAAAAGGTATCTGTGTTCATAGTTTGTTCGTAACACAATACTTCAGGGTGGAGAAACAGACGTGTTCTACAGGAACAGGCAATGAGGGAAGAAAAATAATGGTTATCTTCGGCGTATTTCCCATTTTGCCAAGGCACAATTCGGCTAAAAGAAAAGTAAAACTAACATTAATAAATGGAAAGAAAAAGTATGTGTCAAACAATGAACAAGGTAATAGGTTCATTGACGAGTACAAGGAAGGATGGTATTAGTAACAAGAATAAACCTACCATTGGGAATCATGTGCAAAGCAGAGGGGACCTTTGAATTGGAAGGTTATGTTGACGTTTAAGTGAATTGTGAACTGTCAGAACAAAATGTGTATGTGTGCGTGAATCAAGGCGGCAACATATGGGCAGCGATTTCACGGGAAAAGTGTATTCCAGTACCAACCTAAACATGGACTAGAGGGCGCAATGGTCAACATAGTTTATTTTTGCCGCTATAAAAAGGAAGACAAGATTCGACAAGACGGACTTTCTGATAACACTTCCGAGAGGAAGGGACTTTCTGATAACACCTCCGAGAGGTGAACTTCTCAAAACACTTACAAAAGGAAGATCTCTTAAAGAATAGTTTTTTTTTATTGTTATACTGTAGTTTTTCATTATTTCTTTAACACATATAGTCACAGGAATTTATTTTATTTAATACATTTGAATTCATTTGAAGCGTTCATAATGGACATTCAAAATAGATTTATTGATAACAAGTAAGTTTATTATTTCTTTTGAAAATGAAGTTATACGAGTTGTTGGACAGACATTGATTTTTACGTGCGAATGATTAATCAATGTATTGTTGGACAAAAAATAGACAAGTAAATAATTTATCCTGTAAGATTTATTTTAAAATTTATATAGTTGGAATTACAACTAAACAGGATTAATGGTGTTGGTCAGTTGGAGAGATGTTACGTGAAAATGAGCATTTTCTTCATCGTATTGTCTAGACATCATTAATTTCTTTCAAATTAAGCGAATAATAAATTAGAATTTCACAAGGCATAGATTAAGAGCTCGATACAACACGTGCAAATGGTTGTCTAAAGCAATTAATTGAAGCCTATCCATAAATATTATAACGTCGATGAGTATATTCATAAATGTACAATAAAAATTTACATTTGTTCATTTGCAGGATAAATATTTATTTTGTTTGATAGAATAAATAAATAAACAAAAGATTTACATACATTACAACCGGCATTAGGTATAAATGATATGAGCATTTTTCAATTATGTATCTTGTGTAGAGCATAAAGGTGTGCATATAAAGGAAACTATATTTTTGAATCCATAAATTACAAAATAAAAAAAATACATGATTATGTTGAATAGACATACAGTTTTTTTTCTTTGAACAAAACTATTACCTTTTTCCCTATAATGAACAAGAGAAAAATCATCAGCAAATAAGAAGGAACCACAAACATTGCCAGGACCCACAATAGTTATAAGGTACATGACAAAACAATGTAAGATAAAACACAAAACCAATTATAAGTTCTTGGTGTGTAAAGAATAATTTAAAGAGTATAAGGTGTACAAAAGACTATACCCTACGTGTGGTAATACACACAAAAGTATGTTGTTACAGCATATAAATTATATGGCAATATTGTTATTTAAAATAAATATTTATATGCTACAGCATTAATTTAAATTGGCGATGCCCAACGTATGGCAATATTGTTATTTAAAATAAATATTTATATGTCACAGCATAAATTAAATGGCGCCCAACGTGTGGCAATAACATTATTTATAATAAATATGAATGAATATACTTATATGCTACAGCATAAATAAACATTTATTTATGCACCACAGCATAAATTAAATGGCGCTCAACGTAGTGGGGCAATGTATTCCTTTTCTTGTTGTTTATTAATCATGTATTTATTTAACGCCCAAAATAGAGAGGCAATGCATTATTTTTCATAATTGTTTAAAAGAAAAAAAAATATATATATATAATTAATGTTGCTTAACATAGTGGAGCATTGTATTCATTTTCTCGTTTGTCAATAATTATTTACATAACATTTAACGTTGTGAAGCAATGCAATTTTTGTTTTTTTAAATGTATAAACAAAAAAATAATAATTTATTTTGTACAAATAATGGGTACAAAGTTTGTTTCATTTTTTTTTATTTATTAGTAAATAGAATAATTATTCAGTGTCCAAGTTAGAGACAGATTACCTCAATTTTCATTTACTGGTGAATTATCAATTTCTCTTGTTTAGAAAGGGATAAAAAAAAGGAGGAATAGTATTTGATTAGATAAGTTTAGTTATTAATTTATAAGTTAGAAATAAGATAAAAATGGCAGATAAAGATAAGAATAATGGTGAAGGTTCACAATTCACACAATACAGGGACAATCGTCCAGTATCTTCTGATTCAGAGTCAGAAAAACCTGAATCAGAGGATCGAACACTTGATGGTAGCACACAAGCAGAAAGCATCAGTGGCGTAACTGGTGAACAAAAACTTGAGAATCTTTTCAATAAACTATTCAGCAGAATAGAGGAAAATGATAGAAATTTAAATTTGAGTATGAACAAAAAATTTGAGGAAAACAATCAAAGATTAGAAAAACTCAATGCTAAAATAGACACAGGTTTCGCAGAGTTAAGAAGAGAAACTTTAGAATTAAATGCAAAAGTAGAATCAAAGTTAGAACAGTCAGTTTCAACTCTAAATAAACAAATAAACTTTAACGAAAAGAAATGTGAAAGTAAAGGCACATTCTTAATAAAAGAAATCAACGAAAGATCTGCCAAAACACAAGCTAATTTTGATAAGGTAGATGAGAAAATAAATTCTCTTGAAAATAAAGTGAAAGGGAATAATGTGCAACATCAAGAGCAAATACAAGAACTTTCACACCAAGTGGAAGATTGTAAAATAAAATATGGTGTTTGTACGGACACAATGTTAACCCTACAAAACAAAACTTTAAACTTTGAAAACACTATAAAAGGGTTAGAGAACAAAGTACATGGGGTTAGTACACCTAGTGTATCTTTGACACAAATACCTGGCAGCGCGGAGAATATACCAAAATTCTCAGGATTTTACAAAGATAATCCAATGGCGTTTATGAGAACGATAAAAACATACATGAGGGGAATATCTGATGAGATGTCAAGGCTACATTTCATAAGAGGTTGTTTAAAGGATTATGCACTTCAGTGGTACGATATGATAATAGATGAAGTAGTGGATTTCAAAGAATTTGAGATTCGTTTTGTGAGACAGTACTGGGGACAGACTCAGCAGAGGAAGATTAGACACGATTTAGTGTTTGGCAAATACAGAGCTGGATCTTCTAGAGAAAACTACATCATAAGAAAATATTCTTTTCTTAAATACATCCAACCAACCATTGAAGAAAGTGATATTGTTTCACAGCTAGCAGCACACTTTGACCACAACGTTACACAGGCGGTGGCACTTCAAGGAATAGATAACATTGAAGCACTCCTGGAACTGGTCAAGAGATTAGACGATGTGGATGAGAAGGGAAACAGCAAGAGTTATGGAAGCATCAAATATACAAACGATCCACCCAGAAATGATAATAATAACTACAACAATGGAAATAATCCACATATAAACAAGACACCTCGTTACAATCAAGATAAACAGTACAATAATAATAGGTACAATCAAAATCAGGGTAAACAGAATTATGGAAACAACCCTTATACATATAATAAGCCAAGCTATAGGAACAATCCATATTCATACAATAAAGCAAGACACTATGAAAATGAGAGGGAGAAAGAACAGAATTATGAGAAGAAAGAAAGAAACCCTGAGAGGGAAAGAAGAGTGAACAATGTTCAAATAAGTGAAGAGAAAAAAGAAATCAGTACTAAGAAAAAAACAGAATCAAAAGGTGCAATACCCAAGGATTCAAGACAACTACCGACAAATAAAGAATGGGTAAATTCTACATACTCAAATGCGACTTCGTTGGATTTTTAGAAAGGCCAGTCAAGAAGAAAAAGAAGGTACAAAACGTATATAACTTTGACGATCTAAAGAAAATCACGACGGAATTACCACACATAACAGTAAAAATAGGGAACGAAGAGATAGAAGCATTATTAGACACAGGAGCGCAATTATCCTTATTAGATAGTAGTATTATAGATAAAGACATAGAAAAATTAGGATATTGTATGCCTATAAGAAAAGTAAATTTAATAAATGCAAATAAGAAACGCATCATTACTGTAGATAAAGTTTTTTGGATAAATGTTAGAATAGGTAGTTTAAATTTATTAACAGAATTCATGATAGTGCCTAATTTGAACAGCAATTGTATTTTGGGGATAGACTTTTTAAGTCAATATGGTACAAAAATAAATATGGAAAACAAAACATTTCATATTAAAAATTCAATAATCTCCTGGTGTAAGGAAACACAGGAAGATGAGATATTAATTAATAATTTATATATAAATAATGCTGAACAAAATCTCACAAATAAAATGGATAGTAGTTTATTAGACAATAAGTGTGCACATCCTGTGAAGCATCGTCAAAGTGAGGACTTCACGCAATATAGGGATGGTACGAATTTAAATTGCGATAAACAATACATAAGCCATGTGAGCAATCTTGTCAGCAAGTATGAAGAGTTATTTGATAATAAACCTGGTTTAGCAAAAGGCTATGAACACAGGCTAAAAATAGATGAAACACAACCTTTTAAAGTTAAAAATTATCCTGTCCCCAATAAATACAAAGAACAAGTCAAATTAGAAATTAAAGAAATGTTAAAAGATAAAAATATAGAAAAAACAGAATCAACATTTAGCAATCCTGTAGTCGAAATAAACAAAAGGGGTATAAGTGATCAAAGGGACACTATACTACCAAAATATTTAAATTCTAGAAACTCACCTTATTTTGAAGCTCAACAGAGCGTTACATTTTTATTAACAATGTGTGTAAATATCGAACAGTTCAAAAGGACCGATCGGAGGCGTACTTTTTGGCTGGCAACAATACGTAATGATTCAATAAATGATTGTTCATTCTTAGTAATGTTATTTGTAATTAGAAAGAAAGGAGTCAAGTTTAAAAAGACTCATGAAAGAAGCAAAGTACAAAAGGATGAAAGGAAATATTTTGCCTTCATGCTTACATTAATTGCAATAATAAAGAAGGGAGTGAAATTTAAATGGACTCCTGAAACTCTCAAAGCATTTGAAGAAGTGAAAGAAAATTTTTGCAAAGCATTAATAGTAAATTTACCCGATTTTAATGAAGAATTTATTTTTAAGATGCGACGCATCAAATAATGCAATAGCTATAAGAAATTTAGCATTAAGTATCGTTAATCACATATCTATGCTCTATGATTATATAGACGTAGAAAATTAATAATCATTTGTGCGAGTTTTCACAATGGTTATTATATGTGTCGTTCATGCTATAATAATCTTTGTTGACGATTCACGACAAAATATAATAACCAAGGGATATGCCGTGAACTCGCATAATTTGTAAAATAAGAATAGTTTTAGAGATTGATTTAAGAATTAGTTTAAGCTTAGAAATAAAAATAAAAACAACAAAAAGTCCTATTTAAATATTATTGAGTAAAACGATGCAACAAAACTTACATGAAGGTATACAAAGTTGCATACTTATAGTCAAATTTTTATTATAACAGTAAATGATGAAATATGCAAGAGAAAATTTATTAAATAAATATATAAACAAAAGATGTAGAATAAAAATTTATTAAATAAAGAAATATATAAAATAAAGACAAAATAAATATAAGTAATATATTTCTTTTGTAGAAAAGATACACAAAAAGCATGGGTTATAAATCATGAAAAGAAATGAAATTTATATGCATAAGGCAATAAAATGTTATGAGAGTTTATGGAATAGATAGTATTAAAGAATAAAATTTACCTTAGCTTAATACTAGATTAATAAAAAAGGATATAAAAATATGTTAAACATAGAAGCAATCAGCAGTGACATATTTTTTGTATTTAAAAGCTGATATCACAAATAAAAAGGTATCTGTGTTCATGGTTTGTTCGTAACACAATACTTCAGGGTGGAGAAACAGACGTGTTCTACAGGAACAGGCAATGAGGGAAGAAAAATAATGGTTATCTTCGGCGTATTTCCCATTTTGCCAAGGCACAATTCGGCTAAAAGAAAAGTAAAACTAACATTAATAAATGGAAAGAAAAAGTATATGTGTCAAACAATGAACAAGGTAATAGGTTCATTGACGAGTACAAGGAAGGATGGTATTAGTAACAAGAATAAACCTACCATTGGGAATCATGTGCAAAGCAGAGGGGACCTTTGAATTGGAAGGTTATGTTGACGTTTAAGTGAATTGTGAACTGTCAGAACAAAATGTGTATGTGTGCGTGAATCAAGGCGGCAACATATGGGCAGCGATTTCACGGGAAAAGTGTATTCCAGTACCAACCTAAACATGGACTAGAGGGCGCAATGGTCAACATAGTTTATTTTTGCCGCTATAAAAAGGAAGACAAGATTCGACAAGACGGACTTTCTGATAACACTTCCGAGAGGAAGGGACTTTCTGATAACACCTCCGAGAGGTGAACTTCTCAAAACACTTACAAAAGGAAGATCTCTTAAAGAATAGTTTTTTTTTATTGTTATACTGTAGTTTTTCATTATTTCTTTAACACATATAGTCACAGGAATTTATTTTATTTAATACATTTGAATTCATTTGAAGCGTTCATAATGGACATTCAAAATAGATTTATTGATAACAAGTAAGTTTATTATTTCTTTTGAAAATGAAGTTATACGAGTTGTTGGACAGACATTGATTTTTACGTGCGAATGATTAATCAATGTATTGTTGGACAAAAAATAGACAAGTAAATAATTTATCCTGTAAGATTTATTTTAAAATTTATATAGTTGGAATTACAACTAAACAGGATTAATGGTGTTGGTCAGTTGGAGAGATGTTACGTGAAAATGAGCATTTTCTTCATCGTATTGTCTAGACATCATTAATTTCTTTCAAATTAAGCGAATAATAAATTAGAATTTCACAAGGCATAGATTAAGAGCTCGATACAACACGTGCAAATGGTTGTCTAAAGCAATTAATTGAAGCCTATCCATAAATATTATAACGTCGATGAGTATATTCATAAATGTACAATAAAAATTTACATTTGTTCATTTGCAGGATAAATATTTATTTTGTTTGATAGAATAAATAAATAAACAAAAGATTTACATACATTACAACCGGCATTAGGTATAAATGATATGAGCATTTTTCAATTATGTATCTTGTGTAGAGCATAAAGGTGTGCATATAAAGGAAACTATATTTTTGAATCCATAAATTACAAAATAAAAAAAATACATGATTATGTTGAATAGACATACAGTTTTTTTTCTTTGAACAAAACTATTACCTTTTTCCCTATAATGAACAAGAGAAAAATCATCAGCAAATAAGAAGGAACCACAAACATTGCCAGGACCCACAATAGTTATAAGGTACATGACAAAACAATGTAAGATAAAACACAAAACCAATTATAAGTTCTTGGTGTGTAAAGAATAATTTAAAGAGTATAAGGTGTACAAAAGACTATACCCTACGTGTGGTAATACACACAAAAGTATGTTGTTACAGCATATAAATTATATGGCAATATTGTTATTTAAAATAAATATTTATATGCTACAGCATTAATTTAAATTGGCGATGCCCAACGTATGGCAATATTGTTATTTAAAATAAATATTTATATGTCACAGCAATATGTGGTGGCTTACCCACATTAGTCTTGTATTCTGTTTTCATACGTGTTCACATCCATAATTACTGTTGCAATCCGTCTCTCAGTCGAAAGAATTTTTAATGACGTTTATACTTTAAGTTCTTTCAGTTTGCGGTACTTTTCTCTTATCAAATTCTGATTAGTTCTTCTTGTGTTTGCGTTTTCTGTCGCCGATTTTGCTCTCCATCTCTATTCTTCTGCAATTTTCGGTGGTTGGATTTTTGTGATACCACTTCTATCGCTGCTATCGCATCCAAGGTTAAAAATTTGTTTAGGGGTTATGGAGAATTTCAAGTCTTCATTCAGAACTGAAATTGTTATTTGAGCAATACCTTGCTGGATATCTTGATTACTGTTTTTTGTAAGTCTGATGATTTGCTTTCCCTTTGTATGTTCAGTAGTCTGTTCAAATCCTCTTTGCACGTTTGTTACGATGCCATAGTAGTCTGGTCGTTGCTAATGCCTTTGATATTGAACATGATCTATTCGCATTTTTGCGAAAGCCGAACTTTGCTAAACCTGTGATGGTTGATCGTTTCCCTAACTAGCACTTGAATTGCTCTTTTTGCAATTCTTTAGTTGGGCTACTTCTTACTGGAACTCTAACTACAGCCTTTGGTGATGACATTGGTGTTTTTTTGTTTTGTAAATATAGGTTAGGTGGTTAGCTTCCATGCCAAGTTTGATATTGGTCTTTTGATATTGCTTGAAAGACCGGTTTAAATCGGCCCCATACCGAATTTTTAACCCATGACTTGTAATTCTAAACGATGGACTATAATTTGATTTGTTATTTGTTATTCCTAGAGAAACCCAATTATGCAAGTGGAAAACCCAAAAATATGCGCATAACGATACAAATCATTTAGTGAAAATATGCACAAAATTTCGAAAATATCCAAATAAAAAATATTTATTGATTCACTTAAAAATAAACAGACATTTTACTTTTTCTATTTACTGAACTAAACCTAACAAGCATTTATTACACAAAGCTGGTTCTCGTTAGTTTTTGTCTCCTGTCAGAATATAAAAATTTAAAAAGGGAAAAACTACTTTCCACATCAACTGATGTAATAGGGGCGTATTTAAAATTGCTTAATATTACAGGATTTAAATCAACGGATTCAGTAAATTCTACCTCTAAAATATTAGCTACTTCGCTAAGAAACCGAAATCCACAATATTTTTCCATCACATTTTTGAAATGAATTGTCTTCCATTTTGCCTAAGACATTTTGGAAAGCTGCATCAGATAGTTTTACTAGTTCTACGGGTTAATGGCAAATTAGATTCCTCCATTTGTGTTATAGTTTTGGAAGCAAAGCTATAATTGGTTTTTATAAACAAGAGTTGTTGTTTTATTTCTTTGTTTTCGAATGATTGCTAAACCCAGAGATTGAGAAGATTCGTCAGACAGAAATTTTCGCAATAAAGAAAAAGCAATTTTCAAGCAAGTGCCTCATCTTGTAATAACAGGTTGAGGTGGAAGAGAAGTGTTTGGTAGTTTTTCGTTATAGACCTGAACCCTTATAGGCCCTTTAAAGATTTTTTCATGTTGGAAATTAAACTATTTACAAGAGGAAAATGTTTTCTCTTCATCAACCCTATTTAAAGCATGAGACATGTTACATGTATCAAGTTCGAAAAAAAGATTTTTAAATTTTGTCCGTCCTTTAACATGTACGTATCTGACAAAATGAGCAAAAAATTAACTCCAGGAACAGGCGTAGAAAGAAAAAACGTTAATAGTTCCTATTGAATAAACTTGGCAACTGTAAGTGCATTTGTTTTTTGTAACTCTTTAATAGCAATGAGGTAAGATTTTGAAACATCGATCAATAAATGAGTAATACAATGTCCTCTTGAATCTCTACATCAATACATATGTAAAAATGTAAAATTTCCGAATTTTAGCTTTAATTTCCTAAATTACCTCGAAATACAAGGAACATGTCGATTCTTCGTAGTGTTGTTTTACTTGGAATATTGAATTTGCAAAACTTCTGGAGAAAAGAAGTGAAGTGTTATATACGAAGCATTGACGAGCGAATATTTGACGTCATCACTGCATGTACATATGTCTCGGTTAAAGATGTCTTGTTCGTTTAGCTTTCTGGACATTCGTTAGAAACATTGCGTTAATGTGGGTTGTGACACGTGTCCAGATTTCAACTTATCCCATTTAGCAATATGAGCAGAAGTTTTCACATGTTGGTCTATTTGTTATAACGGGTGTCCCAACAGGAACTTGGGGATTTAAATATCACAGTATTTTCAAATAATTTAACATATTAATCTAATATTTGACATACGTCATCTAGAAACTTGTAAGCGTCATCACGACTGAAGAACGTATCCAAATTGTTCAAATTTATTATGAAAATGCTCGTTCTGTTATGAACACAATTCGTCGACTACGCGTTGTTTTTCATCAGAATCATGTTCCCAGCGATACAGCAATTAGGAATTTAATTGCAAAATTTGAAATAACTGGTTCTGTTCTCGATGTAAAGACACCACTACGACATCGTAATGTTCGGTCAGTTGAAAATATCGTTAGGGTGAATCAAAGTGTAACAGAAAGTCCAAAAACTTCAATTCGTCGCCGGTCACAGCAATTGGCCATCTCAAGATCATCTCTGCAACGAATTTTAACTAAAGACCTACGGCTACAAGCATACAAGATGCAGTTAACACATGAATTGAAACCCAGAGACCATCAACACCGTCGTATCTTTGCAAATTGGATTTTGGAGCAAACAGAACTTGATGACAAATTTGAAAAGCGAATCATATTCAGTGACGAAGCCCATTTTCACCTAGGGGGTTACGTAAATAAACAAAACTGCCGCATTTGGGGGCTCCAAAATCCTCGAGAGATTATTGAAAAACCCATGCATCCACTACGTGTCACCGTATGGTGTGGTAACTGTCAACGGGAAGCGGTATCGACAGATGTTGAATAACTTTCTATGGCCTCGTTTGAAAGATATGAACCTCAACAATCTTTTTTATCAACAAGATGGGGACTCCCTTCACACTGCCCGGGAAACTCTAAATTTACTGAGGAGAAATACCCTGGTCGTGTGAATTCTCGCAATGGTGACGTGGAATGGCCTGCAAGATCCTGCGACTTAACACCGCTGGACTTTTTCCTTTGGGGTTTCCTTAAGGATCAAGTATACACAAATAATCCACAGACAATTGATGAATTAAAAAATAACATTCGTGCGGCTATTGCCGAAATTAACATATATATGTGTGATAAAGTCATCGAAAATTTTAAGAAAAGAATCACTATGTGCAGACGGAGTCGCGGTGGACATTTATCCGATATATTGTTCCACATATAATTTTAAGGTTTCCACTTTATGTTTATGTTAATAAGTCGTGGAATTTCTAAACACTAGGCATGTTATTTGGACTTGAAATCCCTAAGTTCCCGTTGGGACACCCTATATATAAAAAATTATGAGGTACAAGAGGTACGGGTACTCTTGAAACTCATTTTTTCTTCTTGAGAACTGTAAACATAATAATATAAATTACTTCATAATGGGAGATTTATAAAATTGCTTATCTTGCACTCTTGAAATGCCTGCCAAAGTTCTATATCATTCAAAATTCTTTCAATTATGATCTTTATTAAGGATATATGGAAAATATGCAAAACATGCGTTTTGCATGTTTGGGTTACCTTAGTTGTTACGATGAAAATAGCACAAACAACATCGTCATAAGTTAGGTAAATGTAATTATAAAATTTACCCACTATAGTCCGTCTCAACCTTATTATGCAGTACAGGTCTTATGGGAATTGATTTCATGGTTGCCAAATCGTCTCATTGTATAATGTCGTTACAGTTCCGGTTCAATATCTGACATTTTTTGTAATCAAAACATAACCTATACGACTGTTTGTCATTCAATTGATGCATACTGCATACAAAAAATTAATAGTAGATTGAAACACTAAAAGGGGAGAATATATGGGAAGATGGATTAGTTAAAATATTTGTAATAATATAATCCTTTGGGATTGTTCTGTAAAAGATTATTTAAAATCTAACTGAATATAGTAAGTCAGAGTAAATGAATTAATATTTCAAAGAAACACTTAAGGTATACAATTTTCTTCGTTACTGAATATTGACATCTTAATCAACTATCCACTATAAATTCAGACCAAGACAAAGTTAATCACAAGTTTATTTTTCATAAAAAACTTTTCTATTTATAAAAACAACTTAAATAATACATATTTATGAAAAGAATAACAATAACCACACACAACATGTACTTTTATTTTTTAATATGTTACATGACTTATATAGTCTTATTGAATATTAATATGTTAACCTACATTGCGTTATACACATTTAAAGACACAAATTCCTCACAAATTCATTTTGCAAAAACATATTTTCCCATTTATAAGAACAAGTTAATAATACATAACATTTATGAAAAAACTAACCATGACCATACAAAGGAGTAGGTACACATATTGTTTTATTTTTCTTCATCGCTTAAAGAATCTTGATCTGATGATGAATGTGTGACGTTAATTATAAACTCTTCAACATCGTCTTGCAAGTTGGCAAGGTGGCCAATGTAATTCCGCCAGTTGTTCACTGTTACATTCTGATAACCCTTCACAATTAATTGTTCAATATCTCTTTGTTTGAATGTCGGATTGTGCATTTCAACGTAGTGCTTAACTTGTGCCCACACCATTTCAATTGGGTTTAATTCACAATGATAAGGTGAAAGCCGAAGAACATAATGCCCTTTATTCTTTGCAAATTCATCAATTTTGTTTCTCTCATACTGAGACCTAACCTCTGACACACAAGCCAGTAAATCTCTTTTTAACATGTCATTATCAAGTGGAATATTCTTCTCAGTGAGCCATTCAATAATTTGGTCTTCTCCGTGCTACTGCTGGAAATTTTTCTAATTTTCTCGTGTGATATGAGGCATTATCGAGACCAACAACCGAGTTCTCTAGTATATTTGGAAGCAATTTATTCTTGAACCAATCTCCATAGCAGTATTTTTCTTACAAAGAAATGTACATTCAGCACCAATAACAAAACCTTGCTCGCCTCCAGCATGAATTAATGGAAATCGATGCCCAAGACCACTTGGTGATTTTAAACCAGTGCTGAGTCCTTACATAAAAGCTTGTCGACTGCTTTGAACAGTAACGTCAGTCCACTTTTTATTTACCGAGTGTCCTGCATTCACTCATGATTCATCAGTATATATTATAGTTCTACCTAAAAATAAAACAATCACAATCAAACACAAGCAAATAATAAATTGCGTAATGAACATAAAAGTATAACAAATTAAATGATAAACTATACCTTCGTCTCTGAATTTTCTGATGTCTCGCAAGTATTTATGTCTCCACCTAATGATGTCATCTCTTTCAATAAGAATACTTTTTCGTCCCACCTTTTAAAATTCAAAACTCATATCATGTAGCAATCTGTAAAAAGTATATGTATATGTATATAGGTTATCACGTTAATCAGAATTATAGATCTAGGTATGCATACTTACTTTTAAATGCTTAAAAAAGATAATATGCTTGCTAAAAAGAACGATTTAACAGAAATTATATATAGATAAATTAAAGACGATATAAAAGTTTACACACTACGGCAAAAACTGACAATTGACAGCAACGATTACTCATATACCCATCATATACTTTGCATAATAGAACTTGCAACAAGGCAACCGGATATAAAGATGTCGTTATTAAGAGACTACTAAAGATAATAAGAGATGTAATATCCCTATTAAACCTGTACTGCATAATAGGGTTGAGACGGACTATAGTGAGATTTGAACTTACGACTATCCTGTTAATCAGATGTTCTATCCACAGCTTCATTGAGGGTGAATGAAGTCGATTCATCAAATCGTTCCGAATTGCATAAGATAACAGCTGTTAAGGAGAAGCCCGCAATCAGGCGTATATTACTACATCTTAAATCATAACTTGAGTTAAAAAAATTGTTTGGGCTATTTCCATCGTTTGTAGAAACTTGATATTCCAACGTTTCGGCAGTCCTTCTACTGCCGTCATCAGGGTTCATTTTTGTATAACTACTTTACCACTCGACTAATTAAGAAAAAACTATTAGCAAAAAAGGAAAGATTATTTTGACGTTAAAAATATTTGACATAATTTGACAAATGTCAAATCCACACCTTTTTTTATAGGTTCAGTGTGTATGCGCAATATGCTATGTTTTTCTCGTGTTAGTTAGTAGTAGTAGTTATTATTCTCCGGTCTCGTGGCTGCCGGTCTTCGGTTAACACATTCTCTCATCATAGGGAGCCAGATATTCTTGATCTGCAGGCTGGGCGTACTGATCGTGTCAGGTGTTATCTTCATATACGCTGTTTCTGTAATTTTTCTTTTTTGGCCATGTTCTTGTTTGGCCAGGATTGTCGCCTCGTTCCATGCAATGTTGTGATCTTCTTCCCAAGCATGTTCCGCCAGCTGCGATTTTTCTGTTTCCCCTTAGCTGACCATTCTTTGATGTTCTTTTATTCTGACTCTTAGGGGTCTGCTAGTTTCTCCAATGTATTATCGTCCACACTCGCATGAATCTTAAATCATTTTAGATTTGTCTTTTCTTTTCAATTTTTAAAAATTGTAATTATAATTTCCTGCTAGGCAGTGATAATTAGGAAAATGCAATTATGAAATTTGCTTACGGGTGAAAGTTAACTCAGGAGAACCCAACCTCATTAAGATGCTTTAACCACCGAGCCACCGAGGGTGTATGAGGTCATATTTTCAAATCGTCCTGAATTACATCAGATAGCAGTTGTGACGAAATCCGCATATCAGACGTATTTAGTATACTTTTATATAAATGCATTTTAGATAATGCAGTTAGTTTGTCTTTAGTAACTTCATTAAGAGTTTTTTTGCTACTTACTTTAGATTTTACAGTGTCGTATCATGTAATTCAAGTAATCTGCTTTATGGGAGTTTCTACTCACTTCATTACAGCAAATGTCTCGAACTTTCACTGTAAATTCTTGTAAGGTAACCTAAATCAGATAATTATATAAATTCATCATTGTGAGCGTGGATAAAATACGCATGCAACATACATACACACTCATTAAGTAAGCAACATACTTCATTCCTCTACGCTTTAATTCTACTTCTTTGGCAGAATACAAATAACATATATTATTTCGAAACGAAAGCTCTATCTACAAAGTAGTACGAGCGTTTTCTACCGAGCGTGGGCTGTAATTAAAGACATAGCTGCATAATGCCTTTTCGGTCCACTTAATCCATTGTATTTAAAAGCACCACGTTCCTTCCATTGATCTCCGGTCGCAGTATTCCATTTCGAGTGTGCCACCGCTTCGCGCGATCAAACCTGCGTTATACACTGCCGCCCCTTCGTGTCGGTTCTTCCTTTTAATTTACGTTTAAATTCTTCACATTTCGCGGTTATCACTCGAGAACTAATTCGCGCCAGCTTAATGGCTCACGACAAAAGGACGTAATGAGACCAAGATGCTTTAAATCGAGGGAGAGAGATAGATTGCCCAGAGAAAGTCGATTTTGTAAATGTTCAAAATTCTTTCATAATACGATTTCATACTAAGCTGTTTGTGGTTTTCGTATTACAATGAAGCTTTTTGTAAGCTTTTACGTACACGCTGTCTGATCGATATTGACTACAATCATTGCTTTCTTTCATATTATTGATGCTGAAAAATCAATTAAACTTATTAAACCATGTTTACTTATAGTCGACTAATTATAGTTGCTACAAAAAATATTTTATTAACCTTATATCGTTATTTTAGTAGTAGGACAATTTTTACATTTTCAAAAATTTAGAAGTTGTAAGTTGCATTATAAAACGTTAAATGGAATAATGTGTTGCATAATAAGTAGAGAGCGGAATCGAGCGAGCTAAACTACCACGGAGCCACAACCGTGAAAAGAAATAATGTAAACAACTGCGTGTTGTTTACATTATATCTAAATAGCACTAATTCATAGGGCGAAGTGTAACATCTGTTTACTCCAGAGAATTAGAGAAAAAACTGCCATAAAATGAGGAATTTTATGAATAAAATCCTTTCTTCATCGGCGTAGGTACAAGGGTAACGAGTTTTTAAAATTTATTATATTTACCTTATATTTCGCAATATAATATGTATGTTTCAATAACATACGCGTACATTTTTAGTTATCATTTATTTAGATCTAGAACGTTGTTCATGTTACTTTTTCTGAGATAAAAACTAATTGTCAGTGATTCCGAAATTTATTGCAAAGTCTATAAAATATCGTCACTTAGCTTTGCTAAAACATACACAAAAATAGTTTTCATGCAGAGAATTTCGATAGTTTACAAAATTTCATTACATGTTTAAATGACGATGCTCGAAGTATTTCTGAGTGCAAGAAACTAACACAAACCTCAAATTTAAAAAATCAGTTGTTATTCCTTCAGGAACACTTTGGAAATTTGCCTAAACTAATGACATATTTTGAAAATCGAATCTCAAATTAAAAAATGAGGTGTGGCCACCACACGACTTTCTTATACGTATGAGCGTTTCAAACTATACTATATATTTTTTACACAAAAATTATTCAAAATCCTATTCTAAGTACTTCTGTTCTCTTAATAAATCGCTATAGAATGCATACTTAGCAAGATATTCGGAAAAAGGACTACTCCCTAAGAGTAAAAGTGTTACTTCCGTTCCCAATTTTGAAATTTCATATATTCAAAAAATATTGCAAATCTAGCACTAAATACTTTTGTATTCTTGATAAATACATATAGAATGCATAATTTACGACATATTCGAAAAAATCGCTATTCGATAAGAGTAAAAGTGGTAATTCCGGTCTGAATTTTGAAATTGCTTTTATGCAAAAGATATTGAAAATTACGTTTTAAATACTTTTATACCCGTAACGTACCTGTCTAAAAAACATGACATGCGAAATATTCGAAAAAAACTGATTTTCGATAGAAGTAAAAGACCTACTTCCGGTAGCAGCTTCGAAAAACTTTTTAAATAAAATTGTTCTCAATTTTAATTTCAAGTACATATGAATTCTTTATAAATTTGTTTAAATTTAGTAGTTGACAAAATATTGGCAAAATTTAATTTTTTCACTGAAGTAAACTGCTACTTCCGGTCTACCAATTTTACTGAAAAACTACTCAGATCTCAAGAGGGAGATTAGACATGTAAATACAAAATTTGGAATTGATATCTACAGCGGTTATCGTGGTCACATAGAGACACACAGACATTTTTTAAAAACATCTTTTTCGGTATCAGGGGACTTCAAAACGTGGACATCTGCAAAAATCTCGAAGTCGAAAATTTCACATTACCTTCTTATACTACGTATAAGAAAATAAAAATGGATTAACCACATTAGATGTGGCTATTAATAATTCCAAGTGACTTAGACGCAGTTTTTAATAGAAATCCAGGTTTAATAACATTGCGGCAATTGTGTATGCTAAATATGCTGAAATAAAAGAATATTTCCATTACGTAAATATAACCAGTTGCGATATAGAAAAGAAGTTTTCTATCTACAAGGATGTACTTAATTCAAAGAGAACAAGTCTTACAGAAGAGAAAATGAACAAATAGTAGGGTATTTTGTATTTTATAATCACCAGCAACTTGTTATTCAATTATTTAAATAAAATTAAAACCTCTTTAAAAATACAACATTTCAATAGCGCGCCCATGGGCGATGAGTCATGACTCGCTCGATTCCGCTCCCTAATAATAAGTAATAGTTATTCTGTATATTTTTGTAATACACACAATTATACTAGGTGTATTTCATATACCCATATTATATTTGCAATTTGTTTCTATCTCGTGAAAAAATGACACTCAATTTAATAGTTACTCATTCATTAGACCCTTTTTTTCATATATTAATAACGAAAATAGATTTATTATTCTTTGTTGTGTATTGAGTATCTTCAATGTAACAATTATTATATCAACATCAAGATAATTTACAATCTTTACTCTGTATTTCACCCAAAAATTGTACATTTTCAATTATATAACATACTATCTTAGTTGCAATGTAGCATGTGTCGGGGGCCTCAGTAAGGAATTTTATATTTTCCTCTTGAGTAAATACTAATCATTTTTTGAGGTTATATTTTTCGTTTTTTCTTTTTAAAAAGGCAACTAATTTAAAATATTTTGATGTGTTGCCTTGGCCTAAAAGAGGATTTAGGCCAAGTGTAGCTTTCAACATTGAATAATGCGCCCATAATGTCGAGGCTTCTTTATTTTATGAATATTCTTGAAAATAAGTCAGAAGTACGTTTTCAGAAATTACTACTGTATTTTTGGAATTACACCATTTTATTTTTATATAAGTGTTTAGATTAGACATTATAAATGGAATGAAAAATAATCTAATAAATACTTGGCTTTTAGTTTCAGCATTTATGTCAAAACTTATTTGTCAACAAGTTTTATTACAAGGTCATTCTTACATATATGAGTAAATTTATTCATAATTATTAAGGTTTCAAGATCCAATTAGACTACTGGTACAAAAAATAGTATACATACTAGGGTTGAGAAGACATTGTGGCTTAAATTCCTCGGCGCTGCGCGCCTTGGAATTTAATCTCGCGACTCGAGCAATAATAGTCATCTTCTCAACCTTAATATATAATATACTATTCTTAAGAGATAAAAATAAATTTGTAAACAAGAACATTTTAATCATATTTTCAACGTAGTGTTATTATTTAACTTAACTTAAAGATGTAGAAAATTAATGAAATACTCCTTGATAGTTCTTGGTTTTAGTGCTAGAGTGTTGTTGACAATAGCTGATTGTTGACAGCAAAATATAATACCACTATCTCATCTTTTCTTATAAACGTTGCCCGGTTATGACGTTTATACATTCCATCCACCTAAGCGTTTACACAATTTAACACGTAATTTCGAATTTAAATTAAAAAATTAATAAAACGCCTTAATGGCATTAGCTGAAATGTCAAGTAGTTATTAATGTCAAAAATGCGCAAAAATTATGCAAAGATGTAAATTTCATAGATAATGTAAGTCGACTGCTATAAAAATGAAACTAGACAATATAATTTAAATATTATACTTATGAATGCATATATGTTACATCAGGGTTTCTCAACCGGTGGGTCGCGACCCCCCGGGGGGGGGGGCTCGCGGAACATGTCTGGGGGGGTCGCAGATTTGGAAGGAAAAATGAAAACAAATATTGTTAATTTAAGATCAATGTATTTGAAAACAAGATTACATTGTTTTTGCACTACTTTTTACAACTCTTTTAGATAAATCAATGAGAAACTTGTGCTTGTTTGCATTCTACTAAATTTTTAATGTCTGGATTTATTTGAGTAATACACAATACAATGTCTTTTTCCAAAGTCAAACGGTTTCTTGATTTCGTTTTCAAATTTACCATAGTGGAAAATCCTTGTTCACAATTTAATTGTAAGATGTTGCAAATGGCATCAACACTTTCAACGCTGCTATTGACAGGTCTGGATATTCCTTTTTTATACTCATCCAAAATCTATCGGCACAAGCATTATTGAAACTTAATTGAATCGCCTGATCAGTCGAAACCTCTATAAGATGTTTATGAAGACGGACACTTAGCTCGGCATTTTGTACTGCTTGTTCGTTGAAAGGATTTACTACCCACAAGTCACCGCTCATATCTTTGTTTGGAATGTAATCCGTCAATTGTTGAATTAAGGCCGCGAGGTGTGAGGATATGAGCTGAGAGAGAGAGAAGAAATGTCAAGGGATGTGTCGCCTGCACTCAAAATATACTCTCTGATCTCTTCAGTAAGTGGAAAGTTCTCATAATTGTCTCTCTCAACTCGTGTGTTCCATGTAGTAAGTTTATTTACAAATGCATTCCCTTTGGTTTGTGCAAACAACACTGTTTTGTCTGGTCCTTGTAGGGATGCGTTCAAACTGTTAAGATGAGAGAAGATGTCAGCTAAATAAGCAAGCTTTATTAACCACTTCTCATCACTGAAATAACTCGAAAATTCAGGTTTATTATCAACCAAAAGCAACAACATTTCAGACTTCAGTTCAAACAACCTGCTTAGCAGATTGCCACGAGATAGCCATCTTACTTCGGTGTGAAACAGCAATTGTTTATATAAGGCTCCCATATCATCACACAAATTTTCTCGTAACCGACTCTGCAAGGGGCGACTCTTAATAAAGTTGACAACCTTTACTGCCTCAGCCAAAACTTGACGGAATTCATCTGGTATTTTCTTAGCTGCCAAAGCTTGCCTATGTAAAAAGCAGTGGACCCATTTTGGGAGTGGAATTAATGATTTCAGCCTAGTTATCAAACCACTGTTCTTTCCCGTTTGTGACTTTGCCCCGTCACTGCAAATTGAAACACATTTGTTCCATTCAATTTCAAAAGGTTCAGTCGCTTCTACAAAAATCTTAAAAAGACTTTCACCGGTTGTGTTATTTGGCAGGGGCTTACAGAATAATATATTTTCATGAATGCAATCATTGTAATCATACCTAACGTAGCACAAAAATTGGGCACAGTTGGCAACGTCAGTTGACTCATCAAACTGGATGGACAAAAAACTACTTTCTTTTAATTGTTTTTTTTAGCGGGTTCTGGACATCTTCAAACATGTCAGAAATGCGTCTTGATATAGTGTCATTTGATAAAGGGACCTTCTTTAATTTTTCGGATTCTTGAGGGCCGATCATATTAGTAATCAAATCAATTGCGGCAGGAAAAATCAATTCCTCAGCGTGTGTGGTTTTCCTTTCTTAGCTATCTTGAGCGCCACCTCGTACGATGCCGTGAGTTCATTTTTACTACCATCGCAAAAGTGTTGAATATTTACCTGTTGACTTCTGAAAGAAACCAATTTTCTCTGGAAAAACTCCACTGGTTTCTCTTTCAAAGCGAAATGTTTAGTTTCAAGATGGCGTTTCATTTTAGAGGGCTTCATGCTTTCCGCTGATAGCGTTTCACTACAAATAACGCACTGAGGTCTGTTGCCTAATTCAGTAAAACCGTACGTTTCGTTGTACATACGAACCTTTGTTTTCACATTTTCACGACTCTCACTACTTGTAGATGCTCTTTTCAAAAACTTATCCATGGTATCAATAAAAAACTGCACAACAAGAAGACTGATCACCTCAATATGACGCCCTCGAGCAGCCTGGCGCTGTGTGGCTGTGATGTGAATGTGAGTGATCAGCTGACAGGCAGCTGCCTGTAGTGCTCAGGCCTGCCACTGGGTGCGCGCGCACACATGCACTCGCGACCATCGACCTTGTGAATTGCCTGTTCTTTTTTGAAGACTTCTTACTTTCAGCTGACGTCGCTTAACAAATTAAGTGTTTTATACATCCAGTTAATAGCAATAATCGTCTTAAATAGTTACGCGTTAAATTTATTGTAATTATAAATCAATAAAAGTAACTCACTTTTTCAGTAAATATAAACATTTATCTATTGTAGATATAATTAGCATGGTAATTTAACTTTGCAATTCATAGGGGTCGCCTAAATATTTGACCTAAAAAGGGGGTAGGACCTAAAAGGTTGAGAACCGCTGTGTTACATGCAAGAAATTTTCCAATTTTATTCTTATTTTGCATTTCAGCTATACGTTCATATAATTTTAAAACAATTTTAGTTAATAACATAACATATCGTTTTGAAAATCTACAAAAGTGTTACAACGTAGTCTTATTTTGCATTGTACAAAAGTATACCTAATGCTTAATTTCTAAGAAACATTTACTTAGAAAAAGCATATGTAACATGGGTAAAATTTTCCTGAAAAAAATAATTACCTTACATTTTTTTAGAACATGTGTTGTTAGCGTTTGCCTCTATGTATACATCACATCACTTATCACTTTTCACTTAAAGGTTCAAATTTAACCTGAAAAATATTTTGAGGCATGATTATATTATTCTTCTAATTTGAACCTCGTTCATATTGGGTGGTACACTCTAAGACTTATCGCAAAATTATAAAAACGCACACCTCAATTAATTACAATGACCTTTTATAAGGAATAAGGAACAAATACATTTGCTCTGCAAATATCAAATTTACAATCATTATTCACAAATTTGTTTCGAAACCCGTTCACTGTTTATTTGAGCCACCGTATTTACTTGCCTAATATGTACGGTTCGCTTTCTGTTAACATTTTTCATTCCGTCATTTTTCAGTTTCCCCTTTTCTGAAATTATTCTCAGTCAAGTTTAATATTTTCATTTCGCAAAGTCACTTTTATTCCCACACATCACATATTTCACGTTTTCCGGCGACGCACATTTTTCAAAACCTGATGACTTACAGCATATCAATTTCGAGTATATTTCCTCCATTATATAAGTTCTTATTTCCCGTTACGACTATTCAGCGTATTTAATAGCGTACCGTGTACGAGATAGTCCATTGCTCAGTTCATTCTTTCAAGAGTTGACTCTTTCCAGGGAGAATCTTTTTTTTCTTTAGGTTTTTCCGCGTTCGCATCGACTTTTATACTGTTTACGGAATTCGTATTCAAAGTGTCTTCTCGTAAAATACTTTCGCTCTGAAAATTAGAAATGATTATATTTCATTTTTATTTTAAAAGTTCCGGCAGCTCTTAATTAATTAGTGCCTTTTAGAAATTCATACTTTTTTAAGGTAATAATGATTAGTCTGTTACAAGAAACTTTTAACCCAGTTATTTTGAAAATCTTGTAAAGCAATCATATCCCGCCTTTAATAAAGAGTGATTTAGGATAGTCTTTAATAATGTTCATAGATCATAGAAAATCTTAATATAAGGTTTCCTTTATAATAAAGACATTCGAAATTATCTCCCCTTTGGGATATGAAACCAGCAATCACTAATTTTACGCTATGCAGTAAAATTATGAAGATAAACTTTCGATTAGGAACAATAGAGCACAATATATTACATTTGAGGGGTGTTCTTTCAAACTCAGACATGTCAACATAAAGCAGTTTTGAGAAAATACGAGAAACCGTTTACTTCAGGGATTAAAAGTTAAAATTTTGCATTTTATATAACATGTAACGTGTATAAGATTACATGTTTTGGCAAATTTTGCATTATTTAAGAAAAAACATGACATCTGGTTTTGTGTGAATGCATACAACAGGTCTGCTTTTGTTTCAACGTAAGAAAAGATAAATCTAATTTTTGAATGACTCTTGTTGCTTTCTAATCTAAGTACACGAAAGTTTGCTTTCAGGAATACAAGGCAAAAAAATATGAAATATTCATTATTCTGAAAATGATTCCGAACAAAATAATGTAAGCAAATATAAATAAATAAGAAGTAGGGCATAGTCCAAGCATTAAAAGGTTGACTCCGTTTCTTCATTGTGTAGCAAAATGTGTTTAAATATTTTTTTTATAAAAACTGGACGATTTTGTCAATAAATGTGGCTGTGGTTAAGTTGCTTCTGCAATAGAAATCTTACATTACTTTCCTTTTCGGTACATATAGAATTTACAAAAAGTAGAAAGTCTAATTCCCAGGTTTTTGACGCACTTTCGTCGTATTGAAAAATTATCTTAAGAATATTACGTAACACAGATTTCTAGAAAATTTTTTCTAAAGTTAAATCCGTTTTAAATCTTTGATTCCATTTATTTTATTGTAAGTTTCTAACAATTTTTTAATATTGTAAAAGTAGCAATTTGTAAATGGTGTGCGAACTTACGCTAACCTGTTTATAAAATCTTTTATACTTTTCGACACTAACAATAGTACTATTACTTCAATATTTTTATGCACTGCCGAAAATGCACTAAACTTGCAAGTAGGAGGGACTTCTGAGAAGAAAATGGAAAATTAGATCGGTGACAGTGGCTAAAGCATTGGTTCTAAGCTACACTGTTAAAATGGCCGTTTTGGGTACTGAGTGAATATTGTGTAAATGAGAATGACTTTTGTACGTCCCTGTATAAATTATCAATCTAATATGTATTATTGCTTTTTATTTAATTTTAGCATAATAGGTTCGATAATTCTATACGAATAATCTTATAAATATCTAATTTATCTAATGTGCTTATTTGTCAATTAGTAATGACAAAGATGGTATTTTTGTTAATATTCTACATGCATTTTTGCACGTGATACTTCGTATGTTTCACGGTAAAATACTGTTTTAAACCATTATTTATGCAAGTCTAGGACTATATAAAGCCACGATTTTATTAGGGAAATCAGTTCTTTCAGGCAGTTCGTGAAAGAATTCACTTAATTTTCCCAGGCAGGTCGTGGAAGAATGTACTTTGATCTTCCAGGAATTTCGTGGAAAAACACCCTCGTTTCCCGTAAATCCTCTCGTCCCGTAATAAACTTGTTACCATTCTTTACGTGGTAATGAGTTTATTATTCCGCCTCTGCGTTAATTATTATGGCCATGTCAGATAGAGTAATTTTCTATTTTATATGTACTAAAATAATTTCATGTAATATTTGAATATATTGCTCTTGTCGAGTTTTTCCTTCAATACCATACGTACATGTACTTGCTGATATGTTTTCTTTTTTTGCCGAACTCGTATAAATACCATCTTTCTCACCGTAAACAGAAATGTTATGTATTTTGTGTTTTATTTAATGAATGTTCACGACAGAATGACTTATTAACAGATGATTGAATACACCGTTATTTGTTTATTGTCACACGTAAATAAGATTTAACCAAATGTGAGGTTAATGTTAATACATGGATTTTAATTTATTTTGGAAGCGTTTTCGAGAAAAGTAAGAGTCTGCAACATATACTAGTAAAACATTAACCTAAAATCTTTAGCGACTTATCAATATTTAAATATTAAATTTATAAACACATATTTCACACATGGAAATCAAAGCAAAGTGTCAGTAAGTCAACAGGAACTCAAAGATTAGGATATTATATATCATCTGATGTTAGATTCGTAGCATTTTCAAATTAAAATATGTGAAGCGTCTCTTTTATTAGAGCATAAACAACGAAAATATAGAAATATAGATATGATTAATATTATTTCAGCAGTAACGACAATATTAAATTTTAAACCAATAATTTTGAAATAAGCGTTTATTCGGCAAAATCTAATACGCGTTACCATTTTCCAAAATTATGAAATACTATAACCTTGTTCTTAACGACAAATTTAAATGGCATAGGAAACATTTTAGCAGTCGAATCAATTCAATCAATCAATTATTTGTACATAGATGACAGGTATATTCTAACCAATATAACTAAATATTACCAGGCCATAAAAGAAATAATATAAGCTTTTGTCACCACCATTTGCAATTAAATTAAAAATGTTAAAACTAACATAAATTTCTTTATGTAATTAAGAAATACAGTCTCCTTCTAAACAAATCCTCTTTGGTAAAATTACAGTTCGTACAAATTGTTAAGCAGAACATTCCTTGCAAAGAGCAAACACTGGTAATGCGTTGTTTTAATAACGTTTGTCAACAAAAGTTTGCAGCACGGCGTTAATTGAAACGTAAATTATATATAAATCCAACTGCATTTTAAGTGCCGAGATGGTCTTTGAACACACTTTACTGTCTGTGGAAGACGAATAGCTTGAAAGCAAGATAAGTGCACTACTAATTTTTGTTAATTTCACAAGAAAAACTCTTTTGAAATTTTATTTAAAGATAATTTTCTTAGGTTAATATACAAAGCTTAATTCGAAATAGCAGCTGTTATTAGATTTGTTCGTTATAAAAACAAGATGCAAAAATACAATATTTTTCAAAAATAATAAATATGTAAATAAAGAAACAATGTCTTCGGTATCAGTATTTTTCTAGAACACTATAAAGAGTAATGTAATTTAATTAACAAAATTACTACAAAAATTTCGCCTCTGGTGAGGCTTCAACTAATAATGCCGTAGAATAGTTATATGCCAAATTGGTTGTATAAATCAACATTTGGTGATAATATGATTGAAGATTTATTAATCAACCATAATTTTTTTTTCAACAAGATTGTGTCTAAAATTATATTTTGAAATATTGAGCTTGTAGATCATTATATAATGCTTTATTATTTTTCATTAATTGAATTTAAACCCTGTAGATGGTCGAAGCCATAAACACTCAAAGCTTACTCTGTTATTATTAACATATTTAGATAAAAATAAAATATTAACAGGTCAACAACATGGTTATCGTGCTAATCACTCAACTTTGACAGGAATTCATGCTATGTATGAATATATTATTAAGACTTAGACACTGAAATACATTCAGTTGGAAGTTTTTGTGATCTAAGCCGTGGCTTCGACTGTGTAGATCATGAGATTTTGCTTGATAAACTAGAGTGGTACGGATTTCGTGGTGTCGTTCCGCTGTGGTTTGAGTCCTATCTGCTTGATAGATTTCAATTGATCAGAATAAGACATAAGGCTGATAGTTGTATAAGAAATAACAAATCTTATACCTAGCCTGTTGAGAGGGGAGTGCCTCAGAGCAGTGTTTTGGGTCCAGTTCTTCTCTTGATTTTTATTAATGATGTCGCAAATTTGAAAATAACTTTGTATGCTGACGTGTCGACTTCAAATATTTCTGAAACAGAACGCCAATTAAATGTTTTTTTACATACCATGACTACTTGGTTTGCAAATAATAAGTTTATCTAAATAATGACAACACAAAATTTATTGTTTTTCATATAGTACAAAATAAATGAATAGATGCACAAGATAAAGGAATAGAGCGTGTTAGTGAGATAAAGTTTTTGGTTTTATTTTGCTAATATGCACTCTATGTTGTTGATGGCATTACTGTTTGGGGAGCATCGTGTGCTGCTAATAATGTATTTCTGGCACAAAAACGAATTATCCTTTGTATGGTCGGAATTTGTTCCAGACAATCTGTAGACCTTATTTTAAGCAATGGAATATTCTACCCATGCCTGCTATTCATATATACGATCTTTTAAATTATGTATATAAAAATAAGCACGAGTAATAATAATATTCACTCTTATGAAACTCGTTCATGTCAAAACTTTCGTATACCTAAGTGCTCATTGAATTTGTCTGGAAATTCTCCTCAAGAATTTTGTTTGAGAGTTTTTAATGCCTTGCCTCAGATATTTCAAATTATAATGAAAAAGCGTGTGTTTAAGTGTAATGTGGGGGCATTCCTGATAGAAAGCTGTATTTATTCTATGGATGAATATTTTTATTTATGTAGTGAACAACCAACTGTATAACTTAATAATTTTTAATTTGTTATCTTAGTTGTAGTTTTTTTATACTTATTGTTGTGGATTTTAATATGACGCTGTCGATATTCTTTTTTTTGAAATTGTATGACAGTAAGTATATATTATTATTATTATTATTATTCAATAATTAAAGCAACCATTTAGTAAAATTACAAAAGATACAGATATTGATATTCAGTACTAAAAGTTACTATTAAAGACAGAGAATACATAAAGGGATGTAAGGATAAATAGTATAAGATTTAATTTTTATGAGTTACTAGCTGGCCCGGCTGACCAGTAGTGGCGCGATGAGTTTGATTTGGTTAAAGTCCCTGTTCAAGTAAGTCTGGACAGAAGAAGACGTTTGCGCGATTGTAGGATAGTAAAGGGGACCAAAAAATAGCTGCGCCAATGATCAAATGAGCAAAAACAAGAAAAATTACAGTTTTATATTAAAATTCAATGCTACCAAAAAACTAGCGCCATCTATCGGAGGGGCAACATATACCAAACAAATTTTGTTGAACAAACGAATGTATTTTGTACATATAAATCATTTCGGTTTATAAGTATGAAAAGTCTTAATAACTCGATCATAGCGCTATCTATCGGGGTCATAGTTGTGATTTTTTTTGATGGCAGTAAACTTGTCTATAAATATATAACTTGTTAATAACTTGACTACAGCGCCACATATAATAATACTAATTAGCAATTACCATCGTGTAAATGAAACATATTTCTTGGTAGAATACCGCTTAGCCTGACTAACCCACTTTGTTAACTTTTATTAAAAACTCATTAAGTCATACAGTGAGTTCTCGCATTTGAGTTAGTAAATAATTTCAAATTATGACTTAGTGAATTTTTCTAAAACATAGCTCAAGTTGCTTAATGATTTCTGCATAAAAATGTAAATGCCCAATATTTGACTTAGTGAGTTTTCGCCCGAAGCCCACCATATCTTCTGCTGCTTAAATAATAGTACTATTGAGTGCTACTTTATCGTATTTAATTCTTAATTCCTGAGTGCTGCTACTCTATTAATTTGCTTTTGTAGTGTTTAATAGTTTTAGTGTCGTATTAAGAATTTTTGCATTTTTCGATTTGCTTGTATCGTACCATATTACTTTATTGTATTATATGTGCCGTACGTTGCATTTTATTGTATATATTTCGTATTGTCTTGTAAGTGGTTATTATGTTGGACAATAAAGGCAAGCGTTATTATCGTTATTATTATTTATCATTCTTCCCCCATATTAAGCTAATAAACCAACAAATAAAAGCATTGTTTTATATAAAGGTATGACAATAAAAATGTTAAGTACCCGCAGTTGCCGTGACTCGCATTGTGCCGGTTATAATCCGGGTATTCACATGTATATCGGACACGTCATGGGTCTGTGGTATAGCATTATCGGACAGAATGCGATACGGTTGATATAACCACCAACGTGGATGCTATTGACTGTGCTGACCAACAACCTGTAAATATATATCGCATGACTTAACTGGTAGACATCCATTGATGGCGGTGGGTCGATATATTGAAATAAATATTCAAAATTCCAGCGTGAATATTGTCGCACCGCACCGGTACGGTTCGGATTAGTAATACGTGTTGGATGTCGACACCGGCGGAATTCAAGTGCGGGCGTGACAGCAGACACATAAAAAAAGAGGAATCGTTGAAGTATCTCGCTACGTTTATTGGAATTCTTCCATATCTGCGCACAATCGTTTCGATTAAATAATAAAAAGAAGAACAGGAAAAGATGTAGGAATGAGAATCAGGGAAAATATTTGAATTCGCAATTTAAATTTTCGCTTTTATCTTCTGAAATTAATTTTAAAAATATGCACTTTATAAGACATACAAACATATTGGCAAAATATTCTAATAATGATTGAAATATTTCTGTTGTGATTTTATTTTTCAACAGTATTTCCACTTCCGAAACTACCAAGTCTTTCACCACCAATGTCTTTGTAATACCTCGTGCTCTCTATATTGATAGATAATAATTCGAAACTACTAAGTCTTTCAACTGCAATATTTTCTATATTCTTCAAGTGATTTTAGTGATCACAGCTTCAACACTTGCAACACTTTCTTTATTTTACAGGAAGGTATTTGCTTGATATCATGTAGCATTTGAGTAGCTTTTCCCTGAACACCAAACAAGGACAATGTTTCATAATTTTTATTAATCTATTACCATTTAAAATATCTATCTATTTTTAATAGACATGCATTGTAATACATAAAATGTTGAGTTGTGATCTCGAGTAAAAACTTGAGGTGATAATTAATGAGGTTTTAGGATGTAGCATACTCCAGTTAATAAAAACCAGTTCTCATGTAAAAGTCAGCAAACAATCTTAACATAAATATCTGTAGTTCATATTAGAAACAGAAAAGTTTTAAAAACCACATTTAAGAAGATGGTTCTATTAGGAAATCCGCATTACCTACTGTATTTATGGTTAATAATTAAAACACAGTTTGCTTCCAAAAACTTGTTATTCCTTTAGAAAATTTATAGGCACCTGAAAGCTAGTATTCTGCTTGAGGTGTCCCTTATTCTGCTTTTGTATCATATAAAATCCCTGTACTTCAGTAACATTATCAATGACAGTCACTTCACGAAAAATAAAGAGGTTTATACGTGGAATTCAGTAAACTGAGACCTTTGGTAACGAAGATGTTTGCTACGGCATATAAGGATAGTATGACTTACATCGAAAATTGAAAAGTACATGGTCATTATACAGAAACTCATGAAACAACGTTGCAGTTTTATGTTTCATAAGGTAGGCTTACCTTCTCAACCTAAACATTTATGGACTTATGAAACGTAAAACTGCAACATTGTTTCATGAGTTTCGGTATAATACCTGTTTATCATAAGTCCATAAATGTTTAGGTTGAGAAGGTAGGCTACCTTCTCAACCTAAACATTTATGGACTTCTGAAACGTAAAACTGCAACGTTGTTTCATGAGTTTCTGTATAATATCTGTATATCATAAGTCCATAAATGTTTAGGGTGAGAAGGTAGGCTTACCTTCTCAACCTAAACATTTATGGACTTATGAAGCGTAAAACTGCAACGTTATTTCATGAGTTTCTGTGTAATGACCTGGTAGTTTTCAATTTTCTCAATGTTGCCATTGCATTTACCGACTATTTTCAATCGTCATTCATGAAGCACTAAAACTCCTAATTTCGCATGGTTTGTGAACAGGGCTGTGTTATTTTCAGTATTATCTCTCTCTTTCTCTCAGAATAAGGTTTATGATCCTCTTGAGTTCCAAAAGCACCGCGATTCTATGGAAGTCCAGGTCATTGAGTCTGCTGGGAACATTTCTCTTCTCATGCATTCCTAATCTCTTGACATGATACTTGGTCGGTCTTTTTGTATCCAATGATCATTTTGTATTTTTGTATTATATTAACAAATAAAACTTTCTCATTTACCGTAAAAGTAGAACTATGTTCTCTTTTCCTGTTTATTTCGATGCTCGTCATCACCGCTTATTAAGTAGCACTCACAATTCAGCTTACAATTGCACAGATTGTAATTATTATGACAAATATATAAACCTCAACCGACATTAAGACATACAAATTATTCAATTTTCCCTATTAATTATTTGTTGTCTAACTAAGAATTAAATTTTAACGGTGCAATGACACACAATATAACAATGGTTTAATAGTTAAGCTCTAAATTCCGGATTACATTATTATCGGTGCAAACGGCCCTGAGAGAGCCAAGCATGTCTGCTGCATTATTTAAAGTGACGCAGTAGAAACAACTAGTGCCTATAATCTACACTAGCGTTAACAAACTGCATTAGATGAAGCTATTAAATAAGCATAATTACTATGTATGCTGATCCCCTTTTACTACTATGTCTCCAACTCACTCTGTATGTTCAGATAGATTTGATTGAGTATGCATTTGAAAACCCAAGAGCTTTACCGTATTCGTTCTGTCGCAGATTAAATTTCGAAGGGACGTTCCCTTATTTTGCCTAAGTTCCTCGGATTCCATTTGGAACGTGACCTGCCTCAGATAGTTAATTGAAGCGGCATCTACTTTCTTGGTATGAATTTTAAAACTAATCCCACACTATGTTAGTTGCATATTTTGTAGTCTCGCTGTACATAATGTATGTACCTACAAAGGAGCTTCTTCTATGTTGTATAGAGCACCGCGTAATTATTATTCCGTATTTATACTTTAATGGTATTTCCTTTGTGTAACGAACGCTCAATTCAAAATCGAGTTTTAATTATCCTTCCGTTATCGCTTAAATCTAAATTTAGAAACCTTATTATTTACCTTAATTTACTTTTTAAGACTTACGCGTCGAGATAAAGACTTTCGGGAATTAAATTAATTGTTTGTACCGAATATTTCCTTGGTATAAAGTTAAGTAGCATATAATGGAAAATGAAGTAGAGTATATTCTTCGTTACATAATAATTTAACTTTTAATAGATGCAAAATAATGCTTGGAAAGATTAATAATATTATATTTTATCGTGCTTTTGTTATGACACTCTAGGTAAGCTGTCCATTTAGTTTAATTACTTATGTATACATTGAAACACAACTCAAGCTTTATTACTGTGACTAAAATAATATTAATATAATGTCATGTTAATAAGTTCTAAATATTAAAATATAATATTAAAGGTATATGAGAACTTAAAAAAGGAAACCATAATCTTAAACGAAAAGGGAATTTACGATGAAAGAAACTATTAGAAAATCAATTGGTAGAAACGTCTGAATAGGAATAAAAATTGAAATTCATGTATATGCTCAACAATAAATAAAATAAAATGGAACAATATAAGAATTTTTATTTTTCAATGTAATCTCCCTTAACTTATATACATTTATCCAAACGATTAATTAATAACTCGATACCCTTGTAAAATACTCTAAATACTTTTGTACTCTTGATAAATATTTTTGCAGAAGATCGCAATTCGATAAAAGTGAAAGTGTTACTTCCGGTCCGAAACTCGAAATATTTTTTATAGAAAAGGTATTGAAAAATAAGTTTTAAACACTTTTATACTCGTAACGTATCTGTCTAAAAAGCATGACTTGCAAAATATTCTCAAAATCTGATTTTCTATGAGAGTAACAGACATACTTCCCGTAGGAATTTCAAATAGTTTTATTGAAAGTACATATGAATCCTTTATAAATTTATTTAAACTTAGTAGTTGATGAAATATCGGCAAAATTCGATTTTTTTCACTGAAGTAAACTATGTACTGCTTGCTGAGCATCTAATCAGATCTCAAGAGGGAGATTATATTCGTAAATACAAAATTTGGAATTGATACCTATAGCGGTTTGACCGCTATCTCGGTCACACACACAGAGAGAAAATGAGACAGAGGGACATTATTTAAAGCCCACTTTTTCGGCATCAGGGGACTTCAAAACGTGGACATCTGCGAAAATCTCGAGGTCGAAAATGTTTGTTATTATAATACTTCTTTATACTACGTATAAGAAAGTAAAAAGCATAATCAGTGATATTTTCGAACAAGGGAAAAGTATTTCAAGGACCAGAAAAATAATTAAACTTTTGCAAACACACTATAAAAAGATGAATTTTCTATGTATCAGTAAACAACGATTAAAAGCCAAATAAAGTCGAGACGACAAAGATTTTACCATTCAAATATAAATATTATAGAATATTTAAATTTGCAAAGTTATTAATTAATAAATAGCCTTTCTTCGTTCAGACGGTACCTTTCCACTATTTTACTGCGCTCTCTTGAACAGATTCACTAAACTTATTGTTAAATCTCCCCAAATGATAGCTTTAGTATCTTTCAATTTCTGTTTATTTAAGGATATATTTTGTTCTAAAGACCTATTTCAAAATCTTACTACAATCGGACCCTTTTTACCGAGTTTTTGGATGCCGTCGATCATATTCTGCACGATATATTGAATTTTTCTTTACAAAGTGATATCATCTTTCCTGTTGTATTTTCTATATAAATTCAGGAATTTCGTAAACTCCTAAAACTGTATTGCCTATAGTACTGTTCTAGAGCTGTAGGCTCTACTTAACTCATTCATACATTCTGTTTGACAACAGAATCCATTTTTCGGTTATTGTTCTATTCCGATCTTCCCAAAAGTGTCTCAGATTTTAAGATTTCTCCAAAAGCTTTAAGCAGACAGTAGTACTCGCTGCGCACTGCTCTTAGAATTTTTAAACTACAATATAAGATAAATGTTCATATTTCTGTATTCACTTTACTCGACCAAACGCGTCTACTCCATACCGTAGCACATCACAGAAGGCTGATAGTTGTCTTATTGAAGACGACATGTATAATTCTTCTATATTAGTCTTGCTATAGCAATATTTTTACAAAATTATATAGATTATGCTAGAAAGAGTACTACTATGTTTTGGCAGGCCATACTTATTAACTCATATATTTTTTAAAAACTTTTGAGAGACATTTTCCAAAAACAGAAATTTCATTTATGTTGTAAAATAGATTAAATAGGCTTCGCGATACAATTTAGTATTCGTTTTTTATAGCATGAACAGAGTTGAGATTTTGATAGATATGTAGCAAACATTGGACAATGCCCTTTCAAAAGTTTTGTTCCTTTTAAACGTAACGGCATGAGCCTGGAAGATGGAGAAAAAGTTCATGTTTTGTGTTACGTGACCGAAGAATTAAAGTGGAGGGAATTTTCCAGCCTCTAGGACTATCTACTAAACATCTTTATCATATTTTGCTTGTCAAAGTAGGCTTGTCTAGACTTTCTGTCATGTGATTATTGGATGCAGATCTAAATTATAAAAAAGCGCGAAGTTCCAAGGATAATAGAAAATCTTTAACATCAAATTTATCTTTGCTTTGTTATTGCCGATGAAAAGTGAATCTATTACTATTTGCCGAAATCAAAACAGCCGCCTTAGCAGCAGAAGCATTGCTGGAGTCCTTCTCCAAAGAATTCCACAACGTTTCCTTTGCTCAAAAACGTAAATGCGACAATACTTTGGGATTGGAGGGGGGATACTTTTTATCGATTATCTCGCAAGAAGTCTCACTATTAACATACATATGAATGAAAACAGACCAGTAATGGCCCGAAAGAAAGTTCTATTCTATCATGATAATTCGCATCCACATAGCAGTCGCATAGGTCGGACAAAAAAGAATATGAATTACGATTTCGGGTTGTACCCCAATCATCTTTTCTAAGAGATCTAGCACCTTTACTTTACTTCTACTGATTCTCAAAATTCAAAACTGTTTCTCGCTGGAAGGAAATTCAAGACAGAGAAGGAAGTTTATTCTGATTAGTATGAAGTTAGTGTATATGGCACTCCTGTACAGCTGGTCCAAGTCTCCAAATGTTATGTGGGAATATATTGAAAAATAAAAGAAGTATTGCCCTACTTCTAGTATTTTATTTTAAGCCTCACCTTTCTTTTAAATCATCCTGTACTAATAAATAAATATTCAAAAAACGTAGGTGTTAGTATTAGATTATTAAGAAAAGAAAAGAATTCAAATATACTGATGGAACATTTTCCTTCATTTTTTATTGCGAAGGTGGTTTATTTAAACGCGTCACTATAATTAGAGAGGCACGCCCTTGGCAGCACAAAGACACTCATCTAGTACTGAAATATTAATACGAAAACGTGCTTGGAGGTTATCGTTTATTTATTTAGCTCCAATTCGAGACATCTGTACGTTCGCATGTAATTTATAACTTGTTGTTAACTATCAATACATGTCATGCCGCGAAACGTGAAATCTGATGGAATCAATACAATTCCCCTGGAATGGCTTTGACGAGTATATATTTTGCGTGTGTACTGTAGGAATTTAAGTTGCTATACAACGTGGATAATCTAGTGATTACATGATATTTGTGAAACACCCACAAGTACACGTTGTGCCTAATGTGGCGTTTCATAAATAAAATATTTGTATGGAAGATAACACTTGCTTAAAATCACTTAATAGCAACTCATATTTCATTTATTTCAATAGTATTTACGTATCCTGCCTTGAAATCGTTTCCAATAATGATACAGTCTATTTGAATGGTAATAAAGTACAATTACGAGAGTATTAACTATCATCTAGCACAACTAAATTGCTATTGACATCTAAATAAATAAGAGGGATCGCTGTATTTGTAAACCTTAGATGATTCAAGACACTCTCTAATTGATTTAATGATAGAGTCATTTCTAGATTATTTTCGAAAAAATATCATAGACTATTGAATTAAGTCGGTTATCGATTAAGTGTAAATAAATTAATTAACGGCGTATTGAGCTTAGTTAATAAAAATCGATTTTTGTCTTTATATACCTATGCTTTTGGTTCCAGAAAGGTTAGTCGTATTAATGAAGTCCTCTACAAGCATACTTCGGAAAGTACCTACACATACTTATTTGCAACCGAACATGATGATCTTGTTTGTATACAGGCTGTACCACTTAAAATTCCCAGGTCAAATATCTCGGAAACGGATAAAGATATTTGAATTTTGTAAAAAGTAGTTACTAAAGAATGTGATTGACTCTAGTTCGCTCTCACAATTGTGTTTTATTATGTGAGGATATAGATGGCGCTGCGATGAAAAGAACTTTCTTGATCGCCACAATCTTCATTTGTTTTTTATTTGAAAGGGTATTAAAATTAATGTAAATTTTATTATTTGTGTTAGTTTTTTTATTTAACTGTTTCATAGATATTCGTGTTTAAAGAAAGTAAGAGCAATTTTAAAATTTTGTCTTTATTTTGTTTAAATACTTAGAAGGATCAAATATAACTATAGCAAAGATGTTTAAAATTGTTGCCTTCTTGATTGCTACATAACTTATATCGCCTTATTAGTTCTCTTCCACAAACATTTAATAATGTATTTCTACTAATTTTTTGACAACTTGCATAAATTTTATTATAAAGGTCGCCAATATCTGTTATGTGTTCCTTGTAAACTTTAGGTTTCAAGTAACGCCACAAGAAAAAATCTAACGGGGTTAGATTCGGCGAACAAGTCGGTTACCTAAGTACCCCATTAGTACCAATCCAACGACGTGGGAACGTTTGATTAAAATAGTAATTGACTATTTTGGCATTATGAGCAGGTGCCCAGTCTTGATGTAACCACATATTATTTCGCAGCTCTATAGGTACATCTTCCTAAAGTAGTGGTAACTCATTTTGCAGGAAATGTAAGTAGCGTACACCAGTTAATGTTTCATGATAAAGGTGGGGGTCTAAGATATATCCATTTAAAATTCGACACCAACGTTAACGTAAAAAACTATTTAATTTCTTGTCTGCCTTATCCACCTAGAATTATCTTCTGACCAATATCGAACATTATGCTTAATTAAAGTACCATTGTTGGGAAAACGACATTCCTCACTCCACATAATCTGATTCATAAAGTTGTTGTTTTCCACTAACATTACAGAAAATTCTGCCAGAAAATCGAGTCTGCGTTAATTATCTCTTATTCTTAAATGGTGCACAAAATGAACTTTATACGGAAATTATTTATCTTCTTTTAGAATCCTACGGTAAGAAGTTTCAGATAGACCATGCTGTTCTTTTAATTGCCGTAATGATGTATGTGGATATTATTAACCGTTTGTAGTACCGCTGACGTAATTTCCTCATCTCTTACTCTTTTCTGCCTAAACTGTTTTTGTTTTTAGAAGCTACCGTAATTTCTGAGATTTGCTCACAGACTTATAAATGTTTTGTAATATGGTAAAGGCTTCTTTGTAGAGTATATAATCGTATTACTTCAGATGCATTTCTAGGGGATTTTCCATAAATTAAAACCATATTCAGTTTGTCGTCATTTGTATGTAAAACCATATTTTTAATACAATCTCAACGCAAAGTGAGTAAATGTTTGAATGGAACTAATTATAAAGACAATTAATAATCAAGCAAATGTCACTAATGTGTGCTAATGTCAAAATTTTCCTAAATAATCAAAACAAACATACATACATATAACACAGACATGAATGCTTTCTGCCTACACACCTATGGGTGCCTATGAAGTGAAATTTATAAAAAAAAATTAATTATAATAGCAAGAATTGTGAATACGTTTACTGCTATTTTTCCCTACAAATTAAATATTTAAACAAAATAAAGACAAAACTTTAAAATTACTCTTACTTTCTTTAAACACGAATATCTATGAAACAGTTAAATTTTAGAAACTAACACAAATAATAAAATTTACATTAATTTGAATACTCTCACAAACAAAAAACGAATGAAGATTGTGGCGATCAAAGAAATTGTTTCGCAGCGCCATCTATATCTTCACATAATAAAACACAATTGTGAGAGAAAACTAGAGTCAATCACATTCTTTAGTAACTGCTTATTACAAAATTCAAATATCTTTATCCGTTTCCGAGATATTTGACCTGGGAGTTTAAATGGTACACCCTGTATACATACTAATTTTGCCTTTGTAATATACTCACATACTATACCATAAGACCGCGTGCGTCTGCATTATCGCGATACCTGTAGAGTAAGCGAAACAGATAGAGATGTCTGTGTATTAGAACGGTAAACAAGTGGACGCAGTGTTATACTGGATTACAACAGAGCTAGTATTTCGCATTTGCCTATGATGCACTCGCATTTGTCCAAAAAATCGACATTTGTGCGGTGTAGTCGGGCAGTCGCATTCGTCGTCGCTTCCACTTATGGGCGTCAGTTCGAGTTTTATTATTGCTTAAGAATAACATTTTTTTAGCTAATTACAGGTTAATTGCAATGTTGAATTACAATTCTGTTTTAAGAAGTAAATATTTTATGTTTCAGTATTTTATTATAGTTGAGTTTTTAGATTATAATATTTGTTGAAAAATATTATTTTAGTTAAGAAGTTTTTTTTATTTTAAAGTCTAGGAGTTATTAATTATTTATTTTTGCTCTTTTATGTTGTTTATGAAGCTGTGATGAGTTACTTCACTGACATATTATTATCAGTGATTATCTGATGCTTCAAACAACTACAAATAATTACTTACAACGGGAACGCAATACCTATTACACTGCCTTTTACTTGATTTGCCTACTAATACATTTATACGTATAACTTATACGTCCGCCGTCGGTGTGGCAATTCAAGTTGGCACGCCCATTTATAGTCGACCAGTAGTTACCAATACATGCATCGCGCTATGAACGGCGGCCACACGGTATACAACAGGTGCTAGATAACATTTCCACCATAAGGATCTTGTTTATTATAAAAGATACTGGGTTGGCTAAATTAGATAAATTATTCCTATGAATTAGTGAAATTATACTTTATTCTTCAGTTTCCAAATTTCAGGACTTATAGCAAGAAAAAGAAATATATCATACGTCTTTTCCATGTAATGACTGCTTTGTTTTAGTGGACGCATAATTCTTATTTGCACTTTCTATGCAGAATTTAAATATCGACTTGTATTTTTTCTTGCACTTTCCATTTTTTAGTTTAAACCCTTAATTTTAATTTTTCTTATGGAACATCAGTCCGGCTTTGAAAAAAATTAATGTTTTTTTTATCCTCTTTTTAATGATATGCATATAGCATATTAAACACTCAACAATAAGTAGCCCGTGATACATGAAAACACATGAAATTTAATGTAACTTAGGAATTATTCTGCCCAGAGTTTTTTTCTGTCAAACGTGTCACCATTAACTAATAGTGAAGATGTTTATATGTAGAGTTGTTACATTCTGTGTAATAAAAGCATTGTAGAAGCTGAAAGTATGTACTTGAGGATGTATCCTGAAAGACAGCAAGTTACTGCTCGTACGTACTGAAATTGGGTGAGTAATTTAAAAGAATATGGTTTGTTTTCAAAACATACTAGAAATCCGAAATTAATCATTGAAGATGAAGAATTAAATGTATTACAATATGTTATTGAAAATTCTTCAATATCTGTTACAGAAATTTAACATAACACTAGTATTTCGAAAACTATAGCACAAGGCGTTTTAAAGCGTCACAAGTACCACCCTTGTACAGGGAGAGAGATAAAGATAAATAGAGAAGATTACAATTTTGCTAATGGTATGTAAAACAATGTGAGAATAACAATAGTTTCCTTGGTACGATTTTATGGTCTGATGGAAGCAGATTTACAAATAATGGTCACTTCAATAAACACAACGTTCACTTTTGGGACAGAGAAAATCCTTACGTTGTTAAGGAAAGTTGACAACAAGTGAGATTTGGTTTTAGCATCTGGTGTGGCGTGTTAGGCGGTAAACTTATTGGGCTCATATTTTTCAACGAAACACTAAATAGTGAAAAGTACTTGAATTTACTACAAACTGATTTAGAAAATACACTTGAGGATTTACCGTTGATTGAGAATATTAACATCTGCTAGTAACAAGATGGCGCCCCACCCTTCAATTCAAATATAATCAACGAATATCTTAATAATCGGTTTCCAAAATTCTGGATTTTATGGCCACCTTGTTTGGGGATATGTAAAACATCGGGTGTAAGTGCAAACATTTGATAATGCCGAAGCTCTTCGTGAAGCATTTGGTATCATTAAAAGACACAGACTACGCAGTGTCATTACGTCGACACTACGCAGGGCGCAATTATGTCTAGAAAGCGATGGTCAATTGTTTGAACATCTTTTATAAGCATTTTCCAAGTCGATATTTAAATTCTGCGTAAATAATACCTCAAGAGAGTCGAAATAAACAGTATATGTCTACTAAAACAAAAAAAGTTATTACACGGAAAAGAAATTTAACATTTTCCTTTTTGTTGCTATAAGTCCTGATATACATGGATATTTGGAAATTGGAGAATATCGTATAATTTTACTAATTCTTAGAAATAATCCCTCTAATTAAACCAATCTTCTATAGTAAGCGATATTCCCATGTTGGAAAAGTCAGTATATAAAAAGAGAGTTTGCATATTATTCAGTAATTATAGGCTTATCTTTACTATCTCCAGCCGTACAAAATTGCATGAGACGGTATTATACTGTAGTCTTCTTAATAATATTCTCTCTTTTATTTCGCCAAACCAACATGGATTTATCGCTGGTCGATTTACTCTCACTAGTTTGGCAGCAGTGCTTCAATACATTAATGGATTTTTGGGTAAGAGTGGATTGACCCGATTGTCCATGAAATATTGTTACATAAACGTGGTTTATCTAGTATCGTACCTATTTCGAACAGTCTGCTCAAATATTATACTTTTAAAAGGTCATAATTCTATCTATAACGGATTCTTATCTCAAAATATATATATATATAATCGATAAACCAAATTACCCGAAGGTGTAGGTTATTACTTTGTCTATTTACTATTTTCATATATAAACTTTGCCCACTGTTTTTTATCACTTGTCAACTTCAGCGCTTCTTGCCACGTTTTGCCCCTTTTCTCTAGTATTACTGCTACCTCCCCGTTCCACGTTTTCTTAGGTCTGCCCCTGCTCCTCCTGCCGGTTATCCTCGCATCCCATACATTTTTCGCTTGTCTGCTGTTGCTCATCCTGTTTAGATGTCCAAACCATCTTAGTTGCTGGTTTTCAATATTGCCCAATATTGGTTCTACTTCCAGTTCTTTTCTTATAATTTCATTTCTTATCCGATCTTTGCGTGTGACCCCTTTTACTTTCCTTAGGTATTTCATGTCGATTGCCTGTATTCTGCTCTTCATTCTGACTGTCGTCACCCAGCTCTCGCTGCCGTATGTTAATACTGGTCTGAACACTGCTCTATATATTGCCATCTTTGTTTTGCGACTGATCTCCTTGTTGCTCAGAAACCACCCAGAAAGTGAGAAGTACACTCCTGCCGCGCTGGATATTCTTTCATTTACTTCCTGTTCCATGTTACCATTCCTTTCTATTTGGACTCCCAAGTATTTGAATCTATTCACTTGTTCTATTTTTTGTTCTTGAATTTGTATATTAATTTCTTCGTTATCCTTGCCGATGACTAGTATTTTTGTTTTATTTGTGTTTATTTTCATGTTCCTTTTGGATAACTCCTCATGCCATACTGTGATGTTCTTCTTGAGGTCTTTTCCGCTTGGTGCACATAGCGCTATATCGTCGGCAAAAGCGCAGTTCGAAATTGTAACTGGACTCAGTCGTTTGTATCCTACGGTTACTTTCTTAGTTTTGTCATTTGTGGCTTTAATTACGTCGTCCATCACTGTTATGAATAGCAGAGGGCTAAGGACACCACCCTGTCTTAAGCCATCTTGGATCTCGAACTCTTCGGACTCCATGTTATTCTTCCTGACGTAGCTGGTGTTTTTATCATACAGGCTTTTTATTGCTGTTCTTAAATGCTCCTGGATGCCTCTTTCTTTTAAACTGTTCCAGACTATGCTTTTCGGTATTCGGTCGAAGGCCTTCTCAATATCTATGAATGCCATGTATATTGGTTCGTTTTTTTCCCTAGCTTTCTCTATTAATTGTTTAATTGTAAAGATGTGATCTTGTACACTTCTGCCCTTCCTGAACCCACTCTGGGTTTCTTCCAACTGCCTTTCTATTTCTGGTCTTAGTTTTTTCTCCAGGGCACTTTCGTATATTTTAGATACTATACTTAGCAAGGTTATTCCCCGGTAGTTCGCGCAGTCTTTCGTATCTCCTTTCTTATGTATAGGGACGATTGCACCAGTTTTCTAGTCCTGTGGTACTTGTGTTGTTTTCCATACTTGATTAAGAAATTTAACTATCATTTCTTTGCCTTGTGGGCCCAGGTGTATTAACATTTCCGGGGTTATCTTATCATGCCCAGCAGACTTTCCTCTTTTGATATTGCTAATTATTTCCTGTATGTCGTCTACATTTATTAGTTCTCCATCTCCTGTTTCTCTCCTTTCTTTTGCTTCTCCTTCCTTCCCTTTGTTTTCTTGTCCATTTCCCGTATTTAATAGTTCGTCGAAGTATTCCTTCCAAAAATATACTTTAATATAATACGCCTATCGTTACAATTGATTTGGAAGTGTAAATATGACAAATAACAGCGAACCCAAGTTGGATTCCTGAGAGATGCCAGATAAAAAAATACCTCACTTGTAAGTTATGGACATTGGTGTGATTTTTGACAGGTACCATTGTATCACATATTGGGAGAATCTATCCTGAAGATTTCGCATGACTTCGTTTTGTGATGCATGCCTCTAAATATTTTACAAATATCGCTTGGTTTAAGTCTTTGTACTGGGTTTGCAAAATGAGTAAAATTTAAAACAGAACAAGTCTTTGAGACGTTTTTATTCTTCAAGATTGATGGTTTTCATCAGGAAATGGACACACCCTATGCAGATTTACTATTACGCTACAATTTAATGTCTTTATAAGCAGGGAGAGATGCTCTTTGCAAGAAATGTTTTTCCAAACTCATTGGAAACAATACTGACTGTCCCTTCATACTAAAAAGAGATTGTTTGTTGTTCAAATCGTAACCTTGGGATATAATTTGACTTTCTTTGTTCCATTTGGTATGACTAACGCCTTGAAGCAAACGGCAGCAACACATTCTTTCCAAACATGGTAATAGGATGGACATGGATATATTTGTATGATAGAGATGGGTATTTCGGAATATAATTAGTTGTATACGTTTACTTATATGCATGTGTATGTATTTACTACTGTACACCATTTGTAATATCTCTGTTAATGGAGATTAGCCTTTTGGAATGTAATGAATGATTATTATTATTAGATATTAGGTACATGATAGTTTTTATTTCAAGAACTGTATTTTGTTAAAATTATTTACAGTTATCGATCACAGATAAAGACTTATCAAACTAAAGCTACTTGATAGATACATGATATTTAGTGGATTAAAAAAGCTAAATAAGAGGCTTTATTAAAAAATTTAGTGAATAAATAGCAAAATGACAATTAGAAATGCAGGCGATCATCTCTGTAGTTTCTATCAAAGATCCTCGATTTATCAATGACGACATTCAAATTCAACACATGGCAGGTAATGCCTTGTGATGAAAGTAGAAGATGATAGCGCTAAATTCAAGGGCAAAACATTTTGTGTAAATTAAAAGTGAAAATGTAAACTATTTTCTGTAGAACTGACGCAGCCACAAGGGCTTCAAACTTGTTAGTTATCCTCAATATGCCATAGCTATGAATGTGTATATTTAATACACATTCATAGCCATGTTAATGGAGATTAGCCTTTTGGAAGGTAATGAATGATTATTATTATTAGATATTAGGTACATGATAGTTATTATTTCAAGAACTGTATTTTGTTAAAATTATTTACAGTTATCGATCACAGATAAAGACTTATCAAACTAAAGCTACTTGATAGATACATGATATTTAGTGGATTAAAAAAGCTAAATAAGAGGCTTTATTAAAAAATTTAGTCAATAAATAGCAAAATGACAATTAGAAATGCAGGCGATCATCTCTGTAGTTTCTATCAAAGATCCTCGATTTATCAATGACGACATTCAAATTCAACACATGGCAGGTAATGCCTTGTGATGAAAGTAGAAGATGATAGCGCTAAATTCGAGGGCAAAACATTTTGTGTAAATTAAAAGTGAAAATGTAAACTATTTTCTGTAGAACTGACGCAGCCACAAGGGCTTCGAACTTGTTAGTTATCTTCAATATGCCATAGCTATGACAGTGTATATTTAATAATTAATATGTGTAGTATAGCTTTACCTACAAGAAACACATCTCCAAAACCATACATGTCCACAGTGTTCAGCAACAATTGTTACCAATATATTTTGCACTGCGTAAATGTTAATTTCAGTTAGACGTATTGGTAAAAACTTTGTTTGTAGTCAATATATTTACGAAATGTGTAAAATGAAACTACGCTTTTATCGTGACATATAAGCTTCATTGATAAATATAGTAAACTAATAACAAAATGACAATTAGGAAAGCAGCTTCCATCAGAAGATCCTCAATGTAAAAGCACGACATAAAGCACGATAGAAAGATGATAACGCGGAATAGCGCACACTAAAAGTGAAAAATGTAAACTTTTAGCTGTAGAAGAGCTGCTACCGTTTGTGTAGATTCCATGAAAGATCTAAGATTTATCGGGAAAGGCTACCAAATTAACCACATGGTAAAAAATGCCGATATAATATGAATTAAATGGCACACGAATGACCAAAAGCTGCTATACACCTAAAACTTTACGTTTTCGCTTTTAATTTACCCAATTCTAAGTTATCAACGGTATTTCTTATATGGTCGCGTTTTGAATGTATGTGTATGTCTTTGATGTCTAATGAAACCTATTTCCTATATTCTTCTAATGAGTATAAAACTCATGACAGCTCCTTGAATGTGATGTACTTTGCGTTTGTGCTAAGTGCTTATAATTCAGTTTTGTGATCATATTTATTATTCGAGGTTCTAATCACATTTCCTGGAATCCTCAATTATGGAAATCAAGTCGTTTACGGTCGAATTTTTTGCGAATATTTCTTCAGAGATGCAGAAATTTCTCTAGAAGCTGATTGTTTAGCATTTGGTGTGTGATTTTATTCATAAATGTTCAGTCACTTTACTTAATTTCGATGTAATTGCAATGTCAAAATCATATTTGTTTTACATTTTGGAAAAAATATTTTCAGACTCTGTATTTTCTAATGACGAAGTGTATATGAACAAATTATTTTAAGACACTTTATTAAGCGTATTTATTAAGAAGCAACTAATTTCGTCTGGTATTACCAATTTCCTTCCTCGTCCATTCATCTTTCTCAATCCTTCGGCCAGGATATAGAGAGTGGCACATTAATAACACGGTAATACAATTGATGTCGCCCCCACTGCACACATCTGGATTTTATTGTTATTAATGGTGGGTTTTTAATCGCCTTCCGTGACAACGCTCACATGTCTTCGGTAATTGAGGCGTTCCAGTAGCCGACGGTCTATATTTTAATAACAAAGGATTGCAGAGACAAAAGGGATAACGTTGCAGTGTTTCCTTTGTCGTGCGGTGGCTGCTGCAGCAGCAGCAGTGGCGAGGACCGTAGAATGCAAGAGTGGCAGGGACAATGATCGCGCCAGACGCAGCAGATTTTTTTTATCACTACTGTTCGTCGATAATGAGGCCGCACTCAATTTGTGGCCTTTATTAGACCGCGATGCGGATACTGATGCAATTAAAGAAGGTGGAGTGGACGCTCGTCGGTGTTTTTTTATTGATTAAAACGTACTTTCCATCTGAAATTACAGTTATACGTATATTTCAGGTTTTATTGAATTCGAAATTCTGAAAATAGTTGGTTTTGAGGTTTATATTAAAGGGAGGTGGCCCGAAAAAATATTTTTTTTATCAAGTCGCAATACAGCGGAAAAGTTGCGCAATGCGGTTACTAAGAAGTGGTAAAAAAAATAAAAACCAAATTTGAAAAAAATTATATTTCTACGATGGTTTTTATCTTGCTTAAATTAAATATTTAAATGTAAAAGCTCTAGTCGACTCTTACACAAACCCATAATTTTAAAAAACAATGATTCAAATCTATTAAGGTCTTCCAGGCGCATAACAGCTGTCAAGTCAAACAATTTCTAACGCTCGTTTATTCCCCTAAACTGCCACTTCAATACATCCATAGTACATAAACTGGTTCAAAATCTTTGAGAAGGCCAATTGGTGAAAAATTAAGTGGCTCTGAAAAACGTCCAGTGATCGCTTTCAAGAGTATTGGCAGTCATATCCTCACAATAGATAAAAGTATACTAAGCAAGGTTCTTCAATATCTACGCCAATAATGTCGGGAAAATGTGAAGAGCATTTAATTGTACGAGATCCAGGTCCGTTTGCACAGTCGATGTGTTCAGCAATAGCAAATCTAACTCCTCTGAGAATTACTTAAGTGAAGAAAGTCCCACACCTGAACTAGAAGCAATAATTGTATTTATTTTGAAGTCATTTATGCTAATGTGGTTTAGCATTAAAAAAAGTAAATTGTCTACAGAGAGACCAAAACTTGTGTGCCAATCAATACAATTTTCAAGGTGTGATCGAACAAAATATCTTTTTTGCTCATGGAGAACATTTAATGTTAACCATGACACAAGATAAAACAAAAACATATAAGATAGCTCGAACTTGGATAAATTCTAAAGGCGAGAGAGCTAGATCAAAAGAGAACCACTATCAGAATATTCATGTCGCAAAAGATTAATTTTAAGGTTCAAGAATACACGGAAATTATTAACTAGATAGACTGTGACTTATCTTCTCTCCCATCAGTAACAATGAGAATAAGTCACATATTCAAATTGACTCAGTCATTTAATTGGGATAAAATATTCAAGACATTTGCATTTCACACACAGGCAGCTCACATCCGATTTCTACCTTAAGATGGAGGAAAACCCAAACATCACCCTCACCCCGGTGATGACATACGATCCGCAGGATTACCTCCCGCACAAACGGCCCCGGCTCGCCCTTATCCAATGAATCCTCGATAGAGTATATACCCAATCCCTCAAAGTCAAGATGAAGCCTAATTAGATTATTAGTAAAAGGCCTAAGGCCTAACTAGAAGCCACATTAAGAAGAAGAAGAAGACACACAGGTAGTTGAACGATATGTTAACTTGTGACAGAAGCCTCAGGAAAAGTTTGCGGAATTGAGTCTAGGGATGGTTTTATCAGAACCAGTCTGCTGTCAAGTTTAACCGTGGCTAACTTCGCCGTCTCATCACACAAAAATGTAGTCTTTTCAACAAGAAAATATTTGTTTACAAATATTACTAATGATAATTATCATTGGATATTGGTTCGCCACCTATTGGCAAGATACTTTGATGCACACATATATCTGCAGTGATCTAAAGTGAGAACTTAGTTATCGATAGATCACATCTCCCTGACGCGTTGCTTTTGCATGGCAGGTGTCGCCGAGATTTTCTCACAGGCATTTGTCATGCAAGGGGATGATATTGCGGGAGATTTGGAGATCATTTGGCATTCCAGCAAACCACGTTCGCACGCTGAAGAGATCGTGTAGATCGAAACACGTGTCTGTGCGTTGGTAGCTGGAATGCCGGACTCTAGTGCAGAGTGTGAATCAATTGTATGCATGCATATATGAATTTTAATTTATATATATATGTATTCAATAGAAATATTACTAATGGTCTAAAGTAACTTTGTTCTCAAACATGTAAACTGGTATTTTCAATATATAAAACGCGCGAATAGAATTAAAAATTATTTTCTGTCGTTTTAATACACAAGAATTTAAGCTATTACATTCTGGAAGAGGTTCATTTAAAAATGGTAAATTTTAGAGCACATGTGCGACTGGAAGATATAAACCAATTTTATTTCCTGTTGCTCCTTTTCATTCTCCGAAATGCGCAACTTTTCCGTGGTATTACAAAAAGTTTTTGAATTTTTTGGCCCATCCTTAGTGTACAGTTTCCCAATTTTGATGTAAACATCATGGAAAAAAGATGTTCATTAGTCTAAAGAGCTCGCAGCATATATACTGTAACGAAATCAGTAGACATCCGGGCGACAACAAAAGAAAGGCACACTTCCGAGCGACAATAAAAAGAGGTTGTAAATCATCTCGACGCGACTGGTAAACATCGTAAAGCAATAAATATGTACTGCAAAGAGACAGAATGTCTATCGAATGTTCTACAAACATCGAGAGGAAGATGGAGTATACGCGAATGCTTTCAGATGTTTCGTATGTGTATATAAGGCGGCTGGGTCACCGATGGATGATTAATTCCGGAATAAGAACTTCCTTAAGTAGTCGATGCGCAGACCAAAGTAGAAATAAATATAAGAAATAAATAAATAGTTCTTTAAGTGGTAGCTGAAGAAAAGACATAAATATTAGAGTGTTATATAAATAGAAGTGATATAAATACGGTGCAGTCATTATTATAGTGCAATAAAGATATAAATACTACAGACATATAAATAGTACTGGTAAATAAATACATGTGTTAATTCATTTATAGTAGTTTTAAGTGTGATACATAAGTTTTATATTTTATATTGTAATTAATTTTACGTGTATGAATATACAGACTGTCTTAAATAAATAAATTGCACGAGTTGTTTATTGCGAACCCGAAAACGTTACAATACTATACAAAGTAGCAAAGAGTGGTAGTGTATAATATAATACTAACACCAACCATTTTGCTGATAGCTTGGTGCTAATAATACGTCATTATCTGATATTCCAATTTTTTTAGTGTACTACCACGCGATCATTTAAATTCTAAGTTATAGCAGGCGGGATTTTTTTATTAGGTTGTCCAGAATGTAATGATTGATTAATTAACATTGTGAAACGTCACTTTGACAATTCAAATTGTAAATTAGTACTTATATACCAACTTAATTTAAATTTCACAGCCTGCTCTAATTTAGAATTTAAATGATCGCGCGGTACTTCTTTGTATACAAACTCTTTTTACCATAATCTTTAGTAGATTAGGATTATTATAATTATATATGCAACAAAAAATAATTCCTACAATGGCTATAAGTCTGAGTGTTCACGGCGTGTGGTGTTCCTCAGGGTTTAAACCTTGACGTAGCCTACGCATCTGCAGTGAAGGATCTGGCTGTGACGTTCGATGAGAAACTTAGTTTCTCGAATCATATTTTAGATATTATTAGGTTTATTTAATATTTTAAATTCCGCAGTTTTTTGTTTTGCAAGTTATCGTCGTTTGCCTTATTTCTTCTTCATATTTCATTTTATCTTCTTCATTACCTGTCTGCAATATCTTATATTTAACATTTTCCCTCTTTTGTATTTATACTCGTCATTCTCTATCAAACAAATCTATTGTGACATTCTTTTTACTTTGTGATTTAGCCTTACTCCCATGTTATTCCAAGTGATCTTTGTTTAATTCTAAGTAAGTTCTAGCTATGTGCCCTTTCTGCATACATAAACAGTTTATAGTATTTACTTTATTGAATCTTGCAGAGAAAATACTTCTAGCTACTAACGTACGGGTTAAGTAAGTTCTATTTAACTTGTGGAATGAAAGTATTCTTCAATTAATAAAACACGGGATTATTATTTAATATTTGTTCCACAAATTCGCTTTTCTTACAGGTCGCCAAAAATTGTTACATGTTACACTGCACTCATTGTGATGGTTCAAAGTTTAGAATATAAAATTTATTTGTAAAGCAAGAGCTTCAAGTTATAAGTGTGTGTGCAGTGACAGCTATGATTCATAGCCGTAGCCCAAATCTCGTCAGAACACATTTCAATATATCAATCGCAGTGTTAGATTGTTTGTAGTTTTCTGTGATCCGTAGATTTCACGGAATATTGTGTATAATTTTTCAAATCGTGAGTTTTGATCAAAGGTTTAAATACATAATTCATATATTATTTTTTGCACTTTTGTTCTCGGCTTTTAAGTAATTTTAAATAAATTATAATTAGAATTATATTTCTTTTTATATCTTATTTTATTTCTATGGGTATGTTTTTTTTGTGTGTAATTTACCTACTAATTACTCCTTTTTGAATATTGCAAACTTTCTTTAGTGTAGTTTTCTTGCTTCAGTGAACATTTAATTTTCATAATTCAATTTAACTTTTTCAAATAATTTATTATTTGTAATTAGTTTTGTGATAACATCTTTAGTGAATCACAGAATGTTTTATCAAACTGTCGTTTTTTTGAGTTCCTATTGATAGATTCTTGAAAATAACTCTAATTCAGTAGATCTGTTAACTTTTTTCGTAGCCTTGCAAGTTCATATCACCATTTTAATAACAGAATATACCTGTCGATCAATTTCATTATTATTGCTTGAACTGATACATTTGTCTGTCAGTTGTTAATTAACCCAAGTTGTTCTTTGAACTAATTTTAAGTTTTTTCTTCTGATCTATTTTCATTGATTTTGTTTGTTACTGACATCATTACTTTTTGGGCTTCTGACCCTACTTCCTTATCTTTTAAACAACCAACGATCTTATACACTTATGCCCTTGACATACCTTAATATATGAGTGTCACCTATGTAGGAACCACGATGATCTTTAACTGAAACTGCGGCTATTTGACTGATAGACAAATTCACAGGTAGGTGGGTTCCCAAGAGTTTTCCAGATTCTTCACTCTTTAGTAACATTTAGATCATTTACGTTAATTATCGCCCCAATAGACGCCATTATATGCTACTACTAGTGTCAATGCTAAGTAAGTTGCGTTTTAAACGTAACATGGCAAATAAATAGAATGCAGGACATTCTCTAGCTTTTCGAAGTTCATATTCATATTGATGATCATTAGGTGGTGCTAAATAAGTAACTCAACTTTACATATTTCATTAAGCAAATATAACATAATGCTATTTTGTCCTGTTATGAAGAATGATCATAGATTTAGCGCTTTTCAATTTCTTATTTTACTCGTTAAGGTAATGAAGCCAAAATAATTTTTATTTTAACCCGGTAAATGTATTAGGTTTGGGAAATATTCTAATTTAGAGAGTATACTTACCATCGACAGTTTATTTATGTTAGTATTGCGAGTGGTAACTTGTTTACTTGATAAAACACTCTGTGAGTATAGAAACAATCAACCTAATATTATTGTTTAGCGCACATACTTTTTGACATTGTGTACTGAAACCCTCGTTATCGTAAAATAAGCCCCACGACCTTTATCGCAAGCGAGCATGTGTTTTGCGGCGAGAAAGGCCATTGCACGTATGCGAGTAAATTCCAAAAAGAACTCAATTACTGGGCCGGGGTTAGGTCGAGCATGGAGCGTGGCACTGGTTTTTATATTCTTGCTGAGCACCGACCATTGACGACGGTAGCTAGTACCTACGACTTCGGGCCAAATGGCAAGGAACGAGCGACCCGAACCGACCGAATATGGGTCTGCGTGATCTAATTTTTGCTTCGAGACTCTACCGTTACGTTAGTAACTTAAAAGTCGCCCAGGGAACCGATTTCATTGGATGCGTTTGACTAAAAACATGAACCGAGTCCGTTTGTGTTCGAGGTCTGAATGTTTTTTTGCTGTGTAGATGGACATTGAATGTTTAATGAATGGCTATACAGTCTTGAGAAGTAAAAAATGAGAGTTTTTATGAACTATCAAATTTAGAATCTTTACAGGGCGTTATAATATTTGAGTTCGAGACAAATCAACACTCTGCTTCTATATGGATCTTGGTTTGTAAAGCAATAAGTTGCAATAATAATGAGTTCTTTTATTTTGAAGTATAAAAGAGCTTGCAAGATTTCCAAAGAATTTAAACAGGTGGTGAATAAAGTGAGGCAACTGGAACAGCTGCGATAGTAGCAGTATGGATTATAGAATTTTATTCAAATTTGTTTGTTTGCATGTTATATTATATTCATATATATATGGACATGGTTTAAATTACCATGCCATATATATAAATGTTAAATGATTTGAACCTGATGATTTTTCAATTCTTAAAATAATGATTTTAGTGTTGATGTAGTATTTATTATCTTGAGAGTTACGTCATTTTAATAGTTGATATTTGATGAAATTTCTTGGTTCACCCTGTACAGTAGTGGAACGGTAAGGTTTTCTTTCTTCTATGTCATATTTGTAGAATCTGTTAGGAAGAAATGGTATAATATTAGTATTGTTACAAAATATTATGTATTACGTTTTTTTGTACAAAATTGTTTAATTAACGATGATATGTCAAGTATAATAGACGAAACTAATTGTTTTTGAGTATAAACTAATTTGAATTAAGATTCCCACTGTTATTTGAACAGGTGCAAGTGACAGTTTAATTTTGACAGTTCCTGTGATATGCATTTTTAAATAGAATGTATATCGTAAAAAAATGCACTGAAATAAGGTTTTTTAAATAGAAAAAGAATAAATAATGTGTGTAATATAAAATTAAATGGATATAAATATTCAAAAGTAAATATTAAAGAGATATGTTGATTTTTAAAGATAGGTGTAGATTTCTCATTGGAGAATTGAAAAATTTAATAAGGTCGTCCAGGGAATTTGTTAAAAAAATAACATGGGAGAATTTTTTATATAAAATTAAGTGCGGATGTATTATTTTGATGTGGAATAAATCACATTAAAATTAATACGTATTCAGATATCTGTGAGCAATTAAAGTGTTTAAATAGGTTACTGAGCATTATTGGAAATTTTTAAGAAGATTCCGAATTAAAATACGTATGATAAAATTATATATAAAATAAATACCTTATTGGGAATAATATTTTGTATTTTGTCCATTGGAATAACGTCATAAATTGAATATTTATATTAAGAATTGAAAAGCATTATTTATTGGTTGTTAAAAATATACAAAATGTCATTCAAAGAACATACTCACCATAAATATATCATTTTCCATAAAGGTTTATTTGCATTATTTCAAACGTACGAAATTTCATCGTTTTTAGACAATTTTTATAGTGTTTTATTATTACTGTTACATTAATGAACACAATTAATATACATTAATTATCCTGAGATTGTTGTTTTTCCTTCATTTGAAGTACTATCTATTTAACATCCTTTAATAGTTCATCTGTTAATAAGAGCTATATAACCCTAAAACAAAACAAATATAAAATTAATGTTATCTGTACAAGATTAAATAAGATTAGAAATACTTACACGTATAGTTGGAATTATATTATTTCCTAGCAAATAATCAGATACAGCGAACCTCATACACCCCCTTTTGAGATTAAAAGAAGTATTATATAAAGAATTTTGTAAAACAAATCAGTGGTAAACGATTTATAAGTAATCTATGACATTGAACGTGAAGAACCCCTCCCACATTTGTAATATACTAGTATAGTTTAAAAAAAATAGTCCTACCAGTTTAATAAAAATAAGTAAAGAGAAAAATATTATGATTTGTTTTATTTGAGCTTAGCCAGAGGTATTAAAAATAGTAAACAGAGTTTGAATTTATTATAGAGTAAAATATTAATTCATTTGGTATTTGAATACATAGTTTAGGTATTCTTATATAAATATTCCAGTCTAAATTACAGGTTCAATATTTCTAGGAAAACTAAACATGAAATTAATCATAAACGAAAACAAGAAGGCGAAAATGCTTCCCAGGACAAAATCAAACCACACGTCATTTCGTCAAGTTACCTGGTGATATATTAAATATATAATTTATAACAGTTTTAACTCATATCTAGTTCTTCATAATATATTAAAACACAATTAACGAGACGAAATTGATAAATAATTGCATGCGTTTGATGCATTTGTGATAATTTTTTCACATACATGAAAATGTGTACTATATCGCGAAGCTAATTGAGAACACTTAATGTCATCGTTTCCGTATTAACAAGCTAGTCACGACATTATTAAAGAAAAGTATAATTATAATCTATGTATCGTTTGGCAAATTGTGGAAGATGCTTTCTGATTGTTTGTTCACAAATTCTTAAGCTTTACAGAAATAAAATTATAAACTTCTATAGGTTTTCCAAAGATCGCGTATATTTTCTGCGAACAACAAAGTCTAGCCAAACACTTGAGAATTTCATCAATGAAATTGGTGAGGCTTGTGTAGGAGAAGGGAGAGGGGAACAGCTGTGGATTTACGCTGTGCACTCGCATATATTTCCATGGATTTTTGTCGCTTTTTGTGGATTTCCGTGGTATTTTATGGATTTTCATTGATTTTCGTGTATATTCACGGATTTATATGAACTTCCTTGTACGATGATTGGCAAGTGCCCATACGCAAACTCTTTTGTTGTTGGGACTGTGCAATAATTCTTTGCAAACAAATGAACTATAGTTGTGCAAATGTACTAAAGTGTGTTATTGGCTCAATTCACTATCTTCTTATACATCGAAGACGAATATAAATTAAATAGCTCCTGAATTGGTAACTAAGTAATTATTATTATAAAATTTAAATTAACAGTTTTATTTTCTTAGGGTGCCAGTAGCGATATTTATCGTATTACTTCTTATACGTGTGATGATGAACATGTTCGACCTACAGACTTTTGCAGATGTCCACGGTTTGAAGTCCCCTGATATCGAAAAAGTGGTTTCTAAAAAATTTCCCTCTCTCTCTCTCTCTCCCTCTCTCTCTGTGTGAGCACGATAGCGGTCAAATCGCTGCAGCTATCAATTCCAAATTTTGTATTTACGAGTATAATCCCCCTCTTGATATCTGATTAGATTTTCAGTAAAATCGGCAGACCGGAAGTAATAGTTTACTTGAGTGAAAAAATCGACTTTTGCCAATATTTTGTCAACTACAAAGTTTAAATAAATTTATAAGGAATTCATATGCACTCGAAATTAATTTGAGAAGAATTTTATAATGAAAGTTTTTCGAAATTCCCACCGGAACTCTTATCGAAAATCAGTTTTTTGCAAATATTTCGCAAGTCATGGTTTTTAGACAGGTACGTTACGAGTTCAAAAGTATTTAGAACTTAATTTTCAATAACTTTTATATAAAAAAAATTTCAAAATTCGAACCGGAAGGAATACTTTCACTCTTATGGAATAGCCATTTTTTGCATATATGTGGTAAATTATGTATTATCTATATATTTATCAAGAGTACAAAAGTATTTAGAGCTCGAGCTGCAATATTTTTTGTTTACATAAAATGTAAAAATTTGAACCGGAAATTACATGTTTACTCTTAGCGAGTAACCCTTTTTTTCGAATATCTCACAAAGTATGCATTCTATAAAGACTTATTAAGAGAATAGAAGTACTTAGAATAAGATTTCGTTGAATAATTTTTGTACAAAAGAAAATTGTATAATTTGAAACACTCATACGTATAAGAAAGTCGTGTTGTGACCGCACCTCATTATTTATTATATTTTTGATCGAGGTTTTGTTTGTTTTTCCAAAAGACTAATACAATATAAAAAATCCAAAATATCTATTTTTCTATCCATACAACAAAATTATAGCTCACCATACTATACTGCGTTTTCGGCAATTTAAACATTATTGTGAATTTCCTAGGATTTATGTTGATGACTGTGGATTTCCGTAGATTTCCGTGAATTCGCTTGAATATACATACGGATTTCCATGAATTTCTGGATTTATTTCACAAAAACAGATTTCTGGTGAACACATTTTGACCAGTTGTTTACCTCTCGAGGAGAAGAATTATTAACTGATTTACCAGTTAATCAAATAAGTACGTCTTTATATTACGTTAAACATTTGTCAATCGCTTTAACACCATGTAATAAATAATTTATGTAAACCTAATTTTTGAAGAAACTAGATATATTAGTTTAAATTATATTTTTGTTTTTTCCAATATAGCGAGAGAAAAATGTATATATGTATACAGGATATATCACGACCAGCTTTTGCTAGCACAATATAAAAAACTATTAAGCTGAATTTTGGAATTTTGCCGATATTAGTTTTGCGTTACGCTCTTTTGATTTAAAATTTTCACTTCTTCCGTTTACAACGGAAATGGATATTGACTGGAATTTCCCATCTTTCATAACTGATTTGTATTCCCCACATTATTTTAAAGCTACTTTGTCTAATAAACTTTGCCTCTGAAGTTAGCTACTTTCGAAATATTTCAATTCTGTAAAAAATTGACAGCTGCAAGCTATTACTCATAACAACATTGTTATACATGTTATAAACTTTTCAAAATAATACATGTTGATCAGAAAAATTACGATAATATCAATATCTTGTTATTTACAAATAGCAAACTACATTTCTTAAACTTCATTGGATTCCACGTTCAAAATCAGGGGATGTATATATTTACCTTCCATATAACTAAACGTCTTAGTTTCAAAGTTTTTTGGAAAATGTATCAATTCCTTTGAAGTGATTAAAGATTATTCAAATTACGGAACATTTTATACACACATATATAGCAACGTATCGTATATAAATATATGAAATTACCATTGCGCAGCGTAAGGCATGCGGAGGAGAACAAAGAGTTTGAAACGCGTCTAGATCTTGTTGAGTTTTGGCTATACATTTATGACATTAATTTAACGGCATTAGTCGCGTATCAAAAAGCACTACTTCTGAAAATAAATTAGTACTTTGTTCTAAAGGTTATTCAAATAACGGAATATCTCATATATACAAGTATACCGACACTTCAAATGTAGATGATTAAAAAAATTACCATTGCAAATCGAGAAACCGAGGAGAACCAAAAGGCTCGAAACACGTGTTTATCTCATTGAGAAGTGCCAATGCATTTTTGATATTAAATTAAAGTGTTTGAGAGGGAAGAATTGATTCAGTGTTTTAATATCAATGCACAGTTATTTCCATAGCAGGAGAAAAATTAACTGAAATTTAAAGTAGTAATATAATTTTAAATTAATTTGTGTTAATTTGATTATTATTAGCACTTATATAAGTCAAAAGCCCCTTAAATTATATTAAATAAGATTCTTACTTAATTTCGTTAATATCTAATACCATCAGTTTGGACGTATATAACTTTTCAGATATTCCATATTTCGCTAAACTTTATATAAAGACGATGGGAAAATAAGTTATACAAGAAAATACAATTATCAATATACCTATAAGTTGATATCGCGTTTCTTTTCAAACAAGGTTGGAACAGAAAAAAAACGAAACGGAAAGACATCAAGAAAATATGAAACTTAATCTGCTCCCAATTTTTCCCACAGAAAGTACCTGTAACGAAACGTTTGATGTAACGATGTTTCGGGATGAAATTCCTTAATATACTTGAAAGCTTCCCTCAATAAGATAACAAATAGTTACCACTTTACCTAGAACTTTTCAATACAAAACTGTGAAACAAAGCATCGGTGGCACTATTTATCAGACCCGAATCGGACTACTTGCGAAAGAGGATCATTACTCACCACGGACGACTACCCAAGCAATTGTTTGAACATCGAGCAATAAATCCAGATAGCGGTGCATTGAGCTGTATATACATGTGTCATGCTATTACTTTATGACGTCACTTTATTTATTGTTAGTGACAGTGGAATATGAGTACTTCCATTTAATGTATTTTCTATAACTTCTGGTGGGATTCTGAAACCCTCTCGTAAACTGCGGTTATCGTAGTCCCTGGCAACGAAGTGACGTTATATGACGATTTTCGGAATTTTTATATTTAGTGACGTGGAAGTGTCAATTTACGATATTTTGTACATAACCTTTATGTTTATCATGTAAACAGACAAATCATCTCGTAAATATATACCATATATACGGAAATTGTTTGAAATATAATATAAGCGATTGCTAATATTTTTTTTTCTTAAGAAAATGTACGGGAAATTTTGTAATGCCAAGACATAGTATAAATATATGTTTATACTGTGGCCAAGGTATCACGAAGCACTTTGGAAAATTTCAGCAAGAACTGCTACTATTAAGAGGGTTTAAAAGGAGGTAGTATCACAGTAGTGTATAGTGAATTTGCAGATAAATGTCTTTTCAGGCAGATCTGTGGATGCTGAAATGTGATTTTTCTATGAAGCCAACAAGGACAGGTATCCATATAAAGCATCTCAAATGTGCACAACGAAATGTTCGAAAAAGTCTATCATAGTATCGTGTTCACAATAAATTCACAACTTAAAGTTGACTTTTTCATAAGAAGTCAAACCGCAATGATTTTATCAATATGTAACTATATTGAACGATTAATGTTTTAGGCTCAAAAAGGTAACATTAAGTTTTAATAGCATAGGGCAAAGTATATAAATGGTTGAAGGATATAGATGATTTCGTATTTAGAAAATTGACCAATCTTGTGATATATGGTTGCACTTGGTTTCAATGTTGTTGTTAGTCCCAAACCATTTGTATTTTACTAGCCGTAGGAATGTATTACCTGACTAGGAAAAGGCTTACACAATAACATTTAATATCGAGTACACCAAATCATTCAATATTATTGCAGGATTTTGTTGTCGAGCCACTGAAGATATAGAAATTGAATGTTACGTTTATGTGCAGTTTTAACAGGAAAGTAATATTCAGTAGCTAAAATTGGCACATTTTCAACTCGAAAAAACGATAAGAATATAAAAAATTATTGTTTAATGGTTTAAAAAATATACCAGTATGTATTATAAAATAATGAAGACATTGGACTTGGATAATTACACTGGTAGACAAAAATCCACTTGTTTGTTGTGACATGAACAAAACAAAGTGTTTATTACGTAAAAATTGACACAAAAGCTGAAAATAGCTACAGATTTCTTCTATCACCTATACTTTTTTTGCTATGAGGTATTTTTGTTTTTTAAGCAAACAGCGATAGATATATTATTGTTATATTATTTTATTAACCAAAGAGTACATTAAAATGTTACTGTCGATGTTTTTCGGCGATATTTTGTTTTTGAAGTATCCCTTAACAATGTCCAGCAGTAATCGGCAAGCAAACTGGCACTCCACTTGCCTTGGTACCGTTTCTCCATCGCAGAAATGTCCTGGTGGAACCGTTCCCCATGTTCGTCACTTACAGCCCCTAAATTTTTGGGGAAGAAATCCAGATGGGAGTCCAGAAAGTGAATTTTAAGGGACATGTTACAACCCATTTCCTTATAGGCAGTAAGTAGTTCAGTCACAAGATCTTTGTAATTGTCAGCTTTCACATTTCCAAGAAACTTTGTAACAATGTTTTTAAAAGCACCCCAGGCTCGTAGTTCAGTTTCATTCAGCATTTCCTCAAATGTTTCATCTTTCATTACTTCTCTGATTTGCGGATCCACAAATATGCCTTCCTTGAACTTTGCGTCACTGATTCTTGGAAATTTTTGTCTCAGATACAAGAACCCTCTTCCATTTCTGTCCATTGCTTTCACGTAATTCTTCATTAAACCCAATTTAATATGCAAAGGTGGAAGTAATACCTTTTTGGGATCAACTAGAACTAGAGGTTCATTACTAACGTTTTTTTGACCCGGAGTTAGTGCCTGACGTACTGGCCACTGCTTCTGTACATAATGACGGTCTCGCGCACGGCTGTCCCATTCGCAAAGGAAGCAACAATATTTCGTATAACCTAGTTGCATTCCAAGAAGAAGGGCTATTACTTTTAGGTCTCCACATATTGGCCAACCATATTCATGATAACGGATATGCTCTAAAAGAACTCTCATATTCTCATATGATTCCTTCATATGCACCGCATGAGCTAAGGGCACAGATGGATATTCGTTACCGTTATGAAGCAATACCGCCTTTAAACTAAGTTTAGAGGAATCAATGAATAGACGTCAATCACATGGATCATGTTTCTGTCCTAGTGCGTTAAACAAAACGTTGACTTCTGAACAGTATACTAGATCCCCTTCTTGAAGAAAGCAATGCGTGAGGTCTTTCTGCCTTTTTCTGTAAAAAGTAATATTTACATCACTTTGGAGAAGATTCCAACCTTTTAGTCTGGATGCTAAAAGTTCGGACTGCGATTTTGGAAGGTTTAGATCTCGAACTAAGTCATTAAGTTCACCCTGTGAAATTAGATGCGGCGCTGTTGAACATCCTGGTAAATCAAATAAAGGATCGGTTGTCATTTCCTTTGCGGTTTCTGTATCATCACTTAAAGAAGTAGTCAATTCTAGTTCTTCATCGAGACTCCAAGATTCTGGTGCTTTTGGAATAGGAAGTTGTTCACTGTGTTTGATAGGTCTTAAAGCTGATGGTAAATTACAGTACTTAACAGTATGTTTAGACTTCGGTCCAATACCTTTAATATTCGTGAGGCATAAATAGCAGTCTGTAACATGGTCTTTAGGTTCTCTCCAAACCATTGGCACTGCGAAAGGCATTTTACGATTTGAACCTTTTAACCAAGCTGTTAACAATGTTATACAAGTTTTACAAACGATATGAGGGGCCCATGCTTTGTCTTGGTCCCCAATTTTAACACCAAAATACAGTTTGTAAGCTTTTAGCACAAGCGGTGTAAAATTACGTTTTTGTGATTTAAAAGTTAGTTCTCCGCACACATAACAAAAACTGTTGGCACTATTTACGCACTGTCTAGGCATTGTACGTAAAAATCTTAGACACAGTAATTTAAAAAACGTAAAAGAATGTTAACTCAAAAACTCTGCTATCCAAACTCAGAAGACGTAACCGATTCGGATACTGTTAGTCTACTGATAAATGATAAAGTTTGTAAAATAAAATGATCGGAAACACGCTGTTTACTTCGAACAAGCAGGTAGAAACCTGTCTAAACCGGATAGGGTAAAGAGTACAGTCATTGACACCTTAAGCTGTTTTGATAAGTATTTTAAATGGTATTGGATAAATTTCAAACTTGTAAAAAAAGAATAATATGTAGAATAGTAGTTCATTTTATGCTTAATTTAATGACAATTGTATTTGTTGTTAAATGTTTAACAGTAAATTTTTACATATTTTTTTAAGTAAAAATGCAAAAAAATATAGTAATTGGCATACGTAACACATTCATTAGCACATCTATCCACAGTGATTGGCACCCTTAATTTTTATTTGATTACTCTTTAAGAACTTTAAAATATCTGTCATACTCCTTTCATTTGCGTCTGCTCCACTTTTAAACAAAAATGAAGTGTTATATTCTTTTTTATTGCCATTATACTGGTAATACTGTTTGTCTTCTTTGATATTGTCTTTAGCTTGATAATAATACTGTTCGTGTCTTTAGTTTGATAATACTGTTTTTCTTGTTTAGTGTTGTCATCAACTTGATTATATTGATAATATTCATCCCCTATTTCTAGATCAATTTTATCTAATTGTACTTCGCTTTCCTTTATATTGACAAAGTCTATAACAGTAATGTCAGTCTTTGTGTCACGTTCAGAATTTTTAGAATTAACATCATAAACTAATTCAGTTGCTTATCATCAAGTACATTTTGTTCCACATCACAATTATTTTCAGGTACATATTTCTTAAAAATAATATCCAATTCATTAATACTCCACTTTTCTGGGGATAATATAGGAGAAAGATTCTCACAAGTTTCATTTTTTTTGAAGAGCTGCATATCATAGTTAACTTTGTTAATACAATTTACTGGATGAAATTTGGTTACAAGTTGTTTCATTATCAACGATTGATCTTTACTTCCAGATATGTAATTTCCATCAAATGCATTCGTGACTGCTTGATTCTCAACAATATCTTTATACTTTTTATAACAAAATTATCGTTAGGTTCACCAGCCTTTTCAGTTCTGACTTTTCCAAGACACTGTAAAATCTAATGCGTTGCAATTCCAAGGCTGCAAACCACAAGCTCGAAATCCATTTTTCAGTGTTTCTTTTTTAATTGAATGAAGAGCGCTTTCAAAAATTTCGGCAAAGTTTTCTCTCGTCAGCGCTTCAGTCAAGTGGTTCCGACGCCAGTTAGAGACACATTTTTGCCAAGCAGATTTTAATGGTTTGAAAGCAGCTACGTCGGCTGGCTGAAGAAGACGCGTAGAATTTGGATAAAGAGCAATTAGTACTATTTGAAGTTCTGTGCACAGTTTGCTTAAATTGTACGTCAAATGTGTTGAGTGTCCATCAAAATCACTTGGAAATCGACATTATTTTTTACTAAATATGGATGAAAAATATTAGCAATATATTTGTAAAAAAGTTCAGCCTTCATCCATCCATTATCACTCCGCCCAATTCCCCAATCCTGTGGCACAGATTTTAAAATTCTGTCAGGCAATCTTTTGTAGGGTATTATTAATCCCGATGATGAAAAACAAAGCATGACTGTTAGAGTAGATTTTGCTTGTCCCTGGTCTACCTCATAAACATTACGTGCGCCGCGCGGGGCTGATACTTTTTTTGTTTTAGGACACAACTGAAAATTTGTTACATCTCCATTAAAAACACGATTAGAATTTTTGAGTATAGCAAAAAGATCTTTTTCTTTTAAATATTTTTCAATCTTCTCAAACCACGACTTGATATCCCTTTCGCTAATAATGGAACTAGCTGCTGTTACTGCTTCAGATGTTCTAGCTGTCAGTTGCGAATGTCTTTTTAAAAATGCTTTGTACCAGCCATCTCCCGGTAAATTATTTTTAAAAGGCGTTTGGCGAGGAGTCTTGTCTAGAAAATCTTTCACTGATACTAATACGTCGTCCTTGCGTCTGGGAAATTCCTTTTCATGACAAGTAACAATCCAATTAACAAGTACATCCTCTTCAATTTTAGTTCAATACGGAGTAGGCCCATCTTCAATTTTTTGAAATTTGTCACTTAGACGAAATTGCAGTGTTGCCGGAGGAACGCCGTATGTATAATAAGCCATTTTTTTGCTCCACCCATGTTCTTATTGCAGTTAGAGCATTTTGAACATTTTCCTCGTTGTAACTTTTATTATATTTTGAACCTTTGACAACTTTGGGCATATTAAATGTAGACAAAAGAGACTTTTAAAAATACCTACGCTGCAGTTAAAATTTTATCGAAATAATTCTTATTTAGGTTACCTAACTACGCACTAAGTAAGTAAAATAAGTTTTTTGAACAATGTTTTAGATAAACGATTAATGGAAAGGTATTTATACCTAGGTAGGTAAACGTTTAAATTTCCCGCTAAAAATATAGTTATTGACACAAAAATTGTATAGTTATTAGCACATGCCAATGACTGTTTTGACATGTTTAACACCAAGCCAGTGATTGGCACCAAGATGCCAATCACTGATTTGAATCGTTCTTACTAATATAGTAATTGGCATGTCAAAATAAAAGTATTTACAGCAATTTACAGCAAGTAAAGCGGTTGTTACAGTAAATTAACATCTTTAAAATAAATTAAAACTTACCACAGCGTTTTCGGACTCAAAATAAAGTAGTTTTCCACTAAAACCAACCACAAGTACCTTAGTGTACTTGTTTATATAAGCTCAGTTGCGCGGCTATTCAGATATGCATTATATTGACAGAAGTCTCACTAGATCTGCTACAAACCTAAGAAAACGAATTTTTGACACAACATAGAACAGATTCTATATTGTAAGAAAAGAAAAATTAAAATTCAATGACTATAACAGATTTCTTATTAAATATAAAAAAATGATAAGTGTGCCAATCACTGTCAGACTGCCAACGACTATACCCTTTACCCTATATCCCTGATTATATGAAAGTATGAGATGATGCAATATAATAAAATTTTACGTATTGTAAATTATAAAGCCGCAGGGTACAGAATATCTGTGGGTGATAGAAAAATTCTCTTTTCAGATTTGACTTCAGGGTATCAAACTGCATTAGAAACACCCAAAAATTTTCATGTCACAAATTATGTGTCTATCAGTGTTATATTAATATTAGATATGAATTATGTGTTTCCTTTTAAATCTTAGTGCAGTGCAACTTAGACCAAATGATGCAGAATTTTCTTAGCTACAAGCATCAACAAAGTTAATGTTTTTACTTTTAAAAACAGTAACAAACTTTTTTTTCTGAACACGTGTTTTCGCCAAAAATTTCCAAAAAAAAATTAATAAAAAAACAGTTAAATAGATAATTTTAAGCTGTACTAGAAAATCCAAAAATATATATAGTGAGTCATTTAAAAAAATTAAATTTCATGTATTTTCGTTGAAACCGGAAGTGCGACGGAACTTAAAGCATTTTTAGAATATGCGCTCCAAGCAACCATGAATCTTCGACTAATTGTTTTTTCTTTTATGTAAAAGACAAAAGAGCAATCAAAGAAGCGCCAACTAATGATTCACCTTGTACATACAAATAGATGTAATTTAATGAATTATGACAATGGACAGCTACGCGAGTCCAGTTTGTACGGATTATTGTAATTTTAGGTGATTAGTCTGTCACGTTTGACTGTTTCGTTATGGCCCCGTTATATTTAGGTAGTATATATAGGGATGTCGTTTGTTAAGAAATCAGTATTATCCCAATGGTGATTTCGTGAAGGGAATATCTTCTAAAGTTACACCTTAGCCAAAAATACTACGTTTAAGACTCTTTTTTGTCTTGCAAAAATTTCTACTGAAGATGACAACTTAGTTGCCGAAATACTTTTTGTGGTAAGAAAGGAATTTTTCTTTTTGCATTTTATTTCAGATTTCAAGCCACAGTCTCCACCCATTATTGGAATGAAGAAACTGTTTTATTTCATTTTTTAGAAGGCTTTTAGCTTAAACATCGTAAATTGACAGGTTTCCATTTGTTCACTCGTAATGGATTGGCTAGTTTATTTTGGACTGTCATTGTAACTACTAAGAAAATATTAATATTGCAGGTGCTTAATCCACGAATGCTATTTGTACTGTTTTGTATATTAAAACTTTACATTTCAGTTCTTATCTTTTTCCCAACAATCAATTTAATCTACTAAAATTATGGGCAGGATTTTTTTTGTTTAACACGCGCACTTTAAAATTTAATTTACTATCAACAAGATGTAGTGAATTCACATGTGATATCGGTTATTCCTTAAGTGCGTATTGGTTTTTGCATTTTATATGAGATAATGTTTTTAATTCGATTGATTAATATTTTTTGTTGATTTTCTGTGTTTAAAAATTTTTTGGTGTGTAAAATTCGTCAAAATCTCTTCATGAAATCTAAAACTAGATTACAATATTTTATCAAATGTTTGAAAAGTTTATATTTACTATTCAATAAATTTTATTCTCTATCATCGAATTTACATTGGTAATTTATTACGCGCCGACTTTGTTCAGTATTAAGGTGATGAATCAGGGTTAAGTAATGTATGAATACCGTCATTATTAAAGTAAACTGTCAATTAAATTACGCATCTTCCATAAAATAAATATTTGATTTATTCAGGAGTTTTACTCAGTTCCCCAAATCTACACAATTTTATTACAATTTCTAAGGTCTGCTTCTAATTGCGAATTTTAGTACACTACGTACTGATTATAGGAACTTTAATATTGACCATGGCAGGGATTCACTCTTACATGAAGCCAACGCGATGCTAGTGAATTGTTTCTAAAATAAACTCTTCGAACATTTAACTGTGCTTCGCCTTGCTATAGATGGAGTTAGATAGTGACGATTTTGTTACCATAGTTTAAATTGCACAGCCAACTTGCAACGATTGCAAAGGGAACAAATCGCGAACTTTACAAATGTCTCGTGTGCAAATTAAATTCTGCAACTATTAACCTGGAACTATTACGTAACCGATGACATGTGCAGGAAATGTATCCACTAAATAGATTAATTTGGAGAAAACATGTTCAATAGTATAAGCTTTAACAATGCAGTTCCTAGCTTAAACAATAAACCTTACCTAATTTAAAATATTTTAAATCTCCAGAATTTATATGAAAACTTCTGAAAAGAATAGCTACTGTTACAATTAAATATAAGAATGAATATAATTAAACTCAAGTTTGTACTTGATGTGATGATTGTTATTTTGTTTGACAATAATGAGAAATTCTAAATATTTCGGTCTTAACTTCTCCAATGAAAACGCCATCAAGTTTCCGGGATTGCACAAGAAATTACAAGCGTACATTTATAATTATTCTTCTCTCAGAACCATATTTCTCGTATACTTACATATATAAATTTCCATTTGGTTAAGTATTATATAATGCTAATTGTCTGTATAATTGCAATTTCATTATTGTACAGTAAGAAAAGTAATACCATTTGAACTTGAATTGGAAAATCACGCAACGTATTATTAAAGTTTTGCATGTCTGCTTTCGTAAACGTCAACAATGTCGAAACCAATTTATTTCACATAGTAAACGTGTTCGTATATGGAATTCACGTAATATACACGTGTGATAGCGCGATTGTAATTAAAATTTACATTCCATTTTAAAGGTATATTCGCGTTAATGAGTTTTCGGCAAAGTCTGAAAGGTCATAGAGCTTTGTGAAACGTCTGTAGTACAAAATCACAATATGCAGAAGTAATAACAATAGGAATGTAGAAACTAGATATTACTTAATAGGTGGTTCTTACTTGTTTCTTGTTTTGACTGGTACTTTAAAAGTTATTACAATTATAAAGTCCTATTTTATTTCAACCGTTGTCATTTGGTTTTCAAACAGAACAATTACAAAATGTATACAATATTAAATTTACATGTCATTTTGGTAACAGTAAATAAATGTTCAACTCGATATTATAGTAGAATGAGGCTAACCACACATTCGTGGTTGTTTATTAAACTGTGGTTTTCGAATATTGTGTTTCTTAAAGTTGATGATAAGTGCAAACTAAGAAAAAGCACTATTAATAATACGGCAACTATAAAAAGAAAGAATTTTAATATGTACAGGTGGTTCACCTGGAACTGAATCGATCGATTGCGGAAAAACTGTAGCTAGGAATGGTCTGAAATTTTAACACTATACAAAAGTCGATGGGGGCCATTCGCCTAAAATATTTTCAAGATGGCGGCACTCCGGGCTATACCGGAAGTAGGCACCAACTTCCTAATTTTAAATAGAATATCCTGCATATTGTCGGGTATTTCATGTATAATGTCATATATCTAAGTGTAACCCTTTTTGACTTATTGAAATTCTTATGTTAAATTTGACGTTTGAAGACAGAAAATCAATAGCACTTTTTCCATATAAAGATGAATTTATTATTGAATTGGAAGTAAATTCTCTCAAATATATGGTCTAATTAAATACTATTTGTATAAAATTGTTATAATTATTAATACAGAATGTGCGAATAATACGCCTGAAAACAAATTTGGAAAAATTGCCAAAAATTACAATTTTTTTAAATGGGAAGCGGCAACTTTTATAATTTTATCTTATTCTGCATTAAAAATAAGGATAACTTTGTATAAATATGTCTATTATTATAAAAATTGGAAGTTTTCGAAATATTGGCAAGTTAGTGTTTTTATCTTCTACAATACATACTGTTTACATTAGTTCTTTTTTCATTAGTTAGCCATGACAGTGTTTACAAAATTATAAATTTTCATTTGTTGAAGAAAAGTCATTTACCTTATCATAATTTCAATAAGTCAGGCGCTTAAACTATACAAACGATGATTATTTAAATTTATTTATTATTTATGGGGAATGTAATAAATTTATGTCAAGAACATGTGATACATTGGCATTACATTATTATCGTTATTAATAACTGGTTTATTTTCCTGAATCTTTGCCCTCACGGATCAAAAGTTTCTGAAGTTTCCTATAATACGTTTAACGGTAATGGTAGATGGTTTCCGTTTTTGCAGATATCGAGTTGCAAATGTATCTCATGTTCTTGACATAACTTTATTACATTCCCCATAAATAATAATTAAATTTAAATAATCACCGTTTGTATAATTTAAGCGCCCCGGCATAACTTTTCTTCAACGAATGACAATTTATAATTTCGAAAAAAGAACTAATGCAAACAGTATGTATTGTAGAAGATAAAAACACTACCTTGCCAATATTTCGAAAACTACCCATTTTTATAATAGACATATTTATACAAAGTGATCCTTATTTTTAATGCAGAATAAGATGAAATTATAAAAGTTGCCGCTTTCCATTTAAAAAAATGTCTTTTGGCAATTTTTCCAAATTCGTTTTCAGACGTATAATTCGTACACTCTGTATTAATAATTGTAAGAATTTTATACAAACGGTATTTAATTAGACCATCTATTTGAGAGAATTTACTTCAAATTAAATAATAAATTCATCTTTATATGGAAGAAGTGCTATTGATTTTCTGCCTGCAAACGTCAAATTTTACATAAGAATTTCAATAAGTCAAAAAGGGTTACACTTAGGTATATAACATTATACATGAAATATATTTAGAATTTCACGTAAAATCTAAAAACCTGATTAAAATTAGGAAGTTGGTGCCTACTTCCGGCATAGCCCGAAGTGCCGCCATCTTGAAAATATTTTGGGCAAATGACCCCCATCGACTTTAGTATAAAGTCAAAATTTCAGATCATTCCTAACTATAGTTTTTCCACAATCCATCGGTTCAATTCCCGGTGAAGCACCGTATATGTTAGTTAGTTCCATGTAATTTTATTTTACATTGTATTTTTTTCTATTGTTTTCAAAATATTTCTTTGGAACTTTTGTCATTCTAAGAGATTTCAAAGCTGACCGTTTAATCCTGTAATATACTCGTGTTTCTTAGAGTCTGACAGTTTTACGCAGCATTCGTCTACATTTATTAATTTATTAACGCTTATAAATCACTTTTTCTTGCTTGTGCTACGCAATCATAATTCTACTTTTCTGCCATATTTTTCGTATATATACTTAAAGAATAAATGACCGCGGTCCAAGACCACCCTATCGCTTTATCAAAATATAAAATATAATAATACTTTCTGGCCGCCATTCAAGACACGAAATACATCTCACCTTAAATTAATGACACTAGATGGGGCTTTATAACGGTTATGTACGTCACAAGAGAAACGCGATATCGCATTGTTCCTTGGGCGCTAATAAAATTGTTAGGAACTGGGTGGTAACGCTTTTGGCAAAAAAAGGAAGAAAAAAAACGTAAAACATCCTCTCGGTGTGCGCGATTTCCTTTCCACCGCCTCCTTTATGTTAACACCTTTTGTGGTTAGAACTGGATAGATATTCTGTTTTTATTGTTTTAAAAGTTATTTATCGCGGGACTCTCTATCTTTTTCCCCTTACGCCATTCTTTCTTACTTAAAAAGGGACGAAAAAGAATAGCTGGTTTTTCTTCCTGCACGGAAGACGAATTAAAAGCTAGTGAGGTAAGGGAAAAAGCGCGCAGCGTGATCTCTTAGAAACCGCTCACGTAGTGGAAAAAGTGTGCTGTAATCCGGTCTTGAAATTCCGGGATGGGTCGTTCCGAATCATTGCGATACTACGAATCGTTTTATTATGGACTCGTCGATGTTTTTCCTGTCGGTCAGCAAAACTGCAATATTATATAATAGCTAATGACAAATGTGAAGACCATTTTTTTTGCAGATTGATAATTTTTATTTTGTATGGACTAATTTCACAGAATGCTACATTCTTATATGTAGTATAAGAAAATATTGTGATGAAAATTTTCGGTTTGGAGATTTTTGAAGATGTCGACGTTTTAAAGTTTTATTATTAGCAGACGTCTCTATCTCGCTCTTTCTCTCCTTGTGTGTCCGTCTCTCTATGTATAACCACGATAGCGGCCAAATAGTTACAGCTATATTTAAGAGTATAATCTTCCGCTTGAGATCTGCTTAGCTTTTCAGGTAAATCGGTAGAACGGAAGCAGTAGTTTACTTTAGTAAAAGAAATAATTTTTCTAATATATCGTCAGCTACTAACTTTAGACAATTTTTTTTAGAATACCAAAAAATAAAAATTTTAGATAGATTTTATAAATTCAAAATTTCTACCGGAAGTAAATCTGTTTGCCTTAACGACAAACAGTTGCGTGCAAATATATGGCCAATAATGCATTATTTAAAGATTTACCTCGAGATGGAAGAATTTATGTATGTAAAAATATTACAATGCGAACTGGAAATCACACTTTTTCTCTTATTGAATAGCAGAGTTTTGCAAATGTCTAGCAAATTATGCATTCTATATAGATTTATTATAAGCGCATAAGTATTTACATTTAGATTTGGAACACTTTTTGTGTAAAAGATATTTTAAATTTAAATTGCAAGTAATATAATGAATTCATTTTGTTGGCTGCAGATAAGCACAAAACTAATTGAAAAATTATTAATGCATAAAGTGGAAATAAGCCAGAAGACTCATTTGATACTAAAACGAGTTGCTTAACAAGCGATTAGTTTAGTGAATACTATACTGATATCGGCATGCGTGAAGAAAGAGAATTATACAATGATATGGTAGTAGAAATTAATAAATATGTAAAAAACCATGCCTCTTCGGACATCTTTCCCCTTCTGAAATGAAAACAACAGTAACTTGTCTGAAAAACAAACAAAAAATTTGACATTTTTGACATCACCGCAATTATAATACGAGGGGTATTAAAGGAAATTATTGAACCGTTAATACTTTTAAAAAGTGCTTGCTGGAGGGGATATTTCCTAAGCAATTAAAAATCGCTAAAGTGATTCCTATACATAAGAAGGGTTCTAGGATATCCATGCAAAACTATCGACCTATATCGATTTTATCTTTAGTATCCAAAATTCGTGAGACAACAATCAAAAATAGAATATTATCTTTTTTTCGTAAAACACAACCTTTTATCAGGACAATAGCATGGTTACAGGTCAAATCGATCAAAAATGACAGCCATGATTAGGCTATTGAATGAAATTTAACAGCAAGGGATAAGAAAGAAAGTAGTGAGCTAATTATGTTTGACCTGAGAAAAGCTTTTGACAGCGTTCCTCGACATAGATTGTTGGACATAGTTACGGGATTAGGAGGGTGGCCCATAGGTTGCTACTATCGTATGGTGTCATATGGTAGTCTGGTGACAAAACAACATTTTCGAAGTGTGAAAAGTAATTTATTGTGTTCCCCAGGTCCTTGAACACATATTATTTATATAAAAGATTTACCATCTACATTAACAAGTTGTAGAAAACACTTTAGACATGAGTGCATACCATCATAGGTGTATATCTTTTAGCGTGTGTACAGTTTGTGAATGTTATTCAACACTATTTTGAAAGAAACTCAATATGCATCATGAATACGGCACAAGACTTAATGGCGCATTAGCTATTTCATCACTAAATTTTTCAGAACAGTCCTATTAGCTGTAGGGACGTAAGGCAAGTCTGGAGGGAAAGAAAATTATTGCTCTTTTGGTAAAAACATAGTGTGATGCTCTATAGCTAATATTAAGACTTATGATGGGCACACCAATCGTCTACTTTTTTCTTAATTAATGTTAATATTGTTTATGTATTTTCCCATAACTTGTATAGACATCAAATTATTCCTTATTTATTACAGTCCATGCGCAAAAATTTATTTATATCAAAATATTGTGATTTCTTCAAGCAGAGTTTTCTGAATTCTGGTGGTCACCAGTACACAAAAAAAGAAATAATCTTTTCATAATTAACATATTACACAAAAACAACAACAAAAATTGTTGTACTTTGCAATTACTTCCACTTAATTGAAAGCTGAAATAACAGGATATACAGTTTATACACGTTAAACACGGCGAAAAATAGTTTATTATTGGATCCAGAAACAATAATAATCGATACCTTTAATCTATTTTGTGTACCTTATACAACGTTTGAGTACCCGGAAGGATGGATAACAAAGCTAGAAATTTATATTCAAGCAGTGGCGGCTTTAAACCCTTCTTCTGAACGTATAAATGAATATGCATGTGCTTGTTAGAGAACAAAGGCAAATGTCATTTCTACTGAAACTAGTTTACCAATTATATGAAATAAAGTAAATATTATTGTACAACAACATTCATTTAAATGAAAATTATTATTTTCCAACTGCTAAGAATATTATTTAAAAATACATTCAACCCATTTTTCACTAATAAATAATGTAATATATCATAATTTTAAATAAGGTTGCTTACAAACATTTTAATCTGGCGCCTCCACCAAAAATTGTGAATAATCACGACACACACACGAGTGTTGATTCATTACTTGTAATTAGTGATATTATCACTATTATTCTGCTCAATTTTGATCAGATAAGTCCATATTACTATCATTTAAACTGTCGCTGCCAAAAATATGTATCTATTAATAAATATTTTAACATATTCAAAGTATACGTTTATACATGTTAATATACTACTCCGTCGAATCTCGTAGATATATGAAAGATATTAGATAAGATAAAGTAAATTATTTTCAACTTTATCCCTATAAACTCTATCAAATATTGATGCAAGAAGTCTTTTCTATTAAAGAAAAGCTATCTGGGGAATCATTTACACAATACTCCGTACTCATATCCTCCACATAACACACAAGGAAACATAAAATCAGACGGCCAATCTTCCGCTGCTTTCTGTAGTTATTAAGGATCCATTCGTCCGAGGAGCGAAATAAAAATAATAGATAGCGCTGGAAGTGTGGCCATTGTCCGTCTGTTATTAGAACTTCGAAGTTCTCAATTTAAGATATATACGGTTTCGCGTAAACCAATTATGTTCGAGACAAATTTAATACAAAAACCAGTAATGGTATCTATATTTTCTAACTCGATGGATCTAGTAGTAGGGAATGGGTATTACAGATGTAGTAGAACACCGTAAATCGGTATCGGTCGGATATTTGGTAGCGGTTTTCTTAATAAGCTAGAACGTGACTCGCAAACTGCGATATCAAGACGAATCATTGATATTATTGATTTTTTGTTGCAGGGGAAATAGATCGTGCCAAGGATAATTCATCTTAGTCGAATAAGAAGACGCGATAAAAAAGGATAGCATTCTCCTCAAACAATGGACCTTATAGGAAAGTTTCAGCGGTAAAACTTTAGTGTTTCCTAATTTAATTCACGAATAAGTACTTGAACGTATTTGAGTTTAGTTTAGAAAAGTGTTTTCTGCATGCTGCCGGTATCATGTTAGTTCTAAAGGATAAAAATGTTTATCTCGTCGTGGGTTTCTTTGTGTAGTTCGTTTCTAGTTTTCGGTGTGTTCGGGAAGTGTTTTTAAGATGAAACGTCGTAGTGCCGTAAACTCCGCTAGTGCCATGACGGAAACTAAGAAATCCCCATCTTCGTGGCCGATGTATAGTCTAGTGAGTACAGTTGCCGTAGCGTGTTATCTGAACGGCTTGAATGGGGACTTTGTCCACGATGATATACCTGCCGTTACGCTGAACAAAGATGTTTTAGCACTGAATCCCATCAGCCATGCATTCAGGAACGACTTTTGGGGAACGCCCATGGCTGATATCTCCAGTCATAAGTCTTACAGGCCGTTAACTATCCTTTCGTTTCGGTAAGTTTTTTACATTACCTTTTATATGATAGAATTCGAGACTGTAACTTATACTCTTTTTTTTATTTCAAGAAAGAAATTCAACATGTAAGAGTGTGCTGACAAATTATCAAAAAAAATGCGTAATTTGTTAGTAATTATTGTCTTCGTCATCTTCCATATTAATTAACTTATAAATATATACAGTCAGACTCGCTATACAAACACCCTTACATGTTGATTGTAATGTATACAATCTGAAAAGCTGAACATACAATATGTCTTTCAGATTAACATGCTTAACATATTTCAAGCTCTTTGATATTGTACGTTTAATTTACACAACTGTAATCTGTAAACTGCTAAAATTTGGACAGCAAAAAGAAAGAAATACGTCTTGTTAGCAGTTAACTAAAATGTTTTGCACAGTAAAGAGATATTGTCAATATACAGGTAATTTGCAGTCTCCACAAGTCCACTTCAATATCGTATTATGTATTTACAAAGACTAAGAAATGTCTTACTTGATTTATCAGCAAGACTACAAAATTTAGATGTACATGTTCTTAAAATGCGTCATTCAGTGCAAAATATTTTAGTATATTTAGATAATTTGATAGTTACATTAAATCAGATTTGTTTTAAATGTTAGTGAAATTGGTGAATCATTAATTACTAATAAATTCTAGTATAAATACTAAAACCTGCAGTTAATATTATATTTTTTTGTGTTATGATATTTAAGCCTATCATATGACTGCTAGTATGTTAGGTGTTAATAGATACCTTGCGTTAATTGTAATATCTCTTAATGTAAAATGGAGGCAAGAAATGCCAATAAGGTGAATTTGGATAATTTACCTAAGTATTTTATAATATCCATAAAATTTTGTGAAACAAAATGTAGCCTCAAACATAAAGTGAATGTTAGCCCATGATTATAAATTTATAATCATGTATTGCTTTTGAGACCATATCTTCAGTACTGTATCCTCTTTCGTAAAATTTGTTGTATATTTTAAAATATAGTCGAAGTAAATATATCCATTACATTTTATCGACAGTTATTGCGCCCAATTTATCAAATGAATTCTAAAGAATGAGTAAAAACACAAGCTTGATTAAAATTATAGACTTCCGCAGTCGTTTTCTAATCGTATAAGTACATATTCATTTAACATTAACTCGTACTAATAATAGAAGTTTCTAATTTACATTGAAATTTAAATTACAGTTATAAATATAGCATGTTTGGTGAATCGTTAACTAAATGGAATTTTGCCGATAGAAGGGGTCAATTGGTGTCTTTTAAGGCCCAATAACTCAATATTAGCCGCACGGATTCCTTTTCCGGCTGTTTAATTTTTATATTGCAAAATCCCAAGATTCAGCATTTAAAGTTAAATTAAAAATAAAAGTTATAAGTACAACTTTAAAATTTAAGTATAATGTGTATTGCTGTGTGGTTCAATTCAAATTTACTTGTAAATAACATGTGGCTTCCATTTTATTACTTCACAAAGTTTTTGGAAGAGGTAAAAATAAACTTTAAACTCAACTTTATACTGCAATAAAAACTTTGATTGCAGCTTCACTAATTCACTAACTTTGTGCATCTGGACACATCAGACTGATATTAGATATTCGAGATGAAAAATTATTTTTGCGTAAATAATAGGCGCGACACAGGTAGAAACTGTTATCTCTATGAGGAAAACTTAAATTTGGAGCCATATAAATGAATTACAATTGTTAATTAATAATTTCGAACAATTATTGTACTGACAGTAATATCCTATCCTGAGTCAAATAAAAGTATGCAAAATCAAATCTTGTGGAAAGAGTTGATCCTGCCCAAATTCTGAAATAAATAGTCACTGGTTTGTGGGAATATTACCTGCTGACGTCATGTTTTTATGGACTTTTGTTGGAGGCGACTTAAGTTGTTGTTTCAAACGATAAATACTTGCATGGAAAACTTCACAAGCCTATACACATCCCACATCCCTAATAGATGTTCCAGATATCCTACATAGCTGTCTAACTAAATCGATAAGTATACTCTTATATTGAATAAGAATGCGGATGTATATTTATGATATTTTTCATTAAGATAAGCGTCACTTTTATTTTGATAAAACCGAACATAAACCTACGGCTTTCTATTTTTATTTTTGTTAGAGCCTCAGTTTTAAATGGAAGAAGATAATATATTTTGCGATCTACAATATTGCTTGCATTTCATTAGGATAACATAAGAAATATATAACGTTAGATCTTATTATCACCCTTGTGATGAGTCACAGTAAATTATAACCAGATATTTAAGACCACAATAATAATTATATTTTTTTAAATAAAGAGTCATTTATGCATAAATATTAATCGATATTACCATAATATGCTTTTAAGTTAGACGGCATGTTTTGAAAACAAAAAATAATACGTCCCATTTGTTCGAAATTGAAATTCAAGTGGTGGTAATTTATTTATATTAATATCGTACTTCCGCACACATTTTTATATACACCCCATTTCAATTAATTTTCAATTACATTAATATTAATAACCCATATTTATTATAATTAATTCCATCACCCGTCACACTATATCATATGCACGTCACAGTCATCTCCTTCTCCCTGTTCGTCCTTTCCTTCTGTCTTTCAATTTCACTGTAGTTAATGTACTACTATGGTTATTTTAGTGCAATAAATATAACTTCTGAGATGCTATGCTACATGATTCTATCAATTTTCGACGTAAACTAAAAATATATTCTAATGTACAGAAAACGTCAAAATCTTCTAATAAATTGTAGCTAAATAACGCTAATTACAGCACTATCAGCCTGACTTATATCGATGCCATCCGATTTTAGGGCTAAGTCCCATAATGTATATATAATAATATATTTTTATCATTTTAACATAGGCTAGCATTTTTTGTCATGTTGTGATGTTAATTGTTATCTGCAATAATTTGTGGAACTATCGACAGAAGCTACAAATTGGCTTGGCTTTGCTTTCCTATTTTCTCATTTTGTAATTGAGTTTGCTATGTCTGCCAATCAAGTCACTACTGTTATGATGATTTGCATTCTATCATTTCTGTAATGTAGTAATATATTTTACTTGATTTTGTCATCAGTTACAAAAAGAGCATCAACATCGTCAAAAAAGGTATATAAAACATGATAAAGATTAATATAGAATTCAAGCAATTAGACGATATACACACGTTTCACACATGCAGCAAAAGGGTAATATAGACATATATTAACCAGTATTGAAACAACCACGATCAACCAGGTATTTTTTTAATATGTTTTTAAAGACGTTAGTATTCGGTTTTCTCTTAATTACCTCTGGCAATTTATCACAAGAAATAATTGGCCGATTCCTCAAGATCCATCAAACAAAGCTGTTTGCTTTACGAGCAGCTAAATTTGTTAGTATTTATATTTTGCGTAATTCTGTAATTCGTATAAGTACAAGGGCCAAAGTGGCAGAATAGTTAACCTCTTAAAAGCATGCAACTCTGAATATTTTATTATTATTTTTTTGCACCAAAGACATTGGAACATGGCATCAATCTCCAAAGCATTTTCCCATAAAGCTTGCAAGATTCATCATACGTAAAATAAAAAATCCTGAGCAATGCTAGACCAACATTCCTCTAAATACCATGGCCATGCCTTACAAAGCCGAACACAGCCTCTTCTCCAATACTACACAATGATCTTCATATGTATTACAAGGTGCAGTCAACTGCTAGACCCTAAAATATATATGAGGAGTTTTTAGGGATAAATTTACTTATAAAATGAACAAATACACTACTGTTATTATTTTTCTCCCCATTTGTCCTCAATCAAAACGGTTTTGCTGCATTTAACAGCAAACTGTTCCTCTTACACTACGCATACATGATTTAAACTACTTCACTTGCTCCCGTCGACACATTTAGCACAGTATGATCACTAACAATAAGACTGGTATTACTAGCGTATTGAGATAACACACCCACCTTCATAATGTAATAAAAATTGTTAACATAAACAAGAAACACTGTAGGACTCAAGATCGAACCTTGAGGAACGCCTGAAGGTATCCTATTACTGAGAATGAGGAGAATGATTTACGATAGACTCTCCGAAGTACAAGTTTTCAGGGTTTTGTCAATGAAATCGAGTGGTCGAGACCATCTAATGCTCTGGATGAGTCAAAGCGAATTACTACTACATTTTTCTTTTGTCCAGCTCATCATACATGGCCATACTTTGTATGATAATTTACGATACGTTTTTAATAATTTTTGGAACACCCGATTTGTAAGTAATGGGTCTGTAATTCTCTCGCTATTTAGTAGCCTTCTTATATACTAGAAACTTAGTCATCTGGGAAAATGCCACTGGACAAGCACCGATTAATAATAATCTCCCATCGATCGACACTTTCGTCAAAAATGTATTTCAAAATAAAGAAAGCAAGTCATCAATAACGGCTGTATATATGGCAGAGACAATTTTAATACACAAAAATATAGAGCACTAAATATAATTATCCAAGATACTAGACAAGATTAGAAATAGTATGTCAAAAGAAAGCGAAACATAATAAATTTAAGATCAATATCTTTTATTTACGACAACATCGTACACACGTTGGTTTTAATAATGTCCATCAGCCACTAAAAGAGTCCATTATGCAGACATTTTATACATGTATACATATATACCCACGTAAACACATTTACATGTTCCTAGACCATTATCCACACATTAACACCGAGGCCTCTGAAACATTGATTTCGAATTAAATCCAAGTGTTATATCAGTAAGATACGGCAAGCAGATATACCTACCTGCATGCAATATTTTAAAAGCAGCGAAATGATAAAACGAGCGGCTGAGTTTAAATAGGGGACTTAGGTGGTACGATAGGTCACGCCATTAAGCTCGAAATGTAATTACCGGTCCTGCATGGTTTACTAAATAGATAACGTGTTCGGGTGTATGCATATGTGGACGATAATTTAGGTTTAAATTGTTACTGGTGCGATTGTCCAGTGCAAAAATGAGCCGAAGCTCTTTTTTTCGTTCTTTGTAATAGAATTACTTCCTTAGTGAGCGTATAGTCTTTTAAAGGCTTTGCACGGAAGTACTTGGCGAGTTCATATATGGCCACTATTTTAGAATATTTCGCTTTGCTACGAAAAAGAAGAAATTCCCATCACACATATACACACGAGCTAGCCAAATGACTGAAAAATATATACGTTTTCTAGAAGTAAAGTTATTCTATGGATACTACTTTTAACGCAGGAAAATACAGATATATTTAAAAATTCTATTTCATGCGACTAATACAGATCCACTACATGCAATTTAAAATTTTTTCAACTATACATGTATTCTAAAAGAGGGGAGCTGCGTTTTTAAAAGAAATATTTTACATTTTAAGATCTGCTTAAGTTCCACATATAAAATTTAAATAATGTACTAAAATATTCTATGCTTATAATATATAACTTATTAAGATATATTCAATGCTGTAAAATTATTGGATAAAGTTTTAGATATACTTTACCAGGTAATATGGACAACACACAAAAATAAGTAACATTTAGCAAAATTGTCCGGCAATTAAATAACCATATATGGATTTTGCGAATGTATATATAAGCGGCACTCCGAATTCAATTGACAAGCATTTAGACCTAATCATATATGAGAACAAAATGCTGATGTTGTTCAATTTACATTATTATTACTAGTATTAAAAGCAAATTACATAACACTTCTACATAGTAACCTTCACTTAGCTTCTTAACATTCAACTATATTTAAATTCCATTGACTAGTCACAGAATTGACCTTATCATTTCAAAATGTTCCTCGCTGTGCAGCTACTTTGAGTTGCCTAAGGAAAATGTTCCAAATCCAGATTGCATAAAACAGGACGTTTAAGTGATAATGTATGCAGTACATGTGATGTGCAATGCACTTTATGTGAGAAGCTATGACTACCATACGTAAGATGTGCTTGGAAAGGGTTGATATCGGGGAGGAAGATATATGTAAGTAATCGAAGAGATGAAGAGATTGTAGGCACCATGGATGCCAACACAGGCAGGAACAACAATAGGCCAATCGACTCCAGTGCAGTGGGTGCAACTGATTCAAAAATCAGAAAAACTTATGGTAGAGGTGAAACCACTCGCTGCAATTTTCTAACTATATTTAGACCAAAATCGTATCTTGCAACATTTAGTTGCTCATCAATGCTCATATGGTTGCTTTCCAAAAGATATCTCTTAAGTATCCTGATATTGCTGAGGATTTATTGACCTGCGCTTTGATGACTTTCATCGGGTTGTTGCTACATGATGTATCCTCTCCCAAATTACGGAAGCTCATTACCTGTTCGATTGACTTATTGTCTATTACGACTTTACACTTTACTGATTCTTTGGAGAAAGTCATGCATTTTGTTTTATCGATGGGAATTGACCTGTTGTATTTTTCACTCCTCTGATAAAACTTATGTGTTTGCCATTTTAATCGTTTTTTTTTCTGCAAGGATTAGTGTACAATTCGCATAGCATACCATGCTGATGGTCTTGTTCAGACTGCATCCCTGACCCTATTTCAGTTTTGTGTTCAGTAATTCACACCAATATTCTGAGACACTGTCCCATTGTCATTAACTGAAAGAATCCGAATAAATTTTCTGATTAGTGCAATGCAAAATTCGTAAAAAAATAAAAGCTTAGTAAGCTCAAATTAGAACCCTGAGGAATTCCTCATATAAAATTAAACTCAATCCACAAAGTTAATTTACCCTGCTCATTATTAGAATCTTCATATATTTTCAACATAGTATGAAATCAAGTTTACATGGCGGAGTATACTTTCAGATTGAATTGAAATTTAACTACCACAATTATGTCTACTACTAAAACCAGTCCAAAAGAACCACCTTATTAACTGGAGAAAAACCGAAGAACGATTACATTTTTGAGGTTATGTTACAGATTCATGCATATTTTATCACCCAGTATCGAAATAGTTTAAATAAACTTACCTCTCCTTAAAATATCACTAACACAGTAAATAAGTCAACTTTCAAGTTCGTAAATAGTTTAAAACTTAATTTATAAATTCACACTGATGTCACGGCCCGTGTTTACACGTTGGTTGCATCAAGCTCAACTAATTCCATGGAATATGTGAGACACAGGGCCCTCTCTCGCTTTTTTCTTGAGTTATCCGTACTGGTCGGACTGTCCCGGTAGTCGATCTCTCCCGGACTTACCCTATACAACTACCCCAAGTATTCGTTTAGTAAAAGTTAAGAAAATAGGAGTAATTGCTGAAATTGTTTTGAACAAATATGTAAACGCCATTTATTGGATGATCTCCTATACGACATAGGCAGTTGACTTTAAATCTATTAAAACAAAGATTTTTAATTTAATGTTTGTACAAAATATGTTTTACAAATCACTTACGTGAAAACAACTTCCGCACATTTGCTCCAGTAAAAGCACTCGCTCCTACCAGTCGGTCGTGCTTTGAAAATGCGCTCATACAAGATCACAACGTTCTGGTAATAGTTTTTACGAACGCACTTAAAGTGTAAACGACTGAAGGGAGTGAGTGCCTTTAATTGCTCAAATGCGCGGCAGGCATCTTTATGCAAGTAGTTTGTACAATATTTTTTGTATAAATATTAAATTAAAAATCTGTGTTTTAATACACTCCAATTCAGAATAACAATACAATTTACTACCAATGAACTGAAAATGGCTAATACTTATTGCCTTATGAATTTATGTGGAGGTTCAGCGTCCTTTAGTAATTACTTCTGTTTTGCAACTAAAATTTGTGTCTTTCGGAATTATTTAAGGAGTGCGAAAGATAACAGAAAAAGTAACACTCAAACAGAAGTGCGTGTTTCACAAGTGGCAACAGCTGGCTATTAAGCGAGGATGCGAACTACTTTGCTAATAGCTCGACCATGCTGTTTGGTGTAGGTCCAGTAGTATAAACGTCGATTTGGTTGGGCAATCTTCGAGTCTGTTAAACCAGAATAAGAGTATCGCGATAGTATATAAACAAATTCTTCAAAAATTATACTCAGTGAATTAAGGAAACTGCAACTTAAAATTAATTGGTACTGTAGTAAGGAAACATTGAATTTATTTAATTTTCAGTTTCCTAGAAAATATTCCCACATCATTTATTTTTCATTTTATACGATTTTTCGGAATTCAATTTACCGATAGCAAGTGCATTAATAAAAAGACTATATTTATACTAAAGATAAAGAAAAACACTAAGAAAAACTTTGCTGAAAAAGGAATAAATATTTTTAACTTTTTGAATTTTGTTTTAAGTTTTGGTCTACAAAACTTTATGAAATGGTGTGTATTTTGTTGTAATTTCTATGCATTTTTAAAAATTTCATGGGTAAAATTAAATATTATATTAATTATTTATTTAGTACTCGTACAAGTTACTTTGCGAAATCGAAATTTAGAGCAAAATGTACAGGCCTACATTGTGTTATCTTTCCCGATATAACGCCATTTTCTTTATTTATCTCTGTTGGAAAGCAGTGAGTCATATACTGTCAAATGATAAACTATCTTTTCTACAAATTATGTAACTGAGGATTTTTTTTTGTTATTTTTTAACAAATTGCGAAATGATTTGAAAGCTCTGGGCAATACCAAGGAGTTTAGAACTAAAGTGTTTTCCTATCTATGAAGTAATTGCATACGTGAAATAGGCAAAAGCTAACGTACTTTTAATAATAATAATTATAATGCGAGCTATACTTTTCAAAAAGAAATAACACTTCAATTACAAGTAGGAGTAAGAATAAAACGAAATCTAAGAGAAAACCACTAGGCGAAGCATAGATTTGGGTGCTACCGTAATCGGTAATCTACCAATCAACTTTGATCATTCAAAAATTTTAATAAGAATCTTATGTTTATATCTAATTTAACATAGAATTATGTGATCGTTTCAAACAAAAGTTATGAATAGAAAAAAAACAACATTCAACATTTTAATATAAAATATCCATTGAGTACTTTCTTTCTAAATAAAAGAAGACAGTTATTTCCAAAGCCAACTGACGACAATTCTATGATATCTGAAACTATTGCATTATAATTTAAGTATATATCATGTGAAAAGATTGCCGAGAGAATGCGTTTTCATAAGATTTATACATTGCAATTGAGTATTAAAGGCGCGCAGTTCTGAAAAGAAATCGATTTTGCATATTCATCCAACCGCTGTTATGAAGACGAGGCTCTGAACCCACTAGGTAATATATATACCGTTTGACTGAAATAAAAGTAGATATAGGGAAACACAAACACGCACACAAGTGCATGCAAACATGAAATGGAGGGGTACGATAGTAGGGGAGTACAGATGAGTTCATATCGGGCGTGATATCGGGACACCGGGGTACCGAGGCTTTAGTGCACAACGTGTCTTTTAGTATGCAGTGAATTAACACAACCTTCTGTACGAAATTGTTTCACAATCTTATGGATAGCTGGCACAGAGGGAGGTGGACGATTTTCATACGCCGCAACAAATAAATTTTGCACGTCTTTGTACGAATTATCCTTGGCATACCATAACACAATCTGTATTTTTTCCTCGACAGTAAAGGGCATTTTATTTTAATATTTGCGAGTCTGCTCAGATACAATGTAACGTTCACGCTCTAAAGTTACGGAACGAATGTGTTGTCCCCGCTTTCGATCTCCCCACTATCTCCCCACACCACCGGTCTTATACATAGGTACATGTTTATGTGTGTGTATTTGAAGATGCATATTAACTTTTAACTACGACAATCTGTACCTATATCGCAGGTTCGTGTGAAATTTGTAAGACGCCTATCTATTTTTTCTCTTATACAACTTGTTACAGTTGTCTATAATTATTGCCTCAGTGATTTCAAAAGTAAGAACAAAACATAATTTAAAAATTCCATATTACATACCTACAGTGCGTGTCTAAAGTCTCGTCCCCCCCCCTGTTATCTTTTAAACAATGAGGGAAAAAACGTTAAAACAAAACTACTCGAAAAATACTAATTTTATGACCATGTTTCCTTTTAAAATTAAACATTTTAAATGGCAGAGGTGGTCGTGTGACCCCTGATTTAAAAGGTACTTGAAAGAAATATTCAAAATTGATGTTTATTTATTTTATATTTCCGTCATTTGTTAAAAGAAAAAAACGCGAATAAAAACAAACTACTAAAATTCCAAAAAAAAACATATAACACTGAACACATTATTGTGATTTTAAATGAAATATTCAAAATGAGCAGTCTCAACCTCTTGGTAATAGAACAACCGATTGCAAAACAATTATGTAATTATCCCAAGGAAATTCGTCCTTTTTTTAACAAATGATGGAAATTTAAAACAAAACATAAATGTTGAATAGCTCTTCCATGCGCCTGTTGTTTTATTTTTGATTCAACGTTTTATTAGTTAAGCGACGTAATAAACCCAAAATTTCGAAAATACATGATACCGTACAGGATACGGCTCAAAATATTAGTTTAACCGGTGCTCCTAGATATCTGCACTATCATGTCTATTGTTTAAATCGAAATACTATAACTGAGGATGTCTTAAATCATTTGACATCTAACAATATAACTAACTCAAGATGCGAAAAATTAAATGCCAAATAGATAGATAGATAGATAGATATTTATTCGTGTAAATCAACTTACAGAAATGTCAGACAATCTATATTTGTACAGATAAAATAAAATAAAAAAATAGAATAAAATAATTCACTTGCACATATACATATTAAAAACATTGTGAAGATTCAAAAACTATTGTGAAATTCGTCATAATTATAAAAGCTATGATCAATTAAGTATTTTTTCATTTCTAACCTAAATTTATTTATTGGTAGAAGCCTAATACCGGCAGGCAACACATTAAACAGTCTCGGTCCCCAGGAATCAACATATTTTTGGGTCCTGGCTATCCGATGATACGGGATCTGAAAGTCTAGTCTCGATCTGGTGGAGTAGTTATGATTCTCACCATGGATTGCAAAACTGTCCTTATTTTGATGTACATAGGTAAGCGCACAAAATATATAAACGCTTGGCAAGGTAAGTATTCTTTGTTTTTTAAAATGTTCTCTGCAGCTGTCCATATTTTTCAGATCACACATCGCTCTGATCGCCTTCTTTTGTAGTCTAAACACTGGCGAGAACTCACAAGACTGTCCCCAAAAAAGTATGCCATATGAAGCAATAGAATGGAAACATGAATAATATGCCAACCTAGCCGCCTCCTGCGTCGATACGCGCCTGACACGCCTGATCGCGTAAACTGCCGCGGTCAGCCTTTTGCACAATTGCTCCACATGACTTCCCCAGGTAAGTGTATTGTCCATATACATGCCTAGGAATTTTTCTTGCACGGGTTCTGACATGGGTTTGGTACGAAATACAATTCTATTGGTTTTTGACTCATTTTCTAATAATTTATTTTCATGAAACCAATTTCGAGTCTCTTGCATTATCCGCATGGATTCGTCGAGTAGAATATTTTCGTCTCTGCCTCTGACCAGAATCGAGGTGTCGTCAGCGTACAAACATATTTCCCCAGCGACCGCTGATAGCAAGTCGTTTACGTAAATGATAAACAGTAGAGGGCCCAAAACTGATCCTTGTGGGACACCATGTTGCATCTCCACAATGGCGGATCTTGTGCCCTGCCATTCCACATATTGCCTACGGTCAGACAAATAAGATTCAAACAGCCTGAGCTGCGTACCTCTAGCTCCATAGAACTCCAGCTTTCGAATTAGAATCTGATGATCAACAGTGTCAAAAGCCTTACTTAAGTCTAACATGGTCATTTGCACCATTTGCTGGCCGTCTAGTGCATCTGTAATATAGTTTATTACTTCTGTTATAGCTGTAGTTACTGACTTAGTTTTTCTAAATCCATGCTGTTTATTGGAGAGCAGATTAAACTTCTCTAAATAGTTTATAAGCCTTTTAGCAATTATCTTTTCAAAAATTTTACCTAGCGCAGGCAATACTGAAATCGGCCTATCCCGAGGAATATGCTTCGCTCAAAATATCTGTAAAGGAGAAACATTATGAAATAATTAGTCCAACATTCTGGCCTTCTGGGGCTAAAATAAATCGTTTTTTCTTCAAACAAAAGGATTTACAAAGCAAAAAATGTTAATTTCGCTGACTGTAAAATCTATTTCGTGAAAAATTATCTTCGTCCGTCCACAAGGAATTTCTGCAAGGATACCTTTCGCAATAGACTCTAACAGCAGCAGCAGCATTGTTTCCGCATTCCCCCAGCACCAAATGAATATCTGCATATTCGTCGTTTGAAAATATTTTAACATAAATTTAAAAAAAAAATGAAGAGCAATTTGACGTCAAAATGACATTAATAAGCAATTTTGATTTTGATATTTATTACGTTAAAGTGGTTTAAGTGTAAATTCAGGGCAACGTTGCCATGTTTTTTGAGGTTAAATTAGCGCAAAATGATTTTATGGAAATGGAAATTAGAAGATTGATTAATTACAAAACTGGTTATAGTTCTTCAAAATTATTATCTCACTGACCATATCTTAAAAAAATCCTTAAAATGTTTTACAGTAATTTAGACAAACGTCATCTAAAGTGTTAACTTTGAATATTAATTTCTTTGAAATTAACAGCGATGGAATTTCTTCCATATTTTTCTCATAATCTTTCATCCAGGTGTTCCGCGAATTTAAATTGTGGGACACGTCGTATAGAGAGAGAGAGAGAGAGGGGGGGGGGAGAGAGGGGGGGGAGATAGAGCGCGCAATTCTATCCTTTGTTCTCAAAGATTGAGTACTATTTTCTCGTCCAAGTTTTCAATATCTTTTTTTTTTTTTAATGTGATTGGTTAAGACATCTTTTAATCTTTTCAAATATATAAAAAATACAAGCAGGAATGAATCCTTCGCATAAAACCATTTGTCCAAATTGTAACCTTCAAGAAAAATTAGTACTAACAGGCCAAAAACCTAATTTAATCAGATATGATTAAAGGCATTTCAAATGTCGTCGACACGATACTGCCATCACGAAGAAAACATAAATTACCACATTCATTAAAATTAACAGTGATCTTTCACGTCATACATTATAGTCATTAACAATGGGCAGTCAAAGGTGTGCATGATGGGTGAATATGTTGAAAATTATAGGTTGTTCGTAATTTCCTGTACGAGGAAAAGTTATGTAGACGTTCCGTCACGTTACATCCAAGAAAGCTATTTACTTGTAACTAGTTTATACACATTATTAATGTTCGACAACATGTTTTGTTCTGGAGAGGTCGCTCGATAACTTTGTACACTTGACTGCGTTTCGTGATAGCTTTTTACATGTAAGGAATACGAAGTTAATTAGATTGCCTAAGAAAAATTTTAATTTCATTACTTCTGACTTCATGTCAAATGCAGCCAAATAATACAAGCTACTAAGGATTCCTCGAAATATGTATTATAATTTAGTAAGTTTGCGTGATAATTTTGATAAACTTATCAGGGCTGTCATTAACAATGTTATATTTTTGACGACTTGCAATTTATCTGCGCGACCCACTGCCGCAAAGTATAAGGTAGTACGCTGCTTTTTGGAATTTCGTAGCATCATGTAGCCAGGTCTTTTCAGTACCTTTCTGCGGTCTGATTAGTTTTTATTATTACACTCGTCATGTGTATTGTATGTAGGTCCTTCGCTATTCATATTGCTAGCCCCTCAAGAATTCAAACTATTAAATTCAAAAGGGGCAGGAAAAACAGCGTCGACGAAAACTAAAATATGTATATTCATCCGTGTTCGGCACTATTAGCAATACAAAATGTTGTCCAGGCTAAATTAATTGCAACGTGGTAAAATATAACACTAAAGTTTCGAAGGTATTGTGCTTACACCCTCAGGAATGCCTTACGATCAGTTCCCTTAGGTACAGATGTCACAGATGGAGAGGGTATCTGCCTCTAGTCAGCCGCTTTTGATGGGCGTGGGATTACACTGAATCGCTGTTGGATGATATATGGACGCCAACTTCCTAATGTAAGAATCCCCACCCCAATATGATTCTTGATCCAGAAATAAAATCAAATAAAAATACCCAAGGTAACAAAAGACAAGACAGAACCCAAATATTTCCAAAACACAACAATTTATTATGTTTGAGAGTTGTTCTAATGTTTAAGCAAAAGGAAAAAACTATTGTGCGAAAACTAAAGAGAACAAATCAAGTTGGATCAATTGGAACAGATAAAAGTAAATTAAAATTATGAAGGTTAAATAGGCAGGATAAGAGCAGACAAGAATTCTAATTTGAGTAAAGAAAGGTACAAATAAATGCAAGTCACCGAATTTTTCGGACAAAAAAAAAAGAAATTAGATCACTAAATCAAAATCACTAAAAACAAAAACATTTATGTCATACTGCATAAAAGATGTAGGTGACACATATATAAACAGCTTACGTAATCTAGAAACTTGGAACACTACCAACTGCACATGAAAAGAACGCTTAATAACGTATAAGAAATGGAGAGCAATTAACTTTCCCTGGAGATATCTCCCTTTTTTCCACCCATCGTAAGTTATTCTTTGTCTTTTCCTTTTCAGCTTGTGACTCTTGCAAAACGTGGACAAATTAAAATGCAAATTAGAGGACCCTCATAACCGGGTGCATACGTCAACCGTGAAAACTTTTAATTGCAACAAAATAATGAAAAGAAACTCTAAACACTCCATTTTATATGACAGAAATAAATTGCGGGACTGCAGTACTGGCGGCAATTAAATGAAAGGAATGGTTTTAGTTCGGCTCTTTAGTGCGCTGATATTCGAGAAGGTTATTGTTCTGCAAAAAATTGTTTCATTAACGAAGTATATGCACAATTTGAATTCAATTTATTACACATTTATTTCTGTTTGTTTGTTTATCATATGTAATATAGAAAGTTTAAAATAAGTATGCTTGCTTTGTGAAATTAAACTAAAAAATATATTTTTTTTATAAACCGGGTTTGGAGTTTTTTGAGGATTAATATTAAATTACATACTGCCTTTTTACTACTGGCATGGAAATAGCAATAAAATTTAGTTTTAATGCTCTTAAGGTCTAGATCAGTGATTCTCAACCACTGTGCCGCGGCACTTTTGTGTGCCGCGAAATTCTAAAAGTGTGCCGCAATATTATTAAATAATATGATTTAAATCCATATTTTTTTTTAAATTATTTCATTATCTGTTTTGCAACGCGTTCCTTCTTACACCTCTATTCTGTAAGTTTTTCGTTACGCATTTTACCTAAAAATCGTTACGGTCGAACTTTCGTATTCTGTAAGTTTCGATCGGTACGCTTCGAAACTTACAACCAAATTCGAAAACCCTCGCCAACTTACGTTCGTAGCGCAACGAAAGCAAATAGGCATTCGTTACGAGAGTTGTGTTGTGTGTTTTATATGCCTTTATTGATACTATTGAAAGTACAAAATTCTGGCAGCTTATAATTGTCGTTCAAATAATATTTTCATTATATTGAGATCCTTTAGATAACTACGCAAAAACAATTAACTAAAAGTATTCCTATGTTGAATAATAATAATAATGCAGAAAACAAATGTCACGCTGATTTTGAAAAACGGTTCTTACGTAGAGTAATAAATAACTAAACCAAGAGTGATAGTAATTAAGGATTATTTAATATATTTAGCTAACTAACAAACGGATTGTGTTTAATTAAAAGTTAATTTGATTAAATAAGCGTAATTAATTATAGCATCGGCGAACCAATTCTATTCAAATTGTAACGTAATTAGTAATCAATTAAAAAAAGTCAATTTAATGAACCACCGCTTCGGATTCGAGGCTGTATTAAGAAATGTGGCTCACTTGTCGAGTAAAAGGAGGGCGCAGGAGGACGCTTGAGTCATAGAGTCCTATTGACATCCTTGAGATAGATAACTTGCTAATTTCTACAAAAATATATATTTTATATATCAAGAAATTTATTTATAAGACAAACAGTGATAATATAATTGTACTTAATTTCAAGAACTTTGACATAATGCATATTTTGCTTTCGAATAGTAAATCAAAATGGATCACATTATTTTAGAGATATTGACTTGGTAATGGCAGCCTAAATCACACCCTGTAAATTTCTTCTGGTATGTATCTGGTTTATTGTATATTTTCCTATCGCATTCAGGATATACACTGATTACTAAAAAATGGGGTTGATGCTTTTAATAGCACATGCTTCTTCCATAAAGGGAACTTACGAAAACCTGAAGATTTTGTTTGAAAGAATAAAGCATGTAGACTATTTCTGAAATATTATTGCCGATTTTAAAGTTATTTAAATAAAATTACATCAAAACTACTGCTTTTTATATCCTCGAGACAGTTTTGACAGAGCAATAAATAATAAAATATCAAAAGCAAAAGGTACCTTTAATTCTCCGCTGGCCTGGCTTTCTCAAGGGGCTGAGGAGATAGAGTTGTCTCAATAAAATACTACTTGTAACACATTTATTTATTAAACACTAATAATAACTAGAGGACCAAAATAAGAATTACTACGAAGGATCACAAGTGATCCTCCTATCGGAAGATCACTTATGTATTATATCATTCCGTTCGGAATATGCTTTTTTATTACCTCGGTAACGCCGAGTCCGTCAATTCCTTGCAGAATTTGCACATTCTGTCCGTTGAAATCAGCGAACGAACACACAGGATGTCCTTTACACACTATATACTCAGTGCTAGGTAAATCAGGATTCAGGTTACCGCTGTAATAATTCTAGCACTATACAGAGTGTTGATTCGCGACAATACTATATCAACCTTTAGTGGAAAAAGAAAACATCATAATACCATGTCTACACGTGAAATTAGGGCTCATAAAGCTGTCTTAGTTCATATGAGACTTCCGATAAGTGGAACATAGAAAGTCGCCATTTTTTTAAAAATTCATAATAATATAAGAAACTTACTAACTAATAAACTAATATACCTTCAACTTTGCATCACGTTCTGAAGCAACTTATAGTTTTCAAGTATATTTTCTAATTTAAATATTGATCAATTATGTTTGAAAATAAGACAAAAACAACACATTTTATAAATAAATACAATATGGCTATTAATTTACAGTACTGAAACAGTAGGCCTTCTAGTGGTTAAACCTCAAACAATTGACACTGTTATTTGACATAAACATTGACGTTTGGTTTTGGTTAGATATACTAATATATTTGCAAGTTCGTAAATAATGTTATCTACTGAAGAAAAAGTCCTTTTAGTTGAGCACAAGAGTGACGAATGCCATTTTCATTTGTCGGGTCATGTAAATATGCGTAGCTATAGATTTTTATGTTTCCAAACGAACAGAAGATGTGCAAGAAATACTTTTGCATGAAAAAGTGAACATCTTGTACGCAGATTCTGAACGAGGGATTATAGGGCTTTACCTCATTGAGGAAAACGGAAGTCCAGTAACTCTTAGTCAAGAGCGCTATATTACTCAAGTTCTCACACCGTTTGTAGATGGCCCTGTCTTGCAGATCAAAAAACTTACCCTTCGGCAGCCAGTTTTTCTGGAAGATTGGCAACGTGCCACAGAACCATTTGGCGGGAGATGTTTGGAAACAATGTAATTTCACATTTCACCGACTTTTCTTTTTCATTTCACTCTCCGGACTTAACATCATTGGATGCATATGTTTGGGGTATGCTGAAACTATGGGTCTTTCAGATAATCCTCTGTCTAGAATACAACGAATAACAGAGAAAATTACAAAACCGACACGAAAGATGCAACAGCCTTTATTTTCAGATATGGTCACAAATATGCAGGAACAAGACCAACGTATTGGAGGGCACTTGGAACATGTTATTCGTAACGCTAATACTTCAATGTTAATTTATTATTGCATATTATTTTAATTGGTTAATGTTTGAAGGTTTCAGTACTATAAATTAATAGCCATATTGTACTTTGTATTCATATAAGTTAGCAATATATTGCCACTTTTAATAACATAAAACAATGTCCTTTGTGATGAGGATATACTGTTCAGACATTTTTCATAAACATCAATAATTCCTTTCTATATCAGATTTTTTGATGGTGTACATTTGTTGTTTAGATACATTATATTTTTGATATTTTTTTCTGTTTCTATTGAACTATTAAACAGACCAGAGTCTGAAATACGTGTCTACGGTTGCACTACAACGGAATAACCCGATATTCTTTATTTTTTTTATACAAGATGTCCCAGAAATAAAAATACGGAGTAGCAGGTATGTAAAGTCCGAACAGAAACAGGCCCAAATATACCGCAATAACGAAGAAATTAAAAATTTAATTTTCTATGTTCTTTTCTAAATACAAAAATTACATTACAGACCTGGAACAGAATGTATGTTTATAAATACACGTAAGAATGTTCATTTGTAAGTAGAAACGAACACGCATTCATAGAAAAATACGCTTTTATTTATATAAAACGGGAAAAAACGTTAAATCGTATTCATTCATATAAAACATATTTTTTGCCAGATGCGTCTAGATAGCAGCTATGTAGTCGGTTGTTGACCCAGATGGGCGACACACTTTATTGCAGACAATAAAAGATTGTTTTTATTTTTAAAATAGAAAGGTTGTTGCTCTTAAATGTGTTTGTAGTCGGAAACAGCTGATAATTATTATTTTAGAATATTCAATAAATCCTAGTTTTCCTAGCCTTTATTACAGTAAATATCAAGAATGTAATTCTTTTTTTCTAGCGGGTGTAAAATTAAAGTAATTAATGGTTTGACATTTATTATGAAGTATCTATTCCTCCTCTTTTTTTTTAACACAAGTAATATGGTGGTCCTGAAAAGAACCGATTGTGAAAGTGAAGCAGGTGGATATTTAGTCCAGGGTCGGCGTAAGGCCAATTGAATTCTTCATTATTTTTTTTCTGCCGTCTGCGCACGAATAAAGACTTGATATTTTGAGGGTACGTTTTTACACAATCTAGCTTCCGATTTTTGCTACTCCGTCTTTTTTTTTCTGGGACACCTGTATATCCGCGCTATCTCCTTTTTTTGGTTTATCTTTCCTGTGTTGTATGACATCACGGGTTGACAATGTCTATCTCGTGGTGGTATCGGTTGTTGTCACTCAGACCTCAGCATTTTCTGACATTTAAGCTACAATTAGTATGGCTTCTCGATGGTCTTCCTTTTGTTTCTATCTCCAAAGATATCCCACCTTATTCCTTGGCTACACAGTACTCTCTTGTACACTCTTGTGGTTGCACTACATTCCGCATTACTAACCCAACCCAACCCGATATTCTATCTTCAATTTTTATAAATGTGTATGTATATATACGGCTCTATAATCCTGCGCGATAAAAGTCACTTTAGTCACATTTTCTAATTTTCCAGTGTGCTCTAGCCTTATCTCTAGTTTCTTCCACGCTGACTTGTCATTCATATTTCTTCATTATGGTCGTGTCACCTCTTACTGGTCTTCTCATTTTAAACGAGGGAGGGGGGGGGGGCTTCAGTCTCGATCCATCTGGCTTTCATTTTGTGATGGCTTGGGTCCATACCATCTTATCAGTTAGGATTATATCATCTTCTACCAAAAGTTTTGTTTCTTGTATTCTAAGCTTTCTTCGCCTCTGTTTGTCACTGTCAATATTTTTTAAAGCGTAGGTTGTTGCTGATCTTAAATCTGTTACTATAATTTTTAATATGATAATTAAAAAATCAATCTTTTTTAATTTTTCGAGAAGTATGAGCCGGTTGCAAAGTGCTTTCAGTAGTTACTCTTTAGAATAGCAAACAACTTACAAACCAGATAGCTTTCTAATATTTACTTTTTGCTTGTTGTATCATAAAAACAACCCAAATATATACATTAATATAATCTCTGGAAGTATTAACAGGCAAATAAGATTTAATTACTTTAATTCAGAAAATTAAAGTAAATTTCCGAGAAGAGAATTATTTCCTTTTGCTTAAATAAACCCAACTATTAAAAAGTATTCGATGTATTTTCTGCTATATAGGTATATTTGTTTAATTTAATTTTACCGGAAGAGCATTTCGAAATTATTTTCAAACACGAACCGCAAAATAAACTTACTGAGCAAACAGTTACCGTACTTTGTGTTTAGATAGACCAATTTCAGTATGCAAAATAACGCGTGGCACCGTCCGCCGGAGCCGATAAGTGCCTCTCAATCGCAATTATTTACTTAATCAAAGCACTCCTAACCGAGAAAAGGGATCGCAGATCTGCTCAGCTCTATTTCCATCACGTATACAAATCGATTCCTCGTTCAAGTTGAAACGCTAACTCACGCTAGACTCGCTACGTATACATATATGTACACAGAGACACACACAGAGACAGATATACTCACACACGCACGCACACGTCTACATACACTTTTCGACCATATCTGAACATACGACAACACAACAAAATGCAGCCCACCCATCTATGGTTGAAATCCCCCAAGCCTCGAACTTGAAAACACAATTGTTGTGAAGTGTTAACGTGCGGAAGCATCGTCTGGAATTATTCATATTTCACCTCCAAAACTTTAGCAATTTGTAGCAACTTTCCTGATATGATTTAGTGAAATTATGTTGCAAGTGATTTCCGCAGTTTTGAGATTTACCCGCAGAATCGCGTCCCACCGCCTCTTCTGCCTGCTCGCTCGCCCCCGCACCGTAAATATTTACGCCGTGGCGTCGTTATTGTTTTCGAAGTTCGCAAGAGGGTTGAGGCTTATTCACCAATTATTTTACAATTATGTCTAAACGAGGATGTTATTCATAGTTTTTGTGCAAATGCTTTTCAAAGTTTTTGGGCAAATCCAATAAACAACAATTAAGTGTGATTATTTTTGAGTGCGGTACATTAATTGAGTAACGTATCGAATGTACCTATATTAATACCTACCTAATTACGAGTACTTAATTTTAAAGTAGCAACTGTACCCCTTCGGCTTTAAATTATGGTAGATCTGTTCTAACAAAATTTCATAAAAGTATCTCGTATACAGGAAGAAGAATACTGAGTAAATTCTTCAGCAAAGCAACTGTAGGCACATATTTCAGACTTATTGGTCATCTTTAGCACAGTGTAGCCAAGTAATAAAGTGGAATTTTCTGAGAGATAAAACAATAAGACCATCAGGATAATAGACCATCATTTGCCGCTCCTCCAAAAAAATTAAAAATGACTATTAAAAGTAACACAGTACGTGTTAAATTTTGTGATCTGCTTAGATTTATTTAAATTTAACCTAAAAATTACAAGCAATTTTTAATAATAAAAAAGTAAGTTACCCATATACAAATTTTGATGCAGACAAACTTTACGCCAGGAAACGATCTTAGATATACAACCGACAAACCCAACATTTTATTAAGTTTGTCTCACTTTGATGTATGTCTGGGTAATTCTTAGTAAATTATTATATAAACTTATTAAGAACTTAATTCTAATGAAATTAAAAACTATAATCTAAACAATACTAAAAAATAAAATGTTATTGCATAGGTTCAAAAATGCCTCCTTCAGCATTGTCCGAGCCTATCATAAAATTTTTCTTCTTAAATGATGAGGATAAATGTTAGCCAGGACGTTGAGCCAAGGAAGTGGAGTAGGTTTTACTGTGCCCGTAATAATTCGAAGTGTACAATTTAACTGAATATCTACTTTACCAACATGTATTATTAGTTGACATCTTGTCAGTGTCAATTTTAAATTTCTATTTTACTAGTTATTTTTATGTTTTAATCTATATTTCTTTAATTTAATTTGGTTTTGGTCGATGGTAACCATCTTTACGATAATCCAAGATGGAGAATATAAAGTTGTCCATAATAACCATCACTTGGAAGACCGTATAAGATCCTAAAATCCTCACGGTCATATGACAGGTATCATTTTTCAAGTTTAAATTCATATTGTGTTTCTTTTAGGAATATTGGTCCAGTTGTTAAGATTTGTCAACTTAATATCGAAGGTATATCGAAAGACAAATGAAATTCATTCAGCATCAGTGAATTGACTGGTTTCAAGAGGAGAATAGTATGTTTTTCAATTGGAATATGATCGCAGGTCCAGCTTGTGATTGCGGAGCTGAGATTGAAACAGTTATACATATTGTTGAAGAATGTCCTCTAAGTTTGAATTTGGATACACCGACTTACATAATTTAACTCAGAAGCTGTTGCTTGGATCTTAACAACTAAAGACCTTTAGTTTTGTGGCACCGTGATGTAGGTTTTTCATTCTGCAGGTTTTTTCCTACATCCTAGACCAAAATGGTGCAGTGTTTTTAGAGGGCCCCCCTGCAGTTATGGCCCTTCTAAATATATTTCTACCTTTGTAATATAATTTATATATGTTTCTTTTCTTGTACCTGTCATGTAGTTTCATACGAATATATATACAGGGTGTGGCAACGACCTGTAATCGGTCCCTTACGGTGTACATATTAACTTGATTGAAAAATGTTTTTAGTAAAAGTTATTTGGGAAAGCACAGGCTATGACCTAAAATTACTTTGATGTATACAGGGTGTTTAGTTTCCTCCCTACCTTATATAAATTTCTTATTTTAAATGGAACATACTATATATTGTTACATTTTTGGATTCCTCGGCGCAATATAAGCCAAATTTGTACAACACATCATATGGATTAAATTAATGGTTTTCGAGATATTTCGTATTAAAGGAAAAAAAACGCATTTTTAATAATTTCTTAAAAATTTGATATCTCCTGCATTTGTAATTATTTTGTAATAATTGTTTTATACCATTATAACAACAGTTCAAGATGCTCAGCCAATACGAAAAAATGTTCATTTTATAACATTGGGTGTTTGGAAATTGAACATGAATTTGAAAATTTTAAAATAGTTGTAATCATTTTTTTTCACACGTAACACCCTGTATATTTCTACGCCGTTCGATGCAGGCTAAAGACCGCTTTCGTTTCCATATAACACTTCATATACCCAAAGCCAATAGTTTTGGAGTTATACTGTATACTATAGGGATTCTGAAACATAAGCCACGACTAACAAACGACAGGAATCCCATTAGCCTTATTGAGCTAGAAGCAGAATGTGTTATTGCCTTAATTAATGTGTTGCATAATAATATTTCAGTTAAAAGAAACAAATAGTTTTATTCTGTAAACAATTTTTAATGGAAATGAATAAATAAACATTAAAACAAAAAAAAAAGGATTACAAAATTACATGAACTGTTCAAAATGACCGCCTTCGTTATTTATGCAGAGACGTTTATAACTGTTTTTGGACGAAAACTGAAATTATATTTTATATGTCCATCAGCGATAAATCTCTCTTTTAGTCGCTCAAATGCTGATATTTGAGGACATCTGCGATTAGGGTATTTCACTTTGTACAAGCGACTTGCCAATAAACAATTTCGTTGGGCTTCTCCAATAATAAATGTCATATCGACCAACTCTTCTTTAGAAAAATTCATTTTAAAAACTACTAAACTTAAAAACAAACAGTAGATAACACGAGATGAATAACCAAAAATAAATAAGTAATGGATAACTATAATAATATGAGAAAAGTAAGTTGATCTTTAAATAATAAACGGAGAAAAATGATTAGTTATATACGATTTGACAGTAAGACTCAATCTAACATTTACGTAGATTCTCATTTTTTTTTGTGACTTGTCACAGCCTACATTTATTTTCGAATTCCCAATGCTCCACACTAAACATAATATAACTCAAAAACCATTAACGTTGGGTATATGAAGTGTTATATGGAAACGAAAGCGGCCTTTAGCCTGCATCGAACGGCGTAGAAATATATAGGGTGTTACATTTGAAAAAAAATGATTACAACTATTTTAAAATTTTCAAATTCATGTTCAATTTCCACACACCCAATGTTATAAAATGAACATTTTTTCGTATTGGCTGAGCATCTTGAACTGTTGTTATAATGGTATAAAAAAATTATTACAAAATAATTACAAATGCAGGAGATATAAAATTTTTAAGAAATTATTAAAAATGCGTTTTTTTTTCCTTTAATACGAAATATCTCGAAAACCATTAATTTAATCCATATGATGTGTTGTACAAATTTGGCTTATATTGCGCCCAGGAATCCAAAAATGTAACAATATATAGTATGTTCCATTTAAAATAAGAAATTTATATAAGGTAGGGAGGAAACTAAACACCCTGTATACATCAAAGTAATTTTAGGTCATAGTAATTTTAGGTCATAGCCTGTGCTTTCCCAAATAACTTTTACTAAAAACATTTTTCAATCAAGTTAATATGTACACCGTAAGGGACCGATTACAGGTCGTTGCCACATCCTGTATATCATAAAAATTTTCTCGCACAATACGAATCACATCGACTGTTACGGATTCAAAAGCCTCTATGATTAGCATTGTCAAAATATCTAAGTTTTCTAGCCTGCCAACTTGTGCATTGTATATTTTATTTTTGATGTATCCCCACTAAAAGAAATCATTTGGCGATAGTTCAGGAGATCGCGGAGGCCAACGAATGTTTCCTGTTCCACTAATGAGACGATCAGGAAAAATATTCATTAAAAAATGCTTTACTCTGACCGCATTATGTGCAGGACAACCGTCTTGTTGGAACCAAATAATATCCCGATCTATTCCGGTATTATCAATAGCGGGAAGTATCTGATTCTGTGGCATATCGAGGTATTTGTCCGCATTTAACATACCATCAATAAAAAAAAATGGACCAAGCAAATGGTCACTAAAAATACCTGCCCAGATATTCACTTTCTGGGGATATTGGGTGTGTTGAACAAAATATCTGTGCTGATTTTCCCGAGCCCAAAATATCGAACAACAGAAGGATTGTGCTTTCCATTTAATGGAAATGACGATTCATCTGTGAATACAATATTTGGAATAAAATTCTCATTTTCATTTGTCTTTTCCATTACGGTTTCACAAAACTCCATTCTTCTAACATTGTCATCGAGAAATATTTCTTGCGTTTTCGAGTATTTGAAACATTTTAATTTATTTCGCTTCCATATGTTCGCGACGGTTTTATTACACACACCCAATTCCTCAGCAACACTTCTGGTAGATAGCGTATCCTCTACTTCGAGAGTACTACAAATCATTATATCCCGCTCTTCTCCTTCCTCAGCTTTTAGTGGATTTATCTCTCTAGGATTACACTTTGTGCAATTATTTAAACGAAAACATTTTTCAAAGCTATTCAAAATATGTAATATGGTTTGCTCACAGGATACGGGTCTGTCTGCAAATATTTGCGGAAATAAATTTATGCAATCCTTTGCAGAATGACCACTATAGTACCATTTAATAATTTGCTGTTTTTCTTCTGGTGTGTAGCGAGGCATTGTTGCCATTGACCCCTCCTCTCACAAATACAGAACGACGCTGTTCGATACGATCTCCAGATACAATTTTAGTTGTTAAAAGGAGTCTTGGAAAATGCTTTCTATCAGTTACTTCTGTCAGTGAGTTCAGTCAGTGACTTCTGTCAGAGTTGTCAAGTGAAATTTTTTTCGATAAATGGGCGTCATCCAGGGATGCGCAAAAGCATACCTTGGTTCCTTGTACCATGACTACGGCCACGATTGGGCGTTGTTGCCGGTGTGCCTAGTATACATGTATCCTATCCCCAATATAATTTTACACATGCGGTATATAAATAGATTTTTAAATTTCTAGATTATGATAGAAAGTAATAACTATCAGAACGGTAGTTTGCTGCTATCGAAAACGGACAGCCATATAGAGAAAAACTATAAGTTAATATTGAATATTTTACTTACCCAAGTGAAAAGAAAAGTGACTAGCTATTACTCTAAATTTTTCGTTAGCTGTTATAGGTGAGTCTGACAATAAATATCGACACTAAAAACGCTAAGTAAAATTAAAAATAGCCAGTATACGTATTTCGACATAAAAATAGCGAGGATAATAAGGGCAGCAGTCCACTCTTTTTTTAAATTATTTCCACATTTTAATTAAGTAAATGAATCTACCCCAAAAAAATATCGATATAAATATTTATATTTATTACTCTTATACCTATATAAATTCTTGAATTTACCTACTCAAGGTTTGTCATATTAATACAAATGATATGTTTGTATCAGTTCTTTATTGCTATGATTTAAAATATAAAATAATAAGCAAAACCTTTCCCGCAACTTCTTGAGAACGTCTTGATAAGTGGTTTGACTCAGTCTTGCTATCTGGTACAATTATTTAATAACACATATAATTGATTCACAATTTCCGTGTTTGTATAGCACATTCAATAAAATGTATAATACTTATATATTTATAATGGCAATGCTCCTCAAAACGCTCAGAACAAAGTCCACTACTTTCATTTGAAATTTAGGCTTATGTCTGTATCCACTCTAATGGTTTTTTTTAGAAACCTAGAATCAACAGATTTGAATGTTAAAAGGTTTATATTCATCAAATTATAGATATACCTACTTGTGTTTATAAGTTTACTCTTTCTGTTTCCGATTGTCTTCGATTATTGCTGCTTCGATTGGTAGGTATAATAAAAAGGGGCACGTCCAAGCATTTTAACCAAAGTAGTACATGAAACACAAGACAGTTAAATCCTTAGTTAAAAATAATACAATTCCTTAATTGTAATTAACGATATTAAGAACAAAGATTATGCTAGCTCCCTCTCTTCTATTCACTTTCAATTTTACCGTGACATATGCTTACTTTCGTATTGAACAGAAAATTTGCTGAAATATTGATATACTTGACTTTATCGAAATAGATTGAGTTAAACATCGCATCCAATCCTAATTTCAAGCAGATTAAATATTGATCTAAAAAGTTACTTTGGTACCATCTTTTTATCAATATAAATTTATTCTTTTTCAAACAAACAAAGAATTTCCAATTGTTTATAAATTAATTAACATTTTAAATTGTTTACATATCAAATTGTGTTACGGGTTTTGGCGGGATATTTGAATCCCTCTCACTTATTCCCAGAGAGGATAAAGTTACATATCTCAATAGGTTCTGATGTGTAGCTATTATGGATTTTTGTTAATTTTTACCTTAAATTTTGAATAATAATTATGTACACATGAAATTTCCATATGCGAAAAATAATCTGCTGTATAATAAAGTATAGATAGTACAGCGACATCTAATGTGCAAACATTGTAAACTGTTCGTTTAATGCATAATTTCCATAGCATGACTGTTAATATAAGCTACTATTCTGCGTTCAAATGACCAGTTGATTTGTCTTGATGTTTATATTGAATGTTGAATATTAATTCATGTATTAATGTATGAACACATGATATGCCCGTAGAAAGAAAGTAATCTGCCATACATTAAAGAATAGATAGTATAGCGCCATCTAGCGTAAGCAAAAAATTTAAACAGTTTGAATAATGTTATTTCCATAGGATAGAATAGAATAGAACCTCCTTTAATGTTAATTTAAAGTTGATGCAATGTGCCTACTTCATTGGGCAGAAAATAAAATTATTTTCCCGGTATTGGAATGGCATTATTAACCCTTAATATGATATTTAGATTCTAGCTAAGCTTTAAATTGAATTGTGATTAGTATAGCATTTTAAAACCAAGGTGAACTATATGTAATACTTTAGCTGTATAATATTATAATTTTATTGTCTTATATTTGAAAGACAACTAGTTTCTGTTACATTCACTACTACTTGATAAATGAGCTAGCAATTATGTTCCGCCAAGTATTAATTACGTAGTGGCGGTAGCTTTCTACAAACTGACCACCTTAACCAGTGCATCTCATACGTATTTGTAATATTAACTCCTATAATAGTAACTTCGGAACCGCAAACTCTGTAACTTAGGTAAATGAGTGCAGTTTATACGGAGTAGAGAAGTTAGACTCTTAACACTAAACTGAGAAGTACATGGTCGCATAACAACCATAGAGTATTCAGCTACAAGATGAAAATTAATTACATCAATTACACTTTCGAAACCTCCGGAATTAATTTAAGCAGTTATATATACAAATTTATAAATTGATGTATAAACATATTAAAAGAAAATTGTATATACAACTAACAAAAAAAAAGAAGATAATGGAAGAAGAGTTCTATATTCTATAACTCAATTTAAATATAAAGTAACCGAAAATTTTATATAAGAATTTTTACATATAAATCTGTTCATTAAAATTACGTAATACATTAATAAATCCTCAGTCGATTAGGTACCTGACAGCAAATTATCTGTAATCTTGAACTCAGTTAGACTTTGCTTTAACTCTTTGTTTTCTGCTTTACAGAATCACTGTTTGTAGTAGCGTAAAAATATATTCTCATAAGACACTTCCTTTTTTGACCTAGAATTTAGCATTTTGCTTGAGAAATAAATTATTTATTAATACAACGATACAGTTTAATTTAATATTTTTATTACTTTAAATTCCAATGTGATTGACATTTCAAGGTTTATGTATTAGAAATCAACGATATATTTCTTAGAACTGTTTATCCTAAATGTATATCTATGTATATGTTAAGTACTATTTAAATAACAAATGTTTATAAAACTCGTGGCACCAAATGTTTGTGTCACTGACTTTGTCTTTATCACAGTGCGTGCGTGATGGAATGTATAGGAACGAGAACTATGGTAAATATGCAGAAGTAAAGGGAGATAGGCAGTTGCATTCTAAGGAACGAAGCCCGATGGAAAAAGAAGTCGACTGATATCGGTCACCGGTGTATTAGCTCGGCTTAAGTAGACACGTTAAAAAGTAATAAGGTTCTCTAATTAAGTGAAGTAAGTCAACCCACACAGAGCGGTCGATAATGTACTAAATTGTCGTTGTTTGAACCTTAAAAGTAATAAAATAGGTTCTTTGCCTACATAAAGATCGACCACCAACTAAGTGTTCAATGTGTAAAGTATAACATATTATTATCTTCCTATAGAAAGCTATTTTTGTGCGAGTAGCGTTTAAAGAATCTACAGGTGTCTCTACCGTCGAAGAAGGACATCCACTAAGCACACCGACAACAGCAAGATTATTTTCAGCTGATAAAAGAAGAAAATATATAAAAGGTATTTACAAGTTTTATGTGCGAATGTTAAATAAACTAGAACGTTAAAATTTGTCTTAATATAAAGACGTAAATATATCAATATAATAATCTGCCAATGTTGTTCTAAAAAATTATTATATGCATTGTAGATATATATCAATTTCGGCATAGTTTGTCCAGATATGGCTCCTTGTGCTTTTTTTTTCGTTTTATAATTTAAAATAAGACCTTAGGGGACGACAGTGAGTTGCAAGCAGCTGTTATAGAACATTTTGACGGAAAAACTTCAGATTATTTTTACAAGTGTATCGAATTATTAATTAATCGTCGTAATAAATGTATAGAAGTTAGGGGAGAATACATTGAAAAATAAAAATTCTTATATTGTTCCACGTTTCTTTTTCTGTATATCAGGCCGAGAATTTATAGCGCCTACCTCGAATATACATATAGAGCTAATTTGATTTATAGAAATGAGCACTTATTTTCATAGCATTATATTCTAATTTACAGTGGATATATTTGATAACATAATATTTAGAGCGGAAATTAGTTAATAGAATATTCATTTGTTTCATAACTAGTGGTAGAATTTCAATTAGAGCATATGATTGTAATGTTCCGCATTTTTATGTTACTAACGAGAAAGCAGTATAACTACAATAATGTTCAATTAATATTCCCTATAATCAAATAGTTAACATGGGTTAGCATTAGGCATTTATAGCGGGCAAATCCACTTCCGAATCATTCCGATTCGGAACATTTCTAAATTAGACCATTTATAACCACTGACTGCCCGTCATTACTGGTATCCATTAATATTCTCTTAAACTGGTATCAATTATTAATTAGTCGAGTCCAACATGCATGAATTTTGGCAAACTCACCCCGAATGTCTCTGCGGGTATGTGTAGTAAAATTTGTCTCGAAAATAGTTTGCGTTTATCATGAATATCCGACCTTTAGAGAGTAATAATTTTTTAACATTATTGCTCGCTATTCCAGAATTTATGCGTCGGAACTTGAAGTTAAAATGGTTTCCTGTAACGCTTAGTAGCGATAAAGGTACTGGGGAGTATATAATTTAAACAGCAATATGTGCAGCATTGTATCCCATGTTAAAGTTATTCATTTATAGAAATTTACGGTACGGTGTAAATGTGTCAAGTTGAACATTATGTTTATGTAGTTTGTCATATTTTGCGTTGCGAAAGATATGCACACTGTGTCTCATAAGCAAATAATCAGGACGTTTTAATAACTTGCCAAGATTTAAATAGCCTACTTGTGTCGCTTTCATTATCGCTTGGTCTAGGTAGTGATTCATTACGTAGTCTCGAAACTTGGTTATATTTACATACTCACTTTAATTACAGTCAACTACACTGAAGATAAATTTACTTATATTTGATATATGCGAGACAACCCATAAGAAGACTTCATTTTGAAGTCGCTATACGGATATTAAAACACAATCGAGGAGTAAACATTTGTTGTATTATTTATTCGTCAAGGGATAAAAAATTTCACCTTAGAATATTTTCTTAGGTTTTATTCTAAAATATGTACAGTACAACACGGATATAGCGTCATTATAGAAACCGACTCTTTTTAACGTTACAACCGAGTGATGCTATTCCTGAGATAGGCGAATTTCGCAAAACTGTAATTTAACAAATTTTTGCATAACTAATCTCACACGAAACATGTTTTTGTCTATTTTACATTACAACAAACACAAAACTGATCCAAACTCTCATTAAGAATTTCTTTGTCAGCGGTTTATGAATTGCATATTCAATGCTGGTTATGAATCGCCTATTCAGTCAAACTGTAAGTTACATAGTACTGCATTGTTAGATGGTTATTTCCCACAAAGTACCTCCGTAAATACGGAAATTTCCAGCAGTCATTGCCTACATATTGCCGTGAACTCGCAAGTTTATAAAATAAGAATAGCCTTAAGGATTAGTTTAAGTTTTGAAATAAAATAAATATTATTGAGTAAAATATGCAACAAAAATTACATGGATGTATACAAAGTTGCATACACATGGTCAATATACAAAAGTGATTTAAAAACTATTATTATTCAAATAAATATTGAAAAATGTAGAATAAAAATTTATTAAATAAATATGAAATAAAAGACAAAATAAATATAAGTAATATATTTCTTTTGTAGAAAAGATACACAGAATGTATGGTTTACATATCATAAAAAGGAACCTAATTTTATACAATGCGTAAACATTGCTTTAAACATTCTAAATAATGGACCGCTGTTTAAGTCAAAAAGGGAAATGAAGGCAAATAATAGAGAAAGAGTTATGTTAATGGATGGAACAATTAAGAGAATTAGTCATGTGAAAGCAATAGAATTGTATGAAAAAATGAAATACGATATGCAAGAAATGTGACTAAGTAAATTATTATGATTTACATGCATAAAGCAATAAAACTTTATGAAAGAGTTTAAGAACTAAATTGTATTAAAAGATAAAATTTACCTTAGCTTATAACTAGACTAAGAAAAGGATATAAAAATATGTAAAACGTAAAAACGATCAGCAATAACATTTTGTATTAAAAGGTAGCTGATATCATAAATAAAAGTATATGTGTTTATGATTTGTTTGTAACACAATGCTTCAGAGACTGGAAACAGACGTGTACAGTTTCATGACCTACAAAAGACAAAAAATATAAAACTTGTGTAAAGTTTATTGCAGATTGACATTTCACCAATAGAAAGATCATGGATAGAGGACAGAGAAACAGTGAAGAAACAAACGTGTCCTCCAGGTACAGGCAGTGCGGGAAGAAAAATAATAGTTATCTCCAACATGTTTCCCATTTTACCAAGTCGCAATCCAGCTAAAAGAAAAGTGAAATTGACATTAATAAATGGAAAGAAAAAATATGTATCGAACAATGAACAAGGCAATAGGTTCATTGACGAATACAAAGAAGGATGGTATTAGCAACAAGAATAAACCTACCGTTGGAAATGCTGTGCGAGGCAGAAAAGACTTTTTGAATAAGAAAACAATTTGCGATATGTTGACGTTTTAGTGAGTGGAGAACTGTCAGAACGGTATGTGTATGTGTGCGTGTATCAAGACGGCAACATGCGGGCAGCGACTTCACTGGAACGCGTATTCCAATGCCAACCTAAAATATGGACTAGAGGGCGCAATGGTCAACGTAGAGTTTTTTTTGCCGCTATAAATAAGAAACAAGATTCGACAAGAGAAGACTTCTGATTTCGACTCCGAAAGAATAAGACGCTTTTAAAATTAATTGTTACATTTTCATTATTTCTTTATCACGTTTATTCATAATAATTCTTCTTTTATTTAATATATATTTAAATTCACTTGAAACGTTCAATATGGACATTCAAAATGAATATTTTGATGAAATATTAAAAGATAGCAAGTAAGTTTTTTTTTTGAAAAGAAGTTATACAAATTGTTAGACAGACATTGGTTTTTACGTGCAAATGATTAATCAATGTAATGTTGGACAATATAGATAAGCAAATATATTATCCTGTAAGGTTTTCTTTTAATTCATAAAGTTGGAATTACAACAAAACAGGACTAATGGTGTTGGGCAGTTGGAGAGATGCTACGTGCAAATGAGCATTTTCTTCATCGTATTGTCTAGGCATCATTAATCTCTTTCAAGTTAGGCTAATAATTAATTAAAAGTTTCACAAGGCAAAGATTAAGAGCTAGATACAACACGTGCAAATGGTTGTCTAAGGCAATTAATTGAAGCCAATATATAAATATAATTACATTGATAAGTATCACTACCAATGTACAATAAATGTTTACATTTATTTATTTACAGGATAAATATTTATTTTGTTTAGCATAATAAATAAATAAATAAAAGATTTACATACATTACAACCGACATTAGGTATAAATGATATGAGCATTTTTAATTATGTATTTTGTTTAGAGCATAAAGGTGTATGTAAAAATTATTTTGAATCTATAAATTACAAAAATAAAAGGTATATGATTATGTTGTATAGACATACAGTTTTTCTTTGAACAAAACTATTACCTCTTCCCTATTATGAGCAAGAGAAAGATCACCAGTGAAGGAGAAGGAACCACATACATTGCCAGAACCCACAATAGTCATTAAGTACATGCTTCAACAATATAAAATAAAATACAAAACCAATTATAAGTTTTTGGTGTATAAAGAATAATTTTAAGAGTACAGCATATACAAAAGACTATACCCAACTTGTGGTAATACCCACAAATATATGTTGTCACAGCAATATGTACATAAATATTTCATTTGACGTTAAACCCGATGATCACCAGAATTTGATGCCGTTATATGCAATCCTTTTAAGGTTGTCTACACTAGCTAATTCCAGGGACCAAGACGATTATGACGCTATACCCGAGTTGCCGCTATAACCGATGACGTTATAAACAAGTTGTGCTTTATTCATAATATGTTATTTTATTAATTAAAGAAATGTTTAAGTAATCATTTGTTCGATATATTATTTGCGCTATCTCCATCGTTTGAATTCCGAATAACAAACGTTACGGTAGCCGTTTTCAGACTAGCCCTGTGAAGGGCTGCTTCTTGCCAAAAAAGTAAATTAACTTTGTGATTCTGATGTTCTTTTGTCTCATTTTGTATCATCATTTTAATTTTGTACTATGTAAAAACCAAATTTATGTCATAATTCTATAACATGTGTTTTACCGTCTCTTTTTCTCTAGCTGTCTGAAGGACTCATATGGAGGAACAAATACATGTCAATTGAAAGCAAAGTCCGCATATATAAAACAGCCGTGAGACCTGTACTCACATATGCAATGGAAATTCGGGCGGATACCACAAAAATCGAAAACCTATAAATGTTACGATTAATACTGTTTTCTTATGCTTATAGATTTGCTATTGAAGAGGACAGCATAGTTTCAAGTGACTTATTTCCCTTGCGTCTTGGTGCCGAGCAAGTCTGTAAAGTTTCTACGTTAGACGGTAACGCTATGTTTAACACAGTTGTGTTATTTTCATGTTCTTTACTAAAGATGGCACGTATTTTCTGTATTAATTACCCAGTCTATTTTAATGCCATTATTAATAACTGCTTACTTTTTCTTTCAGACGTTAAGCCACACTTTCTAAGATATTTTAATCGTCTTATTATATTTATATATTATTCCTCCAAACAAACCTTGAAAAATGCTTTTACTTATAAGTAGTATAGGTATGGTAAAATGCCTCTTCTTCTCCTTTCTCTTTTCTTAGGATTTAGTCTTGTTTCTTCTGCTCTTCTTAATTTCGTTCAGCTTTTTGGGAAGCAGATGCCCAGCTCTCGCACTATCTTTTGGGAGGTCGACCGGAAATCTTCTTGAACTCCGAATTTCATCCCTTGCTCATTTTTCCCATCCATCATCTGTCATTTTGTCGACGTGATCTCTTCAATATTGTCGTCTGGATCTCGTACTCTTCACCACATCTTGAATTTTAAGATCTGCTCTTATATCTTTGCTTCTTATCTAGTCTCTCAAGCTTACTCCCTTAGTATCCTCCAATGCCTTCATCTCTGCTGTCCACAGCTGTTTTATATATGCTGACTTTGCTTTCAATGGACATGTATTTGTTCCTCCATATGAGGTCCCTGAGAGAGAGAGAGAGAGAGAGAGAGAGGGAGGGAGAGACGGGGAGCAATGGTAAAATGCATGTTATTGAATCATTACATAACTTTGGGTTTTATATAGTACAAAATTAAAATGATGATATAAAATGAAACAAAATAATCAATTATAAATTGCAAAACTCTGCATTTTGTAAATGACAAGTTTAATTTAGTTCTAAATTACGGATTAATCAGCCTAAAGCTAAACAATTAACGAACAGAATATATTTGTCCAACGGATCGTGTAAATATATTGCAGTTATTTATATCACGCAACAGTTGTGCAGAATTATATTATTTTTTTTTACATTGGCATTTTAATTATACCTAATTTTAATAAGCTTCAATTAAATATGTGTACTACGCTAATTCGAAAATTAGGTACATTTTTTTTGATTGAAAATGTTTATGAAAGACAGTTAAATTTTCACTTTTAGAATAATAACGTGACATACTAAATATACTACACTACAACAAAATTCACATATTACTTGTCCAATCTTTCTCTGCCACATTGAATTATATACGTACGAATCAAATCAGTACTCCCTAGTCAAGTGGCATACTAAATAAAAAAAAGAGGTGTGGCCACCACACGACTTTCTTATACGTATGAGCGTTTCAAACTATACAATTTTAAGAATTTTTTTATACAAAACTTATTCAAAATCCTATTCTAAGTACTTTCATTCTCTTAATAAATCGCTATAGAATGCATACTTTGCAAGATATTATCAAAAAAGTGCTACTCGCTAAGAGTAAAAGTGGTACTTCCGGTCCGAATTTTGAAACTTCATATATACAAAAAATATTGCAAATCTAGTTCTAAATACTTTTGTACTCTTGATAAATATATATAGTATGCATAACTTACGACATATTTGCAAAAAATCGCTATTCGGTAAGAGTAAAAGTGGTACTTTCGGTCTGAATTTTGAAATTTTTTTTATACAAAAGATATTGAAAATTATGTTCTAAATACTTTTATACTCGTAACGTAGTTCTCTAAAAAGCATGACTTGCGAGATATTAGCAAAAAACTGATTTTCGATAAGAGAAAAAGACCTACTTACGGTTGGAATTTCGAAAAACTTTTTTAAGACAATTTGTCTCAAACTTAATTTTAAGTACATATGAATTCTTTATAAATTTGTTTAAACTTAGTAGTTGACAGTGGCAAATTCGCTACTTTCACTGAAGTAAACTACTACTTCCGGTCTGCCGATTTTACTGAAAATTTAATCAGATCTCAAGAGGGAGATTATATTCGGAAATATAAAATTTGGAATTGATACCTATAGCGGTTTGACCGCTATCGTGGTCACACACACACACAGACAGACAGACAGACAGACAGACACACACAGAGAGAGACATTTTTTAAAAGCCACTTTTTCGGTATAAGGGGACATCAAAACATGGACTTCTGCAAAAATCTCGAGGTCGAAAATTTTCATCATCACAATACTTCCTTATACTACGTATAAGAAAGTAAAACGCGCGGGAACTTTGAGAAGCATTGAATTTATTTGTGACCTTTTAAAACTACTCTCTTTTCTTTATACATTTAAAACAAAATTCATCGTATGTGTATATATGTTTACCTAATATTTTAGGCTTAAAGTAACCTTATTTAAAAGGTGATATTCTTTTATCTAGGATAAAGTTATTAATTTGAATTTACATAGCGAGTTTTTTACACCAAATAACACAAAATTTTAAAAATCTGTAACCTGGGAATCACTTTATTTAATATTACATTAATTTACAGCGGTTGCAAGAAGAATATTCAAAATATGGTAAAGTATAAAATATTCTTCAATACCATATGTATTAAAGATGGTACAGCAAAGAGCCCTTATTTCAACTATTTAAAAATTTGGTAGTATATTTAATGAAGGAAACAATAAAATGAATTGATAGGAATTATTTAAGAAATCAAACAAAATAAATTACTTACTGAAGATGATATGGATTCTAAATGGACAATGAAAATGCAACAAATTAAATAAAAAGTATAAATTGCAAAACTCATACCGCAAATGACAAACTACCTACAAGATGATGAGCCAATGATTGTAATATTTTCAGCTAAGTGGAATCAATTTCTATTGGTATACTTCCAATCCAAATGTCAAGTTAATTAGTTTAAAAATTCATTATTATGCATTATATAGAACTAAAACATACAGATCATTCCGACATTGCAATTACAACACTGTACGCATGGTAATTTTCATTATTTTACTGTTTTGAAATAGGTATTAAGGTATGTCTTTTGCCAAATTTTTAAAATGATTACTAAATTCCTCGCATTCAGATATCTATACGAATTAATAAAAGTAAATTCTAGAATATAATGAATACAGAATAGCGGCGATTTCATTAACAGATAATCTCAATTACTGGGAAATATTTATATATTATCTTAATTTAGAATTTAATTCATTAAGCAGTCAAATTAATTAGCTTGATTAATTTTGTACATATATATTATACACCAAATGAACCCTTAGAGTAAACAGAATCGCATTACGTAAGTGGTCTACAGTCCTGTAATGTAAATATTTTGTAAAAGGATGACTGATTTTTACAGTAGATATCTTTGGACATTCCATACTTTCATTTTGCTTTAATTATATTGAATAATTTCAATAATTTATACCTATTCGACAATGAGTTTTTATAATTTAATAGGCTAATTATTAAATACATTATTTTACATACCAATTGATAATCAACACCTTCTAAAAATACAGGTATTTTTGACATTCTGAATTCTCGCTTGAGTCTAAAACAATTAAATCTTTGTTGTCCTATTCTCGTATTAAATTTTAGTGCTGCAAATTCTATAACTTATATAAGATATATTACCACCACTATTTCGAATAGATGTATAGATAAGTGGAATAATAAAAAAACCAGGCATGCTCTTTCTCTAAAACTTTCGAATATAGATAAATTTTGATACGAGCTTTCGTAAATAATTGGCTCATAGGTTCCATTTCAGTAATTTAAGTTCTAGGCCTGTCTTTTTTCTTCTCTTAATATAAAAATTCATATCGTAGTAGCAATAGTAGTAAGAGTATATACGTCCACCGCCTAGTTGCGCAATAATAATAATTACTTGCTAATAAAAAATCGTCTATGTAAGTCACCACATCGTCTGGCATCTTTTGAATCATACTTTAATTTTAGAAATTTTTAATATGACATTTTAATCAAAAAAAAAATTTTTTATATTATAATTGTTCCTTCGCCTCCACCAATTTGGTTATGGCGAGAAAAACTTGTAGAGTGGCATGACTTAAAATTTATAGTTATATCATTTAAATGATCCTGCTAAATACAATCGATTTTGATATTGACTGTTTTTTAGTTCGCAGTACGGACTATTTTTGTACAGTTCCTATTAATAATAAAACTATAAATTTGTTACTAAAAACAATGCCCTCATATCATATATCACTCCGCCGTATTTATGCAAACAATATTTTGCAAATCAACAATGACATAGGCATTTTCTTTCGTATATAACCCTAAAGACGGAACACCGGTCTCTGATACCTTTAGTGCCACATTAGGCTGCGCTGTGGCAAGCCTGTTAGACCTACGCTTTTCTCCTCGTGAATATGCTGCCACAAACTACCGAGCTGTATTGTGTATATTGTAGAATTTATTAATTTCCAACTTGTGTTGGGATCACGTCAGTATTTGAAAAGTTCTCGATCTCACAGATCGGTTGTTTCGAATTACGTGTACAGTTGTGTAATACCGCATGTTTCGCATTATGTACTGTTAAAAAAGCTCTAATTGAAAAGATTCACTGCAATTAAATCTTTTTATTTTGTTTAAGCTAGTATCATGAATATTCCTTCTACGGGCAGTGAAAATGTTTCAAAGCGTCCACGAAATCAGAGAATCAGCTATTTGAATAAAAATCTTACAAAAATGGTAATGGAGTGGTATTTAGCAAGTGACGATGACCTTGATGAAAATAAGGAGATCGACGAGTCGGTTACGTACTAACTGAGAGAGAGAGAGCAGAATACGCAAGAAATAGATGTTGAAGAAAACGATGCGAGTGACAGTAGTGACACAGACTATGGTCTTTTAAACACTGAACAGGAAATTACTGTTGAAGAAAACTATCGTCAACACAACAAAGAAATGAAAGAAGAAACACCATTTTTATCGTTCAAAAATTATAAAATTATACGACATTTACTGGACTCACTCGTAAATCAACCCAGCTGCTATATGCCGATAAAATCAAAGTTTAGAAATGTTTGTTTCACGAGTAAATCGCTAAAATTTTCCTTTATACAAATGAGGAACTAATTACGCTTACAAACAAATTAAAACCTGAAAATAATAAGTCGAATTATCGAAACACTGATTCCGTAGATATACAGGCCTTCATAAGTTTGCTAGTGCTCACTGAAATATTTAAATCTAGCCATGGAATTATGAGGTCACTCTTCGCAAATGATTCGACAGGGAGATCTTTAGAGCAACCGTATCCTTTAACCCTTCTAAGTCCTAGAAACTTGCCTTAGGTTTGATGATTCCACAACCCACTATGAAAGAAAGAAAATCGACCGTGCTTTCTCCGAAATATTCAATTCGTTTATACAAAACTCTCAATAGACCTACTGCCTCAGTGATAATGATACAGTGGATGAAATGCGTCTTGCTTTTACAGGAAAATGTGGGTTAAATATGTCAAATAACTGGCGAAATATCGCACAATAATTCAATACTTGGCGACTCGGCTACTCCTTACCTTTATAAAGTCTAGATTTACCTAGGGAAATAAAGCGACGGAATTGCACTTTCCGAAGCAAAACGTAAACTGTCGAAACTTGTCCAATCAGTTGTATGCTTGTAAACTCCGTAAACGATAGGTCCGGAATGTTACGGGCGATAACTTGCTTACTTTGGTGGAATTAGTAGAATATCTTAGAGAAATATGTCTGATATAGTACTTTCAAACAAAACTGCTGGGTCAACATGCTATAGATTCACTTCCGATATGCCTGTAAAACGATAGAAAACTATGCCGAAAATGAACAAAGCGGTTGTGCTTATATCATCCACGCACGACAATCGTGAACAAGATCCTGATAAAAAAATAAGTCAGAAATTGTTTGCTACTATAATAATACCACATTCTGAACATGAAAAGTGCCCTATGTTTACCCAATAGGAGAAATAGAAGATGGCCATTAGCAATATTTTATACTCAAGAAAGTGTAAGTTGTAAGTTAGGCTATGTCATTCTAATACGTCAAATGTTTCCCGAGGAACTGGAAAATTCAAATGAAGAAGTTGCGTGTATGAAATATAATTATCCGATGTAAGTATGCTTTGCTATACTAGAAAAGAAATCTAACTTGCTGTGGTATTTTTAAATCTTAAAATAATAAAATAAAGAAAAACAACTAAAAATAACAATATTAGATATAGGTAGATATTTAGTAAATATTTTAGAAATAAGCAGAGATAAATAAGACAAACGTATTTTAGGATAATTTATTTGTTAAACAATTAGAGATATAATTAGTACACTAATTATAACTTAATATTCCACTTAAATGAATGGGAATGGTCGACCCCTGATGAAAATAAAAATATGCTACACTATAAGCATTCATGAGAAGTGGGTTGCATATACACACCAAGACATCTGATTTTTATAGATAAATAAAAAGAAGTTAAATAATTTTAAAATAGGAATTAGATATTGTATAAAACAATGTTCAAATACTGACCTCAGTTTTTAAAAGGATATAATGACCTCAAAATAATATTATTAACAACCAACAAAAATGTAGGTCAAGTTCAACAACACATTCTTTAGCTGCGATAACATTAAGAAATAGGAATTAATCACCCAAAGTATTCATATTGTAGTTAATATAACCATTAAAAATAAAAGTCTATGTGGCAATATGCACGCTTCACTGGTATCATCTGTATAAAATATTATCGAATACACGCTAGTTCTTCTTCGCACAAATACATTCCTTGAAACTCCAGGCTAAAAACAAATACGATATCAGTCAGAATATAACACAATATAAATTAAAAGGACTTACACCAATAATTCTCGATTAAAGGTTGACAGATCAGCAGAATTCACCAAACACGAGGGAATGGTTCAATGACCTCAACGAAGTAGAAGGGCAGAGACACTCTAAGGAAAGGAACGATCCAAAGAAAACCAAAAGGGAAAGGGTAATATGCAATGTATTCCAAATATTATCCGTACCTAGAAAAATAAAAAGGAAAAACATCAGAATCAAATTAATTGACGGTGTAAGAATTTATATTAAAAATAATAACAAAGGCAATGAAAATATATATAAATACAACGCGAACTGGCGATAAAATAAAGATAATAAAACTAAACAATGATCTAGAGATAAGAATAAATCAAAAGGTACTTACCAGCAAATAAAAATCGATCGATATCAGTTAGAATGCGGGCGGATAGGGATGTAAACAATGATGGCATTCGAAGATGGCAATGATCGACCAATGGGAGTAGAGATTGGAAAAAATAGTTAAGAAAACCGTCACAGAGGGAGCAGTTAAGAAAATTCAAACAATAATACGAGAAACAATTTCAATAAACAAAAATTAGCGTTATTCACTTTTTCTTACTTATAAAAAGGGACAACACAGCCGAAAACGGCAGTTCTTCGGCAGCTCTTGAATATCTAAAAATTCCTGATCAGTTCTTGGGTAGTTATTCATCATTTCTCCGACAGTTCTTCAACTGACCACAAAAATCTTCAAAGGCATTAAACGCTTTTAAGATTTTTCTTAACACGTGTAGTGATAATCAAAACAGACGCATTGGACACAGTGTAGTGGGAATACACGGATAATACATTCAAACGATAAGTTCGCGCCAAGAGATAGAGGAGTGCGGAAACCTACTATTATCTCATTTAATAAAAGCTGCTATAATAATTTTCAAGAGGAATGGAAGCTAAGAATTTCCAAGAGGAATTCGAAAGCATGTATAGTCAAGAAGCGTAAGTACAAGCATTATAATAAAGTTTCACTCGCAATCTAATAATCAATATATAGATACATTCTTTTATGTGTGTTCAAAATATTACAATAAAAATAAATTATTATTTAAACATTTAATGAATTCCATTATTGTTTAACCGAAGTCCAGCGTGCAAATCTTGGGTTAGGTGATTCAATAAAGGATATAAATAATTCAGCCTCATTACAATAAAATAAATTATTATTTAAACATTTAATGAATCCCAATATTGTTTAACCGAAGTCCAACGTGCAAATCTTAGGTTAGGTGATTCAATATAGGATACCAATCAACTAGGCTTTAAGAAACTTTGAAAATAAGAGGATAGGCTTTGAACACATATAAAGGATAATAGACAAACAATCATAACAGATGAAAATAAGAAGGATTGCAAAATGCTTGTATTTCAAAGGACAGAATAAATCATATAAATACGTAAATATTTAAAGTATGGATATATAAAAGGTTTAAGTAACCACGTTTTTATAGATTTAGTAGGTATTTTAATAAAATTTATGTATTATTGATATCCGTACTTTTTACTCGTTTATACCCATCCCAAAAGAGAAATAAATATATTAGAATAAGTGAGAGAGGAAAAGGTAAGGAAAGTAAACATCAAGCAACACAGTCAGAACCCGAACATAAAGAAATGCTGTATCACGATTAACTATTTAAAATCAAGAAAACAATTTTAACCCTGAGAATAAAATTAAAAATTAAGAATCAAAGTACAATTTCATGATCAGAACCTTCGGTTATCAACCATAGTACATATCACAGCAATATGTGATAATAATAAAAAATTATTTTGCCTTTTTTTTGTAATATTTTTATATTTTCACTTTGTTCAAATAAATAAATATTTATTTAAAATAAAACTTACTTTTAAAAGAAAGTTTTTCTTCAAAGTTAAAAATCTAGGGGCCGGTCTGTGGGACGGGATATTTGTCATTAAATACTACTACTACTACTACTATGTTTAAGTTTAATGGTTAAACTAATTGAAAAGTTCTCCCAATGTAATAAGATCCTCATAACAATATGTAGGTACACACATTAACTTGAGAAGAATACTAAATATACCCAATTTTGAAATATAATGAAAATCTAGATAGTACAATTAACAAGAGCAATATTAGCTCTTAGAAATAATCAATTCCACTTCTAAATCGAAATTACTCTTCGCCGTCTTTAAAATAAATAAAAATGATAAACGCAGCTTAAAAGGATTCATACTTCTTGAAATACTCGTTTCGAATACGAGAACCAATTCACTTCCAGATGTTTTCATTTAGTTATTCGTTCGCGTTCATTCCCGGCAATCATAAAAGATGAAATATTGTACCTTCCGCAAAAGATAGGCGATCTTTACTCGTTAATTAAATTAGACGTTCCGCGAAGTCAGACTAGTCTGGCGGTGATACATTGGAAATCCCCCGGTAACCGCATCTACCGCCATTCATGGACGTAAACATTTCCAGAGTTTGTGTTTAAATAGTTTCCTTGATTTATATTCCCCAAATGGCAGGGCAAATTCTGAAATATTACGACGTCTCATCACGAATGTAGGCAGCTACCTAGCTTTTAAAAGATAAGTAAATCGGGACCTCGCCCGACTTTCGACTAACGAGAACTAGAAAGCACAAGGGAACTGATTCCGGACAGTCGAGACATGACTATAATATAAGGTGCACGATATTCAGTGCATGGTAAGTGATGATTCGGCTATCTGCGCCTGGCACGGCCGCCTATGTTGTCTGAAAACATCCGCATAAGCTCTAGATTAAAGAAGACAATGTCTTGACACGTGACATCGTGTCTTGTAGAACATAAATAAAAGACTTTCTAATTAAGGATACGAACAATATATCACAAACATGGCAAGAGTTGAATGTTTTTTCTACTTTTATCAACGAAGGAGATTTCTTTGACTACTAAAAACAGGAACAAAAAATAAATGAGAAAATTGTTCGTATGTAGTGCTTTTCCTTACTGTTTTATCGTTAAGACTGTGATCGAATAACTAGTGTAATAATAACTAGTGACATAAGCAGTGTTTTCAGTCTTGAAGCTATTGTCGACAGTCTTTACGTACACTGACGAGACCTCAAAGGTCGAAACAACGGTGTCTGTGCGTTCGATTGTCGGCAATGGCACTTAATGTATGTATGTATCCCAAACACATGCATATATGCATATACGTTTTACGTGTAAATGTTGTAAGTCACAGTAATTATAACTAGTGAGACTTACATACACTTCGCGGAGATATAAAGTGGTATGGGCATGTTTGCCATATACTAATGCATTGTAAAGACGCCCGTACCACCTTATGTCTTCGCAAAATGTACGGTTACTTATTTCTCCTAGCTTACGTACATCTAGAATTTGATTAATATAAATCTTTTATCTTAACATTCAAATCTGTTGATCCCAGTTTTCTATAAGAAAATTAAAAGAATCTGTGGATAAGGTATAGGCTCAATTTCCAAAGAAAAGTAGTAGACTTTGTGCTGAGAGTTTTGAGGAGGTTACCATTATAAATACATATATAATTACTATGCATTTTAGTGAATGTGTTATACCAACACCAAAATTGTAAATCAAGTCTCTTTATTATTAAATACTTGTACCAAAGAGCAAGAATGAATCAAGCCTTTCATCTTTTATCAAGACGTCCTTAAGAATAAACAGAAGAAGTTTTGCTTATTAGTTTCTAGTTTAAATATCAGTAACGAACTTATACAAATAAATCATTCGTATTACTGTAACAAACCTCGAGCAGGTAAATTCAAGTAAGCACTCTTGGAAATGTTTGTAGTTACGAATGTTACTACGATCACCCTTTTTAAATACCGGTGTAATTTTGCTGATCTTCTAGCGATCAGGGAAAGTGGACGGGCGAAGCGATAAGTAAAATAATATTGTGAGTGGAGAACATAGCACTAAAGCACAATCCCGAAGGAAAAAACTAGCAAACAGTGAACTACCCAACATCAAATGGAACAGTATTCACATAAAATTCAGTCTGAGCCATGAGATTGGGCATAGGAGAATTGAAGACATCAGAAAAAATACTAGAAACAGTCTGTACAATATCATGTGGTTGTTCAAGTATGTCGCCATCAAGTATTAAAAATTCTGGTATTATGGAGGTAGATCGCCTGCTGTTCACAAATTTCTAGAAATGCTTTGGATCACAGGCAATGTTAATTTCAAATCTAGTCTGGTATACCTTATACGCCGCTCCAATTTCTATTTCAAGCAAACACCGAAGTCTCGAAAATTCATTTCGGAAATATATAGATTCTGTGCATTTCCATTTAGTGAAATAGTATTCTTTGAGTTTCAAGTGTTTCCTAATGTCAGAAGTGAACCAAGGCGGAAAAGTACGCCGTGATGATTCAAACTTTGGGACATAGGAAGCAATTGTCGCATGTATTATATCATAGAACTTGCCAACAGCGTCGTTGATATTGGAGAAATCATCAAGACGCGTCCAATCAATCGAGGCAATGGCATTGTTTAGAGATGGAAAATCTGCTCTGTTGAAGTTATAACGCAGATTGTTATTTGAGGGAACGTTTTTAATCCAATTTGCAATGGATACATTCAAAGTTATATCTTGGACAGGATGATATACATCTTCACGAAAGTAGTAGTGGAGATTGGACAGTTCTAGATCACACACTCCACCCGAGGTCACGACTGCAAAATCCTTGGTTTTTACCCACACCATTTTTTGAGTTTGTCAGATCAACAGCTCTGAACAGGAACACCTGTTTCAAAGCTGTTCAGACCAGTTTGATATCTGTTCAAAATTGTTGGTCTGAACAGGTACACCAGTTTGAAAGCAGTTCAGACCAGTTTGATATCTGTTCAAAGCTGTTGGTCTGAACAGGTACACCTGTTTAAAAGCTGTTGATCTGACAAACTCGAAAAAGGATTTTGCAGTCGTGACCTCGGGTGGAGTGTGTGATCTAGAACTGTCCAATCTCCACTACTCACGAACAAGAGGAACATCATGCTCAACCATAATTTGACCAGAAATATTGGAAAAGATAAGGTCCAGTAACTTTCAACTGCAGTTAGTTATACCATTATACTGTACGAGAGTATCCATAAAATGTCGAAGAGCAAACTGCTTGCGGTCATCGACAGGCAGAGCACCAAAGCAGGGGCACTTGAAATCCCCACATATGAAAAGTTGTTTATTCCGAAACTTGAGAGTATATTGAATGATAACAAAATTATTCATACATATAATAATTAATGTCAGTATTAAAGTAAATTTAAAATAAAAATCTACATGATTATTTTATTTCAAATAATACCTATATTTCTATTTTATTATAACAAATGTTTAATTATTTTTAAATTGTTGCTTTTATTTTAATGCCTATCCTTATATCATGTAAGTGCACAATCTTGAAGAAAAGAGTTCTACGCCTGAAAGGATGGAATCCAAAGTAATCAGTAAAAGGAAGAATTTTTGAAACGTAAGTAGGAAAATATATACACTATCACAGTCAAGTAGAACATGCTGTATAAGTCATAGCATAAGGTTATATTCATTATACAAAATTTAAATAAAATTCTTATGGAGAATGTTACAAATATGCAGTATGCAATGCATTACTCCATCCTTGTAATTACATTTTTATCTGGTTGGTATTCCATTTGTTATAATTTTTGAATAGACATTTTAATTTTACCAAGCTACTAATTAGTCACTTGGCTGCTTACTTTTCTAAGAATACGGTTTAAGGCCGAACCTCCATGGATTACTGTCGAAGAATTGGCGAAAAGTAGAATAGATAGTGTGACATTGCTGTAACATCACTTTCCATTTTCTCACGAGACAGTTGAAATTCCGTAATTGAGAAGGTTCCGTCGGGAACGTTTGTTCCATTACTTTTTCGACTCGACGAGGAAGGAATGTAAAACAAATATAAAAAAATCTCCAGAGGTTCTCTCTCGCTACATTAATAAGACGGTCGCTCACTCGCTTAACAATAAAATTTCGTTTCACTGAAATCTCCCCGAGACACTGTATACGCATTAAAACCTAACCGGATGAGAAACGAAGACCGGCACGGAAGTAGATAAAGGCGACGCAAAAAAGGAAGGACAAATGAGCAAGAGAGAGAAAGATTGAAGTAAAAAAAAAAACGGAAAAGAGGAAAAGTAAACAGAATGTCCGACGTTGTTCTTTGCCAAAGAGGCGGAAATATTGAAAAAATAAATAATGATTAGAAGTAGAAAGTTTTCTTTATGAATTTCGCGCAGACCCTGAATCCTGGAGGACAAATGAGTTTCTTATAAACTTGGCATCTTAAAATTCCTTAGTGTGATTATTTATTAAAAAGTGAATGAATTAACTTTTGAGCAATCTAAGATAATTCCATATGAAATCTGATAAAATTTTATTAAACAAGCAATCAAAAGGTCAAGGTCAAAGTTACGGTTGCTAGCATATTATAAATCAATGAAACTAAGAATAATAATGTAATTGCATTTATTATCTTCACCATTTAGCTGCAAATGTCATTAAAATATTACTAGTTTTACTGATTATGAATAAGCCGATTAATTCATATATATAAGTGACTTCTGGTGTTTTAATAAACACTAATATAATGATAATAAATAAATTATTATATTCACCGTTTAACCGCAAATATCTTTAATATGATCAATTAAAGATATTTGCGGTTAAACGGTGAACATAATAATTTACTATTGATCACACACAATTTTTCTTTCAAAGATGAGTTCCCTGGGTCTTACTTCACCTATCATTAATCTGATTGCCTCTTACCTGGACAATCGTTCCAATTATGTTTACTATAATGGATTTTATTCTAGCACTTTCACTTCAGGTGTCCCACAGAGATCAAACCAGGGCCTACTCTTCTTCGAGATTTATATTAACGATCTACTTTCTATTATCAGCTGTCGCGTCCTAGCTTATGTCGATGACTTAAAGATTTTTTCAAGGATCTTGTCCATTGATATTCCCCTACATAACAAATTAAAACCCTTTTCCCGGGCAAACCCAAATGAGAGATCTTGGAGTGTTATTTCATCAACGTTTGCAATTTTCTGATCATCTATATTCGATATGCAACTCCGCCTCACGTGGACTCGGCTTCGTTGTCAGGTCGTGTCGAAAGTTTATGAATCCGGATACATTGAAGACACTGCTTTACTCACTGGTGCGACCCAAACTAAAGTATGCCTCTATAATTTGGTATCCCTGTTACGTTTACCAGAACCTACTAATTGAGAGAGTACAGAAGAGATTTTTGAAGTACCTTTCTTACTAGGCTCGCGGCAGAGGCGTTGACTATGAGAGTCTACTACTGGAACATGACGTTACTTCCCTCTTGGAACGTAGAGAAATCGCAAGTGCCAATTTTCTAGTTGAGCTGCTTAGTAATAGAATCGATGTCCCCAATCTACTCTCCGCTGTGGATTCTTTGCTTCTCAGATACGGTACGCCTTTGAGTCATACTTTTGTGGTGGCTCGAGCTAGGTCAAATGTTTTTGCTAAGGCACCTCCCACTCATATGTCTAGGAATGCCAACCAACTATGCCCTGATCCTTTTCACTTTCATTTTAAACAAAAACCTCACTCTAACAACAAATAGATATGTGTCTCGATTTAACTTAATTATTTTTTTTTCTTTTTGGGCTTCTTGCCATGTATTTCATTTACTCTGCAAATGTCTGTAATACTGTTCATTTTAATTTGTAATTTAAATGCATTGCCTATATATTAATTATTAAATATTTACTGTCCTCGGTTTAGTGTTTTAAGGTTTTGTTTATTATTACTATTGTTATTATTATTATTACTACTATATTAGCTTTACGATTCAAGTTGTTCGTGTTTTCCTTCGTAAATCAGCTTGATATGTTCTATGACTTAACATATCGGTGCTAGTGTTTTAATTTTACAATGGATTTCGCATTAATGCGTATATTCAGTTTTTATTTTTCCCTGCAAGACTGTTGCTTTGTATTTTGTTTTGTAGTTATAGGAAATAATATCAAGAGGTAAACTGTTGTTCTGTAATTGGAATTTTTGCTGTCGGGCAAATAAAGACTATTATTATTAGGGAGCGGAATCGAGCGGGCTGAACTACCACGGAGCCACAATCGTGAAAAGAAATAATGTAAACAACTGCGTGTTGTATACATTATATCTGAATAGCACTAATTCATAGGGCGAACTGCAACATCTGTTTACGCCCGAGAATCAGAGAAAAAACTGCCATAAAATAAGGAATTTTATGAATAAAATCCTTTCTTCATCGGCGTAGGTACAAGGGTGACGAGTTTTTAAAATTTATTATATTTACCTTATATTTCGCAATATAATATGTATGTTTCAATAACATACGCGTACATTTTTAGTTATCATTTATTTAGATCTAGAACGTTGTTTATGTTACTTTTTCTGAGATAAAAATTAATTGTCAGTGATTCCGAAATTTATTGCAAAGTCTGTAAAATATCGTCACTTAGCTTTGCTAAAACATACACAGAAATAGTTTTCATGTAGAGAATTTCGATAGTTTACAAAATTTCGTTACATGTTTAAATGACGATGCTCGAAGTATTTCTGAGTGCAATGAACTAACACAAATCCCAAATTTAAAAAATCAGTTGTTATTCCTTCAGGAACACTTTGGAAATTTGCCTAAACTGATGACATATTTTGAAAATCGAATCTCAAATTAAAAAATGAGGTGTGGCCACCACACGACTTTCTTATACGCATGAGAGTTTCAAACTATACTATATTTTTTTTACACAAAAATTATTCAAAATCCTATTCTAAGTACTTCTGTTCTCTTAATAAATCGCTATAGAATGCATACTTAGCAAGATATTCGAAAAAAGGACTACTCCCTAAGAGTAAAAGTGTTACTTCCGGTCCGAATTTTGAAATTTCATATATTCAAAAAATATTGCAAATCTAGCACTAAATACTTTTGTATTCTTGATAAATACATATAGAATGCATAATTTAGGACATATTCGCAAAAAATCGCTATTCGATAAGAGTAAATGTGGTAATTCCGGTCTGAATTTTAAAATTGTTTTTATGCAAAAGATATTGAAAATTACGTGTTAAATACTTTTATATCCGTAACGTACCTGTCTAAAAAGCATGACATGCGAAATATTCGCAAAAAACTGATTTTCGATATGAGTAAAAGACCTACTTCCGGTAGCAGCTTCGAAAAACTTTTTAAATAAAATTGTTCTCAATTTTAATTTCAAGTACATATGAATTCTTTAAAATTTGTTTAAATTTAGTAGTTGACGAAATATTGGCAAAATTTAATTTTTTCACTGAAGTAAACTGCTACTTCCGGTCTACCGATTTTACTGAAAAACTACTCAGATCTCAAGAGGGAGATTAGACACGTAAATACAAAGTTTGGAATTGATATCTACAGCGGTTATCGTGGTCACATAGAGACACACAGACATTTTTTAAAAACATCTTTTTCGGTATCAGGGGACTTCAAAACGTGGATATCTGCAAAAATCTCGAAGTCGAAAATTTCACATTACTTCCTTATACTACGTATAAGAAAGTAAAAATGGATTAACCACATTAGATGTGGCTATTAATAATTCCAAGTGACTTGGACGCAGTTTTTAATAGAAATCCAGGTTTAATAACATTGCGGCAATTGTGTATGCTAAATACGCTGAAATAAAAGAATATTTCCATTACGTAAATATAACCAGCTGCGGTGTAGAAAAGACGTTTTCTATCTACAAGGATGTACTTAATTCAAAGAGAACAAGTCTTACAGAAGAGAAAATGAACAAATAGTAGGGTATTTTGTATTTTATAATCACCAGCCACTTGTTATTCAATTATATAAATAAAATTAAAACCTCTTTAAAAATACAACATTTGAATAGCGCGCCCATGGGCGATGAGTCATGACTCGCTCGATTCCGCTCCCTAATTATTATTATTATTCAAAATACATGACGGATTTTTTAATTATTTCTTTTAGAATGTATGTAATCCTTATCAGACGCTTATTATCGAAATAAGCTTTTGGCTACAGCGTTCTTGAAATAATTACTGAACATTCTTTGAACATAAAACATTTTTTTATTACTTATTTCAGTAAAACTCAGTTCACAGACTTGTGGTCAATGCAAGCCATTGCATACAGCATTCTTTGACGTAATTATGGTGCATACTCAACAAAGAAACCCTATTTCGTTATAATTTCTGTTTCTCTGTGATCAGTAATATAAAAGTTCTGGCGACATAACTGGATTAAATGTATTCATACAATTCAAAATTCATACCCGACCAAGATCAAAGCACACTCTGCATTTATTTACGAGGCAGAAGACATAAGGTAGAGAGGATGTATTGAACGATTTCCTTTTATCCACGGCAAAGTATTGCGCCCGCTATGAACTAAATTATTCCGCACGCCATACGAACCCCAATTCTGCAAGATACACCGGCCAAGTTATCTGTGTTAACGAAAAAGGAAAAGTCGGTACTGAATTATTGAATTCGTTTTCCTGGAGTCTAGCTGGATTAGGCTAAATCCCCTAGTGATTGATACTCTTATGATGTTTATTCAATACCTCCGATACACCTACTGCGGATATTCGCTGACAGTGCAAAATAAACACATTACGTTGAATGGTAGTAGAAAATATAGAATCTGATATTGTGGCAACACTGTTCAATCAGTTTATTTTTTATAAAATTGTTAGTATTAATTATAAATCTAATATAATGTGAAATTTAATTTTAGCGGTCGTTTTGTTGTAAATCATTAGATGCCGTTCGCGATAAAATTTTGTATGCACCACGTCAGCAAAGTTTCTTTATCGAACTCATCTGTTATTCACCTCGCTCGCTTGGCCCTTAAATAACTATTATTTACACGACGATGATAACTATTTATTTAAGGCTTGCCAATTTTCAAGGAAAACTGTCATGGGGCTGGTAATATTACTAATATTTAACATATGAAGTTCGTACAAAAAACTGCGGGGCTTTCGTCAAAAAACATTATTTTAATAATTTGCAAATGTTTATCTCCTTGGAACTAATTCCTTATGCTTGCTTTGCACAACTCCCCTCGTTTCTACCATTGACTCTATGCTCTCTGGATCCGACTTCTCTTGAACTTCTTGTACACTTTGAAAACGACGTCCTTTCAAGATGATTTTTAATTTTGGAAATACCTCGCATAAATACTGTTTGAGCCATATCTGGAGAGTACAGAGGATGAGGAAGGACGGTTGTTTCTTGACCGACAAAAATTGTCCAAAGACCATAGAAGAGTGACTAGGCGCGTTGGCGAAGTGCAGCATCCACCATTTGCTTTTCTACAGTTCAAGTCTCTTCCGTTGCACATCTTCTTGTAAACGCTTTAAAACTTCCACATGAAACTCTTTATTGACTCTCTGACCATGTGCATAAATTCTTGATGAACAATTCCAGTCGAATGAAGCAATCAACATCAACATCATGATTGCACGACTCATATGTATTTTCTTCGGTCATGGCGAATGTTGACCAATACATTGTGACGATTGCGTTTCCATTTCAACGTCATATCCGTAAACTCAAGTTTCGTCACCTGGGACCATATTTGGGTTCCTGAAATTTTACATTACATCTTCACTTTCTCATGAATTTGCAGAGCACTGACTGCACATGTTCACTTAACCGGCTGTAATTTACTAATTGATCAAACTACCGCAATGGGGTAAACCTCGTTTTATTTCCAAATAATGCCGCTAGGTGTAGCATGGCACGCAATCTTAAATTGTACAACGTTCGCACGCATTTTGAAAAGTTCGGTCTTTTTTTGAACAAACTTCGTATAGTGTTATTCTCTAAATTCCTTATTTCAAAATACATTCTTGAAATGACAGAAAATTTATCTAGACATATGCTCCTGAGATGTTTGTTAGTTCTGTTCAATAAATTACAACGTCATTACAGTTTATAAATCTTTTTTTTTTGGTTTACTTTTTTCTTTCGTTTCTACTTGATACATGTCATAAATAAGTTATTAGAAATACGAACAAACATAATTTGCACGTATCATGAATGTCAACGAACTCTTTCGACCTCTTGCCAGAATTATGGGAACTTTTTAAATTTTTTTCATCTACTAACTTGACATGACTTCTCAAAACATAAATGAATTAAAAGTCCCTGGAAGTGTTATTTTTTAGCATATTTCTACAACGTTGCAAAAAACTAGCACTTCGAAATGAAGATTGCTTGACAAATATTTGTATTTTCTTCAAAATAAACGATACCTAGTTATGTCTTCTTGTTTATCTAATAATAATAGTTCATTATTACGACTTTAATATCTGCCAAATGAAGACAGATTTCCTATTATTTTTAAACCCCACAATTTACTAATATAGATAACGATGTAACTATCTGAGAGCAGAAAATCTCAAATATTGTCTACATTCCATGAAAGTCTTAATTTCTAAAGGATTAGTTCAGAACATAAATCTCTTAGCATATCAAGCATAATTAAGTTTACATGATATATTAAAAGTGTCTTAATCAAAAAGTTTGTAATTTAAAAAAGTACGTGTATGGTACATTTACACGCAACATTCTACGGCTTTTGTATAAAGCAGTATTAAATTAAATCATATAATCTGTCAAATAATCTACATGGTACTGGTTAGTAATTTATATTAGTGTAGGGGTGTGATATATTTTCCGCTTTGTTAAATACAAAAATTCAAAGTTTATAAAGTTTAGAAGAATACGGTAATTTTTTGCATAGTCAGCGTTTAATAATAAATTATTTTTACTTTTATTTTACTTTACTAAATTTAGAGGTGTAGAAAATGTGATAAAGACTACGAATGTACAAGAAAATAAATGGTCAATGCGATAGCAACCGGAACTGAAATGCGACCAAGGTTATAGAGCCCCCATCTTATACTACATCATGTGTATTTATAAATAAATTTAAACGGACTATTTCAGATGTTCTTTAGATTTCTTATACTATATTTTCGAATTATGAAATAGACAAATTATTTCTCCAATAGCACTGAGTATCTAGAATGAATATATCTATATAATTCAAAACTTTTTTCTTTGGGATATAGCGGCCAAAATGGGAACAATAAATAATTACACAAATTTTCTTTTTTCCAACGTTTCTGCAATTATTATTGCCTTTTTCAAGGTTCATTGAAACCAGAAATAAAAGTCATTTTTATATTCACATCACATTGTCATAATATAAAAATTACTTTTTATATTACTTATTATCCTAAAGAAAAAAGTTTTGAATTATTTACATATTAAAGTCAGAACAGAAAAATATTTTAATACCATATATATATATATATAATGCTCGACGAAATTCAGTTTTTTAACTGATGACGTCACAAAGCCGAAAATAGGAGTTTTATTTACAAAATTACCTAAACCCTAATTCTACCATTGCGGTAGTAAGCTACATACATATATATATATATATATATATATATATATATATATATATATATATATATGTATATATATTATAACGATATTTATATATTAAAGTCATGTGTATAGGGAAAGATAGTATCAATATTTATAAAATCTAATTTTATAGTAAACTCAAAACTATGCAACTTAAGTTACACAAATTACTATAGCATAATTCAATCTTAGTAAAGATATTTGAATGTCTAAAAAATTATAAAAAGAAATTAGAAGTTAATAAATTCCCAAGAATTAAGGGAAAATTGAAAAATGTTGTTATTTTTACAATATTAGAAAAACATTTTTTTTATTAGTTACTCAAAATTAGAGAACTTACAAGTGAACACTTTAAAGAAAAATCAACTGAACCATTAGTGGGCAAGGAAAGGAAAAACAAATGGAATTAAAAGTAATTTTTACACAGGTAAAAGACGCCGAAAAAGACACACTTATATAATAACTGCAGTTATTGATATGTTCAATTGTAAATTTCTCGATAACTGTTGAGTTTGGGTATATGACATGATACATGAAACATACTTAGAATTCGATGTAGAATTAACAAATTAAATAAAAAACATATTTTTCCATTTGAAAACAAAAGTTGATGGTCGTAACTTATTTTTGGATCAGCCTCTGTACATCAATTTACCATCAGAAAAACCGCAACTAAAAATAAAAATCGCCCTATCCGAGCGTTTTTCCATAAAACAAAACCAAAAATTTTAAATGAGTTTATTCCAACCCGCGCGTCCTCACTGTATATATAAATGTATTGAAAAAATGAATATCTTCTTGGTAGTAGTGGCAAATGATGAGCAAAAGTAATAACAATATAACAACTGGTTGCCATTTAGAATACAATGACAAATGTAGAATGTAAATCAAATATGTATGAATGAAAATGTAAACAATAAGCATAGGACAATCGGTATTAGCTATACATTTCATTAAATGGTTTAGGTCTACCTTAAACTGTTCAATTAATGCAATTATATAAATAATAATGATGGAACTATGTAATTAAAAGAATTACGAGTAGAGCTGTTGGTATTATGACAATATAGAATGTAAAATTAGTCGTGCATAAACCAAAATGTAAGCAAATAAGCATAGGACAACCGGTATTATCTCTGCCGTCCCATCGAACGGTTTAGGTTCACCTAGACATGTTCATTTGATAGAAAATACACAAGGAATAAACGACGCAACCGTGCATGTGTTAAGATGTGTTTATAGCTACAGAAATATATGTTTCTACCTTGTTTGGTTTCGTCAGTGCAGCATAACTAGGAGGTGTATGTTAAAGCACTAAATATGTGTTTATTAAAATAATATAGTATTACCTTAAAATGTAAATCCAAAAATGTCCAAGTGTTAAACAACAGTGCACTTACTTAATACTGTGTAATGCCTAATTTTAACCAGGCAGTTAATAAATATATTAAGATTCTTAGCCAAATATACAAATGTATTGATAAAATGAATATCTTCTTGGTAGTAGTGGCAAATGATGAGCAAAAGTAATAACAGTATGACAACTGGTTGGATGTAGAATGTAATGTATAAGTAATACCGATTGTCCTATGCTTATTGTTTACATTTTCATTCATACATATTTGATTTACATTTATGGTGACATTAAATATTGTCGAAACGTAAAAAGTTACTTTTATTTATTTAATTAAGTAATATCACAAACCCCAGAAATACAATTTTAATTCATGTCGCTAATATATATATCTATCAAAGAATTATGCCTACATCCAAATAAGAAGGATTGGATTATGCGACTAACCGTACTCATCGCTAAAATTTGGAGAAAATAAATATTTACATATTGTACCTTAAAAATATCTTTACATAACTGATCGGATTTTGGAAGTCTCTTTAGAAAACATCTAGCTTTTTCGATAAATTTAAGTAATCCTTATATACAAAAATTAATTGCGTGGCGTAGGGTATTGGTAAACTAGTGGTTGAACAACACTACTTTAGAAATTTTTAAGACTCTTATGTTTTGAGCACCACAAAAATTAGTCTGTCTTCAGCAAAGTGATTATATTTACCTTTTTTACTATAATTATAATTCCTAGGTATAATTATAAAGTTAAATAAACATACCTGCTCTTATTTGTTATATCTGACATTTAACTTCCAGCAAACTTTTCTTCTTTTGTATATTACCCTATCCTCTTCCAATGCGTCTTTTATATGCTTTACATTTTAGTATACGTCTTAAATCTTACGTAGGTAAGCATATATGTATATAACATGCTTTTTCCATTTCACTTCGTACTATAATTTGCTGTGTCAGTGCTCCGGCACTTAGACCCTCTAACATCTTTTAGTCGTTTCTTATTCCTCCTGTATGTCATAGCTGTTGGACTTTCACCTTACATTTCTGTTTGTATTACTGTTAGGTGTAGTTTCGAGATGTACCATAAAAGACAATGAGAGAGATGTACATACACGTATATACATACATACGTTCATGAAATATACATTAATATAATTATTAAGTTATAAATGATTTTCAACATTTATGTAATATTTATATTTACATTGCTTGTATTTGATACGAAGAGAGGACTTCATTTTATATACCTAGCCATAACAAAAGCAAACGACGACTTCATAAAATGCTGTCAAGTTCATGTTTAACTTCCATACAAATTTCGACAGTAAACAGAAGCAACTTGACAGCAAAAACGTACACAAAAACAACATACTGTTGTTGGAAGTGAACCAAACACATACAAATAGTATGTCGTTCTTGTGTAGCACTAACGAAAATGAGTTAAATTCAACTAGAACCTAGAAGAGTAATTAAATTTTTGAGGAGAGAAGGAAATGAACTAACGAATATAACTAATGTGTATGTTAAGATATTTGATAATACCATCTTGATCCAAATGATTTAGATCTTGTAGAAGTACAATTGAAGGTGACCCAAGGATTCGAAAGGCCTGCTTATCAGTTAACTAGTAGTATCCGAAGCTTTAGTATTAAAAAAAATGCAGGAAGATTTAGGAATAAATAAAATTTCAACATGGTGGATTCCAAAATAGTTTGTTCGAGAAGAAAACCTATTTTTTCAACACATTTGCGAATAAATCTTTATGATCTTGGCTAACATAACCAGAAATCATGCAGTTAAACCATATGAGATATCCACATTGAAAAATACAAATCGGAGAATTCACCATGAACATAGATGCAATTTGTTTGGGATATGAAGAAATCTTACTAACTGAATACACCCAAGCAAGCTCAATAGGATGAGAATGAAACGATCAGATATTTCAAAAATGCCATAGAACAAACGGGCCCCACAACCATGAAAAATACTTCATGACAAGTGATCATTTCACAAGATTGCTAAGATCGTGAAATATGGATAAGTGCTTTGCAGGTATGGAACATCTAGCCCAAACTTGGCACAAAGTGGATAATATCTCTTTTTTAAATTATAAAAGCACTTGGAGCACATGCTTTCTAAGGGAAAATACCTGAAATATGAGTTGGAGGAGCATTACGAGGACTTTTTTTTAAAAGACAGCGTTATTTGAAGAAAGATGGAATACATAGATATGTGATATTTGAAGGGCCATATGTTTAAGAATGGAATGTTACTTTTCTCCAAAAATTTTTCTTTCATAACTTAGATAACATAGTAATATTCTGTCGTAATATCGGAAAGTTGAGTATCATTTCGCTTTATTTTATTAAATATTAAAACGTAATTATTAAACCATAATTTTATTCTAAGTTTGTTGAGTTTCCATTATAATTTTGGTTATGTTTTGGAGGTTATCTATATAACAAGTTCTAAAATTTTATAGTTCGTAAGGGCAGATAAACTTGACCAAGAGAAAGGGATATTCCTACGCAACATGTGCAACGAGGCCCGTTTCTGTAAAATTACAGAACTAAAGGCGTAATCGATAGCGAAATAATTCGAGCGTCTCTAATACAGTTTGAGAATAATTCATGCATAAATTTGTTGATATGGTCGGCCCTCAAAACTGTATAAATATCTCTCTCACTACGGGTTTTCCGTTTCCTATGGGCATTTAAATATCGGTCGGCCTCCGTTCTCAAAGTTTACGTATTCAAACAAGCGTTCGGTGTTTAAAGAGGAATATCAAGTGTATATTTTCTCTATTTTTGTAAGAACTTTCTGGAGCCAGTACCGCTGTTTTTTTGAATACTTCTGCGTGTAATGCCAAAATAATATGACGAATAAAGATAATAAGTATGCAGAGTAAACAGAAGGAGCATATAATTTTTATTTTAATACATCTTTTTCAAAGTGAAATAGACAAATTTTCTCTGAACATGAAAATAAATAGTAACTTATATCTTTTCTGTAGTTTAACAGTGGAGCAAAGAACATGTACTTTAAAATAGCTTTTATTTTATTGTCGTACCTAGTCATGCTTCAGTCTCCATTATTGGCTTTTTAATTCAACAGCATTTCATCCATATTCTCAATACGCATAACCATATATTTGCCTTCAATAAAGAATCAAAAAACGTAATATACAACATAAAAGTGACAGCCAGAAACAAACCTAATGCATTTTAATTAGCGTCATATATGCCTATATATACACTGAAAAAAAATTGGGGAAAAATTTGCATGTAGAATTACACCAATGTTACAAATTTACTGAAAATGTAGAGTGGTTTTGCATTTATGATGGATTTTTATTGTGAAATTTTACATTAAGGGACCAATTTCTCTGAAACAGTAGAATTTTATAATATTATAGTAAAATTACATCACATTACATTAATTATCTCATGGTAATGAAATATTACCCAGTAAAATTATGTTGATATTGGGGAAATAAAACACCAACAATGTGAAACTCCTGCCAAGATGTGCCCCGGCACTTAGCTCGAGAAGATGACGCATACAGTTTTCAGTTCGTTATGAGTTCGTTCATGTGGTTTACAGAAGGAACGCATTTGATCCATATGATGCAGTGTTACAGTTTATTTTTATTATAAAATATAAATTCGCTAATCAAGTGATTTGTAATTCAAGAAAAATATGTTTCCATTTATTTTTTATTTGTCGTTATCTGGTGATGTACTGAGGTTATGTCAATTTAGTTTTCGAAGCAGAACGTTTTCAAGGAATAATTCTGACTTTACACATTCATATTGTTAGTGTATTAAAGATACAGGATAAACTGGTCTAATATTGTATAACTGTAATTTAGAGCAATCAAACTTTTAATGCTCTTCGTAATTCTCTTAAATTCTTTTCCGCGATCATTTTGCGAAAATAACTGATTCCATACAAACAAATACCCACGAAAGTTGACAGATCAAGTAACTGTTCATCGTAGGAAACGTGTTTGTTGCAAAACCTTATCCTTTGGTTTCTATTTTCACTGGGCTGGTGTTACATTTTTGACATAGGTATAACGCGTATAATTTTTCACGACAGCGCTACCTTATGAAATGCCATCCAGATGTTGGGACAAAAAGTCAATTATTTCGCATATCAAAAAAGAAAGTGATTTCATTGTTAAAATCTCTTGCATATTTTGAACTGTAAAGTTATTGTAAGTTTTGAACATGGTGTCTTTAACTTGGAATACTTTTTAGGAGATATAATACCTATACCACCAACAAGATGTCTGTGCCGTTTCAGAATACCTCTGTTTTGGTTTAGTTCCTTATTTTATTATGTTTTAATTATTCACTTCTGTAACGAGTCTATCACAAGCTTATTTGTTTATAAGTTTATTCGTTTGTGAGAAATATAGGTAGGTTAATTTAGTAATTTCTGCAGTCTTTCCAATGTACCCGCTCCTATTTCTAAGTGTTCATATATTTAGAGATATAAAGAATAAGCAATTTTATTATTACATTCCGAAAACGGTTCCAAATTTTATTCCTATTAATAAGACTCCAGATTCTTAGATTATTTTTATATCTATGTTAAAACTTTTTCAACAGTGTTGTGGGAATCAATATTCTTTAATATTCTCGGAGTGAAATAAATAAGTATAAACTAGGATTTATTTGAAGCCAAGGTATTTTACCTTCAAATGTTATATGTATTTCTTATGATAAAGGATTATATATAGCCCTAATACTTATATTAAGGTAATTTCATTTTTGAGACGTTCAATGCAAATTCGTTATGAGACCCTTCACGAATAGGTGTAGAGCAATATGGTTATTTGAGCGTTAGATTAGAAATTTCACAGCCTACTTCAATCATTTATGACCCCCTGTATTTTTTACTTAGATATTTTCAGAGTGATTTTAAAATGTTTTGTAAAACACCTTTTTAAAAATATACAAACATGTAAATTTGCTTAAAAGAAGTAAAAAGAATTTGTAAAATTTCTTTTTAAAAATACACAAACGTATAAAAGAAAGTCAGTAAAATTACATATAAGAGGTAAAAATACTTGTCAATTTTACCTACTAAAATCCCTTTTCAATATATTTGGGAAGTAAATTTCGTGTGTAATTTTATAATGATGGTGAGGAATTATACTATCTAATGTAAAATTCCGGTACGGATTGAGACTAAACGGATTTCACCTAATCCGTACTGTAATTATTTTTTTCTGTGTATAAAAGAAAGTCAGTAATTTCAATTTTACCTACTAAAATTCCTTTTCAATATATTTAGGAAGAAAATTTCGGGTGTAATTTTATAATGATGGCCAGAAATTACTATCTAATGTAAAATTCCGGTAGGGATTGAGAGTAAACGGATTTTACCTAACCCGTACAGTAATTATTTTTTTCTGTGTTTATACGTAGGTACTACTGGTAACCCAGTTTTATCAAACTAACGGTTTATGTAAAGAATCTAATTTGACTAAGAGATTATTTTTTGAAAATCTTTCCATTAATGTCTTTATGCTTAATATTAACGCCAGATAAGATTCTCAAAATTTAAGTAATATTTATTCAGGTCTGCTAAAATTTATTAGTAACAGAGAGAAACTAAACTTAGGGTCTGTTGTTTGATACTAACCAAAACCTCTAAAACACCTTAACTACACAAAAGCACAAAAACGCTAAATACGTATTTCGACAACTAAGTTGTCATCTTCAGTAGCACTGATTAAAAATAGCGTTGTCTACACACCGCAGTGTAAAGGAACAAACACTTGGTATGTTGTTCTGATGACAACTTAGTTGTCGAAATACATATTTGTTTGTGCTTTAATGTGGTTATATAAGGAGGTTTAATGTTTTTGTTTAACAGAGTTTTGAATAAAATTAAAATCCAGTAACTGCCATTTTGCTCTAGTGAGGCACTTGTTTGTTAATTAGTATTTTGTTCACCAGATTAAAATTAGTTATCTTGGCACAGCGACATATATTTGATAATATTAGTAATGCTCTACTTTTACATTACTCTTTTTATTTGTAGAATTTGCGTGGATATTATTTATGTAGTAAGTATTAAATGTGCTTGACAGAACCAGACCGTTGTTAAAACTGCATAGTAGCAATTGTTCTATGTTTGATTGTTCACATTTTCACTTTTACACATTTGTCGCTTGCATTATATCTTGTTATTCAATTTTATTTTCACAATTTAATTAGTGTATTTGTAACACTTCACAAATTTTACTTTTCTGCACACCTTTTCCATATAAACTACGCCAAATCTCATTCCTCCGTGCCCGCAATATGCTTAAAAAGTGGTACAAAGTTTTTTCTTTACGTATTAATATATAGATATTCAACAATGAATGTTTTATTTTATTTTATTTAATGTGTTAGTAATACATAGGTACTATACATTCGTATAAATTTCTTAGAGACAATCTCTACTCTGTGCGACTGTTAGACCACAGACTAATATGTTTTTCACATTGACGCATTTTGTATTTCACCCATAAGTTTTTTTTCATCGTATTAAATATGGATGTTTTATTTTATTTAATTTAATGTATTTCTAACACATATTATACATAAATTTTATTATTCTGCACTCCTTCTCCATACGAACTTTAACCTGATACTTTTCGTGCGCGCAATTTGCTTAAAAAGGGGACATAGTTTTTTTTTTCATGTATTAATAGATAGATTAAATTATTTGTTGCCATTATATAAAACAATCGTTTGAAACTAATCTAAAATGTTATCTTGACTTAGTGGCTTTACTGACATTCATGGTAAACTAATTACAAAAGAATAACATATTCTACTCTCATGGTAATTAATACAAATTATGTACATATCAATACCTGGATATACAAATTAAAGTAAAATATTCTAACTTTTCATTTTGGTAAATATTGTATGCATATATTTCTAACTGGTTGTAACTTAAAAAACAGTAAGTGGTTCTACAAAGGCAGAGAAAGGAAAGGATTATGAATGTATCTGTAATAGTGAAAAATATACCAGTTGTTGCATACGTGCGCGCTTGGTCTGTTAGATAGGAATTTTTCACTAAAGCTGAACTGTAATATGTAACGTAAATACTGCTGCAAAGGCGGCATCTTCTGCAGTATACACTTAGAAAAGTCATCGGTGCGGAAATTTCAAGTCGGATAGTTCGCATACTAGTATATCACAGATTTTCTTTGAGTAAATAAATCCCTTTACTTTATTTCAGATCTTCCAGCAGGAAGTTTTATACAGGATTACTGCAGAAAAACTTCAATATAAGTGTCTGTATATGAATAGCTTCAAATCATAAAATGTGTTATATATAAAATTATGTGATTTGCTATATATATTCATGCTTCACTGAAAATTTAAATATTCAATAGCTACTAATAAATACTAATTATTAATTATATAATTACATAATAAATAATGACAAATTTGCATTGAAAAAGATATAAATTGTTATACGAAAATGTAGCATCATTCAGATCTTCAACGATTAAATCTGACGAATAAGACAATTTCAGTGTGACAATTTTTTTTTAAAATGGACTTTTCCTGTTATTTAACAACATACATTATATACTCCCTTATTTATTTCTACAAATGATATACATTTTCACGATGTTTAATATCTGTTATTATAAATTAATCTACATGGTGAGTCATCTCTGCTGGGAAGACAGATTGTGACTTTTTGAGAAAAGATATTTTGAGACAGATTTCTTGCTAAGATAGCCACTCATCAGGAGCACGTTTTAAAATTGTTTTGCATTATACAGAATGTTCAATAACATGGTGGCTGACCATAGTTATAGTTTTTTAAAACGGACAGCAATTTATTAAATGTTATTCCTTTAGTTGTCAATTTCGCAACAATTATTATAGCTCACTATACCGTATTCAAATAAAAAACATAATGTTGGCAAAATTATTTCAAAAAACAACAATAGCTCAGTAATGGTCACTTTTAAAATAATAACGTCTTACATGTTTTTATTGCCAATTTTAGTAAGCAATTCAAACATTAACCGAGATACAGGATATTCCATTTGAGAAAAATCACTTTTAGACAAAAATATGTTATGTAACTTTAATCCAGTGTTCTGCAAATCCAATTAGTAATTGCAAAAAATAAAATATGTTTGTATTAGGACCTTTAATTATGAACAACGGTACCAAAAATTGTATCCATCTAACACGTAGTTTTCGTGAAATATAATTTTAAAAAAACATTAAATTTTTCAAAGAAATGGTAATAACTTGAAAATGTTAAATTTTCGACCTATACTATCTTAGAACTTTTGCACTAAGAATTATACGGGGAATACAAAAATGTAATACAAGATAGGGTATTCCATTTGAAATGGTAAAACTATGGTCAGCCACCAAATTATGAAACATCTTGTATAATACAAAATAATTTCAAAACTTTCTCCTAATGAGTGGCTAGCCTAACAAGGAAACCGGTTTGAAATATTTTTTCTCATAAAGTGACAATCTGCCTTCCCAGCGGAGATGACTCACCCTGTATATTACATATAATGAATTCATTTAAATTAATCAATTTAATAGCTTCATTATTTTTATTCTAATTGTGATTGACAAATTCAGCGTAATTTATGACTATTTACCAATCACAATATGTACAATTAGAGTAATTAATATTATTATATAGAATTAAATTTTATAAAGAATAATACCTACGCTTGTATAATTCTCAGTACACATCTGCGGTAAGCTGCGTAAGCTTAAAATGTATTAAAGTTTAATAGCAGTAATGCCTGTCGTAAATGTAAACAACGGAAATGTAAACTAATTACTCAAATGGAAAGCACACATTTGCTCGACAGCCATCTATAAAACAAAGTTTCAATGACTATTCGCGATTAACATACCCAAATTTACGTTAATTAATGCACGAATCCTTTAAAATGTCACAACGAATTTAGTACACACATAAATAGGTGTTTTGTAGAATATAATCTTTCAATCTGGTTTGGAATCAGTATGATTGGAAATTATCAATTTAAGTTTTGATAACATTTACAAGTGTAACACTACAGAAACGAATTACTAATTCTTTGTTATCAGTAGCTGCTTAAAGAGTATATGTTAATAAAGTTTTTTCAGCCATTAACTTATAGCAATAGCTTTTAGAGTAGAATATCTCCATATCCTAACTGGCATTTAATACAATAATGGTTATTACTCAGTTATTAGTTTTAATATTCCGCCAGTAATCTTATGCAGCAGTTTTAACCCAACATAGGTTTTCCTTTTAAATTTATGTGTAGAACTAGATTGTATTGAAAATGTAATGAGGATGGATTACACGTCTTGACGATTGGATTGAATCGTAATATATTTTCATAGAATACGCTCTATATTATGTAATTTATTAAATTATGGATATTCCTATAACATACATCTCTAAACCTACTTGCCATATTAACATAGGTTATACCTTCCATCCGCATAAGCTTTTTCTGCATTTTCACCGATAATGTGCAATATGCCAAATTAATTAAGAAACTCATAAAACACTATAATGACAGTAACTATAGTATCAAGTAACTTCGAAAGCGGCAGAGTGTAACTTAAATTAGGCCGTTACATAAATAGCTTTTGTTACCTGAAAATCACACTAAATAGCTGTGTGTAGTACTCTGTCATAAAAACAATAGTTTACTAAATTAGCTATCTATACTTTACCGCCTTGATCTGTTGTATATTTAAGTAATGTAGTTGATTTACTTTAAATTACCAGGTTTAACATATTTTCATTTATTTAAAAATAATGCATTTAACTTTTGTTGTATTTAATAATAATAATAATAAATCGTCTACATTCGGCAGAGTCCAGCTAAAGCTGTTCAACTCAACCGTAAATTATTATACAACTTGAAATAGAGATCTTTATATATAAATTAATAAATTTAATATAATGTAAAAATGGAACTGTTAATATAAAATTTAATATTAATATAAAATTCTAAAATAATATAAAATTGATTGTTTTGCCAACTAAACCCAATTTTTTAATCTCGAGGGAATTATCATGACAGTAGTGACTTGATTGACAGAAAAAGCAAGTCAAGCCAATGTGTAGCTTCTGTCGACGGTTCCACAAATTATTGCAGATAACAGTCAACTTCACCACATGACAGACAATGCTAGCCTATGTGAAAAATGTTAAATAATGACAAATATAGAATTAATAAAGTGAAAATATGTAAAGTAAAAATGAATGTGGAAAATACTAAGTGTGAGTGGCTGCTATATATATGCAAGTTTCAAACTCAAAACTTATCTGTCGACTTCTGTATTTAAATTTTACTCAACAACTCTTCTGGCTGTTGTCGACACACTACAGGAGTCCATCTTTGGAGTTCAATTTCCGACTCGAAGTCTAGCAGCCGACTCATGCCATTACAACATGTACTTTCTTCTTATAGGTGGACGCCTGTGATTCCCCGCTTTCTAAATAGTCAGGGTATTTCCGCTCACACTTCACACACACACATTCATTTATGCCGTGAGAATGTTTATCGATATCGCAGCGCTTATCTCACTAACATAAACTTTAAGCGTCATAATGCTTACACGTAACAAACATATTTTACATTCATATGACAACATGGGAATTAACATTACAGTAATATATTCATTTATTTCAAATATATTTAAAATATTCATAAAGTATTATTAAATGGATTATTTAATATCGTAAAATTATAATATTATTGTATAAAATAGGTTGTACCATTACAAACTGCTAAATACATGTACATACATACATACAAGTAAGTCATAGGTAATTATAACAAAAACTGCAAATATATCTAAGTGCGCCATTGAATAAGTAAAAAATGAGAAAAAATAATAATAATAAGACTAAAGCGTCTCTATTTATGTTATAAGTAGGGAGCGGAATCGAGCGAGTCATGACTCATCGCCCATGGGCGCGCTATTGAAATGTTGTATTTTTAAAGAGGTTTTAATTTTATTTATATAATTGCATAACAAGTGGCTGGTGATTATAAAATACAAAATACCCTACTATTTGTTCATTTTCTCTTCTGTAAGACTTGTTCTCTTTGAATTAAGTACATCCTTGTAGATAGAAAACGTCTTTTCTACATCGCAACTGGTTATATTCACGTAATGGAAATATTCTTTTATTTCAGCGTATTTAGCATACACAATTGCCGCAATGTTATTAAACCTGGATTTCTATTAAAAACTGCGTCTAAGTCACTTGGAATTATTAATAGCCACATCCAATGTGGTTAACCCATTTTTACTTTCTTATACGTAGTATAAGGAAGTAATGTGAAATTTTCGACTTCGAGATTTTTGCAGATGTCCACGTTTTGAAGTCCCCTGATACCGAAAAAGATGTTTTTAAAAAATGTCTGTGTGTCTCTATGTGACCACGATAACCGCTGTAGATATCAATTCCAAATTTTGTATTTACGTGTCTAATCTCCCTCTTGAGATCTGAGTAGTTTTTCAGTAAAATCGGAAGACCGGAAGTAGCAGTTTACTTCAGTGAAAAAATTAAATTTTGCCAATATTTCGTCAACTACTAAATTTAAACAAATTTATAAAGAATTCATATGTACTTGAAATTAAAATTGAGAACAATTTTATTTAAAAAGTTTTTCGAAGCTGCTACCGGAAGTAGGTCTTTTACTCATATCGAAAATCAGTTTTTTTGCGAATATTTCGCATGTCATGCTTTTTAGATAGGTACGTTACGGGTATAAAAGTATTTAAAACCTAATTTTCAATATCTTTTGCATAAAAACAATTTCAAAATTCAGACCGGAATTACCACTTTTACTCTTATCGAATAGCGATTTTTTGCGAATATGTCGTAAATTATGCATTCTATATGTATTTATCAAGAATACAAAAGTATTTAGTGCTAGATTTGCAATATTTTTTGAATATATGAAATTTCAAAATTCGGACCGGAAGTAACACTTTTACTCTTAGGGAGTAGTCCTTTTTTCGAATATCTTGCTAAGTATGCATTCTATAGCGATTTATTAAGAGAACAGAAGTACTTAGCATAGGATTTTGAATAATTTTTGTGTGAAAAAAATATAGTATAGTTTGAAACGCTCATACGTATAAGAAAGTCGTGTGGTGGCCACACCTCATTTTTTAATTTGAGATTCGATTTTCAAAATATGTCATTAGTTTAGGCAAATTTCCAAAGTGTTCCTGAAGGAATAACAACTGATTTTTTAAATTTGGGATTTGTGTTAGTTCCTTGCACTCAGAAATACTTCGAGCATCGTCATTTAAACATGTAACGAAATTTTGTACACTATCGAAATTCTCTGCATGAAAACTATTTCTGTGTATGTTTTAGCAAAGCTAAGTGACGATATTTTACAGACTTTGCAATAAATTTCGGAATCACTGACAATTAATTTTTATCTCAGAAAAAGTAACATAAACAACGTTCTAGATCTAAATAAATGATAACTAAAAATGTACGCGTATGTTATTACATATTATATTGCGAAATATAAGGTAAATATAATAAATTTTAAAAACTCGTCACCCTTGTACCTACGCCGATGAAGAAAGGATTTTATTCATAAAATTCCTTATTTTATGGCAGTTTTCTCTCTGATTCTCTGGAGTAAACAGATGTTACAGTTCGCCCTATGAATTAGTGCTATTCAAATATAATGTAAACAACACGCAGTTGTTTACATTATTTCTTTTCACGGTTGTGGCTCCGTGGTAGTTTAGCTCGCTGGATTCCGCTCTCTAGTTATAAGAAAGAATTTACTTGAACTAGAACTTATCAACTACTCCTACTTATTAATCACTTACCAAGCGAACGCACTGCGCGCTCACCCAAATAGTATTGTATGTCATGGGAGGCCCTCTGATTTTCTAGTAATTTGCATTTAAGATGCATTTTAAATGTATGGGAGCTGGTCTAGGACCCTCAGTTCTCTTGGAAGGTTATTATAGACTGCTAGAGCGACGTACGTTTAAATAAACGTTTTCGATTATTTTATTTGATTAAATTTAGGAAATAGTTGAAATTTACTAGTGCCAATGTTAGGTAAGTGTCATATAATTATAAATTAAACTACAATCATATCTATCATACTACTATATTGCATATATAGAAGGAAAACGTTGCTCTAAAATCGTAAAATAGAACACGTGTTCTTTGAGGCATGGTCAAAACTGCGCATGGGTTATATTATTACTTTTCTGTTTTAGATATGTTTGGTTATCACATAAATGCATGGTTACATGCATCTAATTAAAGTTTGAAAATCAGCGTAAATACTTTAAAGATTGATCAACTCCTGACAATTTAGATAGAAAATTGTCCACATAAATTGGCATGAACACTTTTAAATTTCTATTACTAAATTATATGCATTAGCTCATTTTATCGAAAACGTAAGTCTGTATTTCCTAGACTTGTCGGACAATTAATATTTACATATTAAGGTTTTTATTACAGTGATAGTAATATAACAAGGCGCACAGAACACTAAATTATTAAACAGTGCAGTGTTGTGAATGTTACGATGACTAGGCACAGCATCAAGTAATATTGCTCTGTTTATTATATTGTTACATTTTATAAATTTTACAATTTTTATGCATGGTTATGTATAGTGAGAGGTAACCAGTTTATTAGCTATAGTGTAAGTCGGACTGGAAGAGAAAATCATATTGTTTCATGCTCTTGCAAAGTCATTTTATATAAAAAATTTATTTCCATATGCAAATATTTACATAACATGCAATGGAATGGAGATGTTTATTTAAGTTGCTCAGCTAGTGTTTTGTCTGTCTCAATACTTCCTATACATGCCTGAGACGGAACGTGTTTTTAAAATTATCGTATTCCATAGTTCATTTTCTTGTGAGAAAAGACTTTATTTGTCATTGAAAATTAATTATATATTAAAATTTAATTAAAACAGCATTGTCTGTATTTTCTAATGCTTACTTATAAGAAACTCTATAAAACTATACTTAATGATTTATATGGATTGAAAAGGGGGGGGGGGGAATCATTATTATTATTATTATTATTATTATTATTATTGTTATTGCCTATCCAGAGAATACAAGAGTGTGTTAGAACTTGATAATTTGTTGTTTTTTTTAACATTTCTCTTATACCGCACCCGTAATTAAAAAAGAAAGTTTTGAGTAAACTGAGTATGAAGTTCAAATTACTGTCTTTTTGTTATCTAAATCAATTTTCTTTTAATTTTCTGCACTGTAGGAAAATTTTATTGAAGATTTTATTGAATATAACTGAAAGTAGGTTCAAACGAACATACGATATTTATTTCCTAATTGGTAAATTTTTCCAAAATTCTATTAAACATTAATGGCTCTCTTTTATAATCGCATATTTTGTATTACTGTCGATATCATCTGGTTCTTCTAATTGTTGAGTTTCTTCTGTTATTTTTTAGGGCCGAAAGTTATATAAAATGGAGAGAATATTCCTCACCTTCAATTGAAGTTTCGTAAGTTAAGTTCGTGCTGCCCCATTCGGCAATCATTTAAACAATGTTGGCAATATAAGACTTAGGGTTACTATAATTAGCATCGTTGACCTTTTGCACAGATTGCCAATCTTTCCACAAACGAAAATCGATTATTTCCATGACGTTTACTGTTACTTTTCCTGAATTAATTAAAGAAATAAAAGTCGCAAAATCCTGAAAGTCATAAGTTTTCTTTAGTTGTTTTAAAGATTCTTCATTTTGGTGGTGAAAACTTTCTGAATGTATGTCCTGACTAAAGAAACGACAGTGGTAGTCATACGTTTTCTTTTGTTGTTAATTTAATAATGTTAATTATTAAAATATTAGGCTTTAGTTTATATACTTTGAAAATAAAACTTAATTTTGGATAAGTATTTACAATAATTTCAAAATTTACTGATCTTTTATGTTAATTTAATCTAGTTTCGACCTTTCTGCCACTTTGTCCGGTATAGATATCTTTAGTCTCTGCCACTTATTTTAAGCTTACCGACAAATCAGGTGTATATAAAATTAGTTGCACAGACTGTAAAGCTATCTATATCGGACAAAGTGGCAGAAAGATCGAAACTAGATTAAAAGAACATAAAAGATCATTATTGCATAATATTAGAAATACAGGCCTTACCGAACGTTGTGTAGATAATTTCCATTTGTCCGATATAGATAGTTGTAAACTTATGCATAATGTGAACAAAGGTCCAAAATTCAATTTGTTAGAAATATTAGAAATTAAAAAAATCAATTCAAAGAAAAGAGAAAGTAACAAACACACACACCCATAATAGACATTTATGTACAAAGAGGCAATAAACACAACAGCATATATAATACCTTTCACACAAATTGACCTGTTAGTTAAGCTCGAAAATGGCATGAAGATACCGAAACATATGTCGCAAAGAATGAATAAAAATTGTGGAAAGTTTTCAAGAGTTTTATTTTTATTTTTATTTAAAATATTTATGTAGAATTTAGTTACACATCTTCTATGTATATAATAACCAAATTATTCCGGTTAATATTACTATAATTCTGTGTGCTCAAATTTTATTTTAAACAAATTTATATTAGCCCAGAATGACTTAGACCGACTGCTATAAAAATTGATTATCTAAGTACAACTTATTAATATACCGGGTGTCCCAGCGTAGCGGTAAAGTCCATTATTGGTATCTAATAAGTAGATAGCGAATAATTTTTAATACAGAAATTGTAGATAATCATAAGCTCTACAATTTAAAAATATTTTTATTTATACAGAGTGTTCGACAACGACGAACCAACACAAACTTATGTTTTTTTAAATGGAATGCTATGATTTTTTTTACATTTTGTGATAGCCCTTAAAGGATTGATTAAACTGACATCAACTTATATTTGCCGATTTTCAACTGTTTCTGAGATATGGCGATTTTTCGTTAAAAATTGTGCTACATTTGAAAAGTTGCTATGAAATAACGACTAATGATGAAATACTTTTTATGAGCTTAATTAGTAGAGATACCTTTTCAGTACTTGAAAGTAATTTCTATTTTGACATATTTACGCATGTTCTTTAGAATTACATGCCATTCGCAAAAGTTAAAACTTCTAAAAAAAATTAAATGGAACACCCTGTATATTAATGTGCCATTGAAAAGTTCTTAAAATTTACTATTCAAAAATATCTACTTTCTTCCGCTTATGGGCGGTATGGCAAAAGTTATAGGGTGTTATATCTGAATAAAGCCGATTACGACTTAAAAGTATGAGTTGCCATGACTTACATTACACATAGCATAACTAAAAGTAAACGAGAAAAAATACTTTTAATATTTTCTTATTACAGATAAGTAATTTTTATTAAAATGTTAAAACTCATGAAATGAAAAGTTTGGAAGTTCATGGATTAGCAATATTTTAAAAAACATTGCAGTCGTTATGTCTCAAAAAATGTAAAACTTCAAACGTAGATATATAACTTGCGTTGAAAATCAAACCGTCAATAAGAGCATTTAAATTTACTTTATTAAAAACAGCTATCTTGAAGAACATGGCGTAAGCTACTATTTTCAAGCATCACAGCTATTATAAGCTATCAACTAATAAATTAGAAAATGCGTATGTTTGGTTTTATAGTATGTTCTTATTATTTAGTAATAAAATATGGAAACAAAACAAAAATTTATATTAAATGTTTGAAATTATGCCCTTCTACTTCTAAACACTTTTGAAGTCGTGTTTCATATGATCTATAGACATTTGCCATTAGTTCTCGATTAATAGAAGAAAATACTTCTCGAATTCTTTCTTGCATATTCTCTCTTGTGGTTGGAATAATTCTATATACTCGCTCCTTAACATAACCCCAAAGGATATAATCCAATGGAGTTAGATCTGGCAATCTAGGTGGCCACGATAATGGAGCACCACGGCCAATCCAATTTTCCCTGAATGTTTTATTTAAAAAGTTTCGAACGCTTCTTGCGTAATGTCCTGTAGCCCCATCGTGTTGAAAGTACATTACGCGGCGCGTATACAAATCTATATTTTCTAATAAGAGAGGCAGATAGTTCTCAAGAAATTGTAGATACCTCTCTCCTGTCAGTGTACCATCAAAAAAAAAAGGTCCGATAACTTGATGGTTGAGGATGCCGCCCCATACATTTAACGACCATTTATGTTGATGATCAACGTTTCTCAACTAGTGCGCATTATCAGTGGCGTAGTAATGCATATTGTGTCTATTTACTAGACCATTACTTCTAAAAGTAACTTCATCACAAAACAAAATCTGAATAACAACATTGTGGTTTTGATTTATTTTGTGCAACATCGAGTTACAAAAGTCAACCCTATTAATAAAATCATTCCCCTGAAGATCTTGATGTAAGCTTATATGATACGGATGGTATTTAAACTTCTTTAAGGTTCTTTTAATAAAGTTTTTGCTTACGTACAGGACTCTAGAAAGTTCACGTACGCTTGTATGTGGGTTTTCTTGAACGCATATCAAAGCATTCATTTGCGCATCTGCGTTTTCTATGGCACAATTCTTTTTTTCATACAGAATACTGACAGTTTCTTCAAATCTTGTTAACAATTTCTGAAAAGCTTTTGTCGATGGCAGTCGCATATTTGAATATTTTTTCCTGTATATTCGTTGTGCCAGCAAACAATTTAGAGCACTTTCCCTCAAATCATAGACAATATCTGTTAATTCAAATTTTAAATATTTCATTTTGCACACAATGTATATTTATGTACTTATAATGACGATGTCTCTTTAAACTGAAGCTATAAATCTAAGTTTGACGTTTAAACAATTTTACAAACAAAAATTACTTATTTTAAAACGCAAATATTAGAAGTAACTTTTTTCGATTAATTTTAGTTATACTAGCAGTACAAGTCATGGCAACTCATATTTTTAAGTCGTAATCGGGTTTATTCAGATATAACGCCCTATAACTTTTGCAATATCGCCCACAGGCGTAAAAAAGTAAATACTTTTAAATAGTAAATTTTAAGTATTTTTCAATGGAATATTAATATACAGGGTGTTCCTTTTATTTTTTTTCAAAATTTTTAACTTTTGCGAATGGCATGTAATTCCAAAGAACATGCATAAACAAGTCAAAATAAAAATTACTTTCACGTACAGAAAAGGCATCTCTACTAATTGAGCCCATGAAAGGTATTTCATCATCAGTGGTTATTTCATAGCAACTTTTCAAATGTTGCACAATTTTTAACGAAAAATCGCCATATCTCAGAAACAGTTGAAAATCGGCAAATACAAGTTGATGTCAGTTTAATCAATCCTTTAAGGGCTATCATAAAATGTAAAAAAATTCATAACATTCTATTTAAAAAAACATAAGTTTGTGTTGGTTCGTCGTTGTCGAACACTCTGTATAAATAAAAATACTTTTAAATTGTAGAGCTTATGATTATCTACAATTTTCGTATTAAAAATTATTCGCTATCTACATTATTGGATACCAATAATGGACTTTACCGCTACGCTGGGACACCCGGTATATTGTAAAAAATTGTTATAACACAATTAGTGGTAATGTTATTTAATTCTGGTTGGATATTTTTTAACGGAACATTAAATCTTGTGGCAGCATTACGTAATAATATAATTAATTACATTTCTGATTACAAATGTATAATTCCTAAAACGCTGTGTGGAAACCAATAGTAACTACATCTATTTTATCCCAATTTTAATCAATCAACGCCAGCGTTAAGAGTACGGCAAATAAGCACAAATAATTCGATTATTCAAGCAGTATTGACCCAGAACGAGATCTCGATTCCGAACATTTACCCTAGGTGGATTATTTTATTTTCAATTCATCCAGTTGGAGTCTCCTCTTACCTTTTAGTCTTCTCTTTAACATGTTCTTGAAATAGGAAGGGTGTGTATACACATTTACATACTATTATAAATCGACTTTATTGTTTAGTTAGTATACAAATATACAAGTAAACAGGCAGACTCTCTACTCAACTAGGCAAAGTTAAGCTATATTTATCTTACAGTTAAGAGAGACTTAGAGTATTAAAAAATTATAAGCTGATAAGCAAGTACTTTCCTTAAAAGAGCTTTCCGCATACATTTATGAGTAATTACTTATATTTTTATGACTTATTAAAACAGGCATTCCTCTTCATTATTATATGGTTTGTATTGTTAAAGTACATAATGGATTGTGTACATCTCCAAATATTACGCATTAATCAGTGTATTATTTGTCATCTGAAAATATACGGGGCTTAGCTGTATATACTACCGACATATGGTGCATTTCCTAAATGTTAAAAGTATAGTCGAATATTAACTACTAATCTATTTGTTTACCTGTAGTTATTAACATAAAAAAACGATTAAATATTAGCAAACCAAAGGATTTTAATAAATTTCCATTTCCATTTGATTATACATTCCTTTTTAATATTTTAAATAATTGAATTAATGATTCTACGATATCTCTTAAAGTGGTTTTTTTAATTTTTATATTACATTTAATATCTTGTAAAACATTTATCATATTACTGTATCTTAAGAAGAATTTTATAATAAAATTATTTACTTGTTTCATCGATTAACTGCGACCACAGTGATATGTATATCTTCGACCATAATTTTCTTGTAAATGTTCTTGTTTTTCTTTAAACAACTAGACTTTTAAGAAAAATATTTTTGTAATGTCCTTCAAACTAGAAGATGTTAAGTTTTGATCACATGTCTCAAACTGCCGAAACTCTCGCCATTAGGGCTGCGGTTATATATATGTTGTGGAAATGAATTCAGCTGTTGTTACAAGATAAATTATTCTGCTGGGAACGGCAAGAAGAAGACTAATGGAGTTCTGGATGCGTGTGAAGGCCCCGATTATGCAATGTTGGTTTCAGACGACTCGAAAACGGTTTTCTTGTTACACGATCGGTCTGACACGAACGATAACGCCTTAAGGCCCCGTTCATTAGTTAATGTAGTTGTAATTTTGCGGATTGATGAATAGACGTCTAGCGTCTAGGATTTTGTTGCAAATTGAAACGTCTGTTTGCTCGTGTTTTTCACACTAGGAAGTGACGTAAAACACGCATGAAAATTGGTTCGCATCGTGACAAGATAACAGAATATGATGAGCATAATTATGTTTTAGATTGTAAAATGGGATGTTCGTTTCTCATAAATAAATGGATTTACTGGAATAGGCATAAGTCTAAGAGGGTTGCTGAACCAGTGCTGAAGTTTGTAAAATTTTAAAAAAGTTAATGAAAATAAATGACTATAACAATTATTATTCACTTTATATGTAGAGGGAATTAAAATTAGTTATCTTAATTTGTCATGTAAATACAAGTTAAGAGTTTGAATCGAATCTTACTGAACAAATTTTGAAATGAAATTTATCTTTCCAGTAGCAATGAATACAAAATATATTTGACGTCAATAACAAGCATATTTAGAAATTTTAGTCAGTGAGAAATATTTTCATAAATCTTTTTGGTAATTTCAAATACTGGAATACAAATATTTGGATCAAATTTTTCTTCTTTTGGTTACATTTCTAAGTGGTTGTTAATATTGCTTTCTGGATTGCTTCGGCGTCTGTCTATTAGATAGAATATATTGGTATGTACAACCTAGAGGAGGGGTTTCAGTAACATGTATCTGCCAAATAGTAGAATACTGAAATATAATCTTATTTAGCAAGAAAGTTTGAAGAAGGTTTTGATGTATATATACAGGGTTATTTTTTTAAATCTTGACATAGGCGTACTTTTTTATTTGAAAAGATAGACCTATGGTTCCTGAAGCAAAGTTTTAGGAATTAGTCCAAATAAGAAAAATATTTGTAAAAAGTGAACGCTTTGTTGCGAGGTTGGGCGCTATTTTAGAAAACATATTTTCTTAAATGGCAACATCTCATTTTTTAACAATTTCTAATACATCTTGAGATTCTAGACAAAACAAAGAGGATGTAAGTTTTTGATTAGAGTGGCGGTTTACGAGATTTAATACAGTTTCCAACATTAAAGGAATACAAAGGGGGCTATGTTTGTCCCTGCTGTCATAACATGACAATATGTTCTGTGTAATCTTGAATTAAAATCGATCGTATTACACCTCAAGAAAAAATTGAATTAATTTTTTGCATGTTGGTGGTTTAAGTTTGCGAAAAGCATGCACTGAATTCCATGTTAGACATCCCAACAAACCCTGTCCTAGTAAAGAATTTTTCAGACAAAATTTGATTAAGTTAAAAACTACAGGAAGTGTGCCTCCAAGGATTCGAAGTAAAAATACTGTGGTACAAGAAAATATTCTTTTGGAAAGTGTGGAAAACCCAAATCGATCAACAAATAAGATTGCACAAGCAGTGGGCTGCTCGCAGACTACAGTTTGAACAACCTTACATTTAAATAAATCCGTCCCTATAAAATGATGAGTGTACAGCAACTTCATGACGATCATTGTGATCGGCGACTGGAATTTTGCGTTTGGTTTTTGGACAAAAAGCGGTTACAACCACATTTTCAAAATTATATCTTATTTAGCGATGAGGCTTCCCTTTATTTAAGCAGTTTGGTAAACCCTCAAAATTACAGATATTGGTCTGATAATAATACTTGTTAGGCAGAAGATAGGCGGGTAGAGATCAATCCTAAAGTTAATGTTTGGTGTGGCATATTTAACAACAGAGTGATAGGTCCTGTTTTCATAGAAGGGAATTTAACGGGTGCAAGGTACTTGACATTGTTACGAAATCAATTAGAAAACTTTATTGATGAGCTTTCACTAAACGACAGAAGAATAATGTATTTTCAGCAAGATGGTGCACCACCCCATTTTAGTATAGAAGTTAGAACCCGTCTTGATGAGCTGCTACCTGAGCGTTAGACTGGAAGAAGAGGACCAGTAGAGTGGCCGCCCAGATCTCCCGATCTCACTCCTTTAGTTTTTTTTTTTGGGTACTTCTGAAGAATAAAGTTTTCGTTAACGCTCCTGTGTCAATTGATGAATTAAAACTAACAATACGACGTGAAATTCAAAACATAACCCCTCAAATATTACATAATGTTAACATAAGTTTTGTTGCTGCAGAACCTAACAAGAAAATCAGTTCGAACATTTTTTTAAAAATAAACGGTAGGTAATTAATTTTTGTTACTATTGCTATTCCTTTAATGTTGGAAAATATATTAAGTATAGGCACTATTAGCTCGTAAACCGCCACTCTAATCAAAAACTTGCATTCTTTTTGTTTTGTCATGAATCTAAGGATGTAATACCTACCTGAGCTTCAACCATGTGAAACTTGCAAAACCACAAAGAATAAAATGTTATAATCGTGTCAATATTTAATTTCTGTGAGGGCGTGCATCAGGGATAAGAATTCAATGTTTAAGTAGCGATCGGTGATACACCTATTATATATTACAATATTTCTTCACAGATATGTACACATTTTTAATTACCTTATGTGATCTTTGTATTTGCTTCTTGACAAACAAGTAATTCAATATTTCCTATTATTTTTCTTACGTAATTTGGCAACACAGTCATATTTTCCTAACGGTACATCACATCTCAACAACAAGATTACTCACAGCGCGCAGTATAAACAAGATATAAAAACATCTTATTTTAATTTCAGGAGAGCGGCATACTAATGAAAGATGCATATAGATGGAATTTTAGAAAATTATTAAAGATCTAGGCCAAATTGCTGAGAAAAAAGTATGTGCTGGATAAACTTATCGTATTACAGAAACACGTTTTAAGGAACAGTTGGCATGTTTTTGGTGTGATAAATTCTCATTTCAGCAGTTGTTGTGCACGTTTCTAATACTGGTCACTCAATAAAACTAGAAAATTTCATTTCGATCAAAGAAGTCAGTTAATACATGAAATGAGATTCATACGAAGCAATTTACATTAAGAAAATTCAACAAAATGTAATGAACACAGGAAACATTCAATACTTTTCAATTCAATATAATGTTGGTCAGTGTTTGAACTCTTAAATAATTCCTTTTGACTCGTGAGTCAATCAGAAAAAAATATTTATTTTTATAATACAAATAGTAACCAATATTATATCGAATTAGTAAATGTTCAATTTACTATGTAAATAACAGTAACGGATATATTATGCAGACAGTTTAGTGAGAGAGATATGTCAAAACCCATACTTTTGACGGGTAGAGTAACTGATTCTAACAAAAGACGAAGTTTGTGTTGATACGTAAGCTTTCTTTTCCACCAACTAGCTGTTACGTACAGAGGCTTCAAAGTCCTGTAAGTTCAATAACGAATCATTCGTCAACTGGCTTTTGAACTATCAATCAAAGAAGTTGACAATATCGCAAATAATGTATTGAATATTAGTTTATCCTAATTATTAAATCAGCTGTAAACTATAAAATAGGATAGAAACTTAAATGATCGATTAAGGTGTATCTAATATACATATATCAAATATCCGGGCTCCCTTGCCTGATTATACAAAATATTAACAGCAGGTGTGGTATAGACGAAAAGCTGACGCTATTTTCTAGCTCATTTCACCTAAAATAAACCGAAACAGTATGTTCACATTATTAAAGTTGCCGCTACTTTTAGAATTTAAATACTGTATTGTTTAGAATATGCTTCTTTAGTTTGGTTGCTTTCCTACATATATAATAAACTTACTCAAGAAAAGCGTTTCCTAAAATATATGTATTTTAAAGAGGCTGCATTCATAAACTTATTGACAAGTATAAAATTGAGCCGTTAGATATGCAGGCCCCTGGAAAGAATGAACTTTATTTTACCGCGTTGAGATTGGTGTCCTGATCATCGAGGCGTAGTTTGATCTCCTGATTTGTCATTCTTTCAAATAAAAATATATATTAAATTTAGCAATGTTGCTATAGAAAAACATGTTGTGAATTAAAACGTCGAATAAAATGGCACATTTGAATAATGGTACACATGCTGTTGTACTTCCTGTAAATTTATCTATACCTTAGTTTAATACGAAAAAAACTATTTACACTGGAACATTTACATTTCTTTTAACTTGGGAATATAACTTTTTTCAATGTTTCTCTGCTGGTAGCTGCTAACCCATGAAAAATCTTAAATGCTCATGAACGAGCTGTAGCAGAGTAAGTAAAACTGATGTTAATTGTTCTTTAGTTGTAAAAGTTTTCAATGCCAATGGTAAAAGAATAAATAGATCTTGGTTCTGCATACGTATGTATGTACTTGTTTAAAATGTTCAAATTTATATTTGTACCAATGCGCATTTGTTACAATATGAAGAGTATTTATACTGAAAGGTAGCATCACCTTAGTTTCACCATTCTCCTCTGTTATTTATGTGCTTGGACATTTGAATATTACCTGTAATTATGGATTTAATAGAAAATTGTAAAATTTTTAATTCGCCTAACCGATCATTACTTAAAAATTTTTTGCCTAAAATTCCCAATAACAAAACTTTAACGATTACTCGATTAATTTGAAATATATCTTTTTTACCTGTTGTTGAAATCGCAAGCGTAAATTATTATAAGATTTAGAGCACAATTATTAAAAAATAATTTGACCTTTCGACTTTTTATACTAAAACCTTTTTCAGCAATATTAAAATATAAACATTATACAATACACAAAACAATTATTGTTGTTATTGTATTTCTTTAGAGGTAGAAATAACAAAGAATACTACAAAGAACACACAAAGTTGCATATCAACATTCACATCTAAAATGCTTTTCTTCTTCTTTAATTACATCTTGTAATCATTTAACCACATAAAATGTGTTAAATGACAAAATTTAACGTATAGGTCTGCATTGTTTGTCATGTGCTGAAGTTAGTTGTCGTCTTTGATAAATCAAGGATCTCCCAATGGAACTTCACATAATAGTCGTTCGATTTCTTTATTGTTTTTTTATTATTAAGTTACTATGGTTAATTTGATCTATATTTTACACAAAATGGGGTTATTTAAAAGCATTAGGCGAAAAAACATAACCGCATAAAAAATGATAATATTAAACTTAAAAATTGACCCAAGTAGGCTGATTTTATTAAAAAATCAAAACTGTAAAATGTTAAAGTTTTTTTACCGTAATATTTGTATGAGTTGTAGAGTTCTTCTGGCCGTTAATTAGGACATTACAATTGTTGGTGTTGATCAGAAATATTTTAAGGTTACGATAGTTAACACTAATATTATTTCGTGCAATCCAGCATTAACGAAAAATTTTTGAATTGATGTAGCAGAACATTGGAAGAATGTTCCTAACAACATCTAGCAGTACATAGTGAGAATTACTTTATAAATTTTTTAAAACTAGAAATACAATTATGATCATCTGAATGTTCTGAATCTCATCACGGTCCAGGCAAAAACTATGGTGTGCAAGAATTTTGTGTTGTTGCATTTCTTGTTTTGTGACAGGGTCTTTGGTTTTTGACCAAACTCCACTGATTGCAGGCTGGTACAGGCCGCGCAGAATTCTTGTATGAAATTTATTTTTTGAATTCGATGGCGACAGCATATAGTGCATTGCCAGTTTGATCTTTCATGTTTGAAATGTAGGGGCGCGAGCGTCTATATTTTATTTGCTCCGGTCATCAAGGGTTGGCCCTTGAAACCTCACCTTTCTTGGGTGATAGGGTTACGTTTATAATTGCATAATATAAATATTAGCCTAAAGGTATTATAGATATTCCGTAGCGTCGCCGTCGTAAGGAAGTTTACAAGCAGACATTTACATAATAATATCGCAAATATTTTAAAGTTGCCCTTCTCACTTTCAAGAATTATCTTTCCAAAACTTTAAGGTAAAAGTTATCGTATTTTTTTATGAATGATCAGAGTGTTGGTGGGCAGCATTGCCTGTTTTCCTTGTTTGTTCGGTGCCAGGTGTGCATGTGGCTCCACAAGGTCCGAGTTTAAGTCTAAATTTAGATTTAGGATTTCATTTATTTGCCTTTCTTTTGTATATAATAGATGGATAATTTGTATTTTTCCTTAAATAAATTTATTTAGATTATTTTTTCGGAAATTGTTAATCTTGGGGCTCGGAGCAAACCAACTTACCTGAATCTGGACCTTTTGGCTTTTATTTTTATCTTATGTGTTTATTAAAATTACCACATATTATTACGTTGTATTATGTACGTCTTCTTTTTTCTTGTTTTTGGAAAGCAATAAAAACTATTATTATTATTATTAATTTTATATAAAAAACTAAATTGTAAGACCAAATTGCTTTTCCGTAAACTAGATATACGCATCGTTCAGTCGTTGAAAGGCAGTAAATGTACATTTTCAATATTTTGTTGGAGCTCGTTTAAAATAGTTTATTAAAACGTTCTCTTACAAATTTCACGGAATTAAGATATATCGTCAGCTATTGACATCTCAGTGAAAGGTTAATTTTAATTGCAAGAAAATTTATCATATCAATCTGAAGTTTTTGCAACACAAAATATCAGGAATATAACGGATTGGCAAAATTTTATGAATAAAACGTCGCATAAATTAAAAAGTTTTCCCTGCTCGCAGTCAAACATAAATCAAGGGAAACGCGCGCGTCGGGACTGAAAATAAACAGCATTACATGTAATAACGGGAGAAATTAACGAAATAAGCTTGTGTTTGCGAATAGTTTTATACATGCACGTATGTGATAATTCCGAGCGTTTATTTAGGATTGAATAAATTTGCAATGCGTACGAGATTTTAACGTGTATTATGTGTGTATAATGTGCGTGCCTACAAGTTATGTATGTAGGCAATACGTTCCTGTGTTTGTAGTTGCCGAAAGACGAGAGCGGGGAATGTTTGGAAAGCACTTTGTCGATGGAAAAATTTCGCCTCGGATTTCGTTGTCACATGTTCGTAAGTTGCGAATTCTGTCGACGTAAATTTATGCTTTTGTACTGTTTTCGAAATTCGATAAGTATGCGTAAGGGAATTCACTGGAGAATTTCCAAAGTGATACGTAAGCACGCTAATATATTATCTTTAGCGCAGGAAGGTTTTGAAATTTAATACTGCCAGGAAAACTAACAAGTAAAACAAGTACACTCTATGATTATAATGCTATTGTTCCTATTAACGACATAAGCCGAAAACTCAATGAAAAGCGTGATTAGTTTACTTATATATTGCCTGTTTTAGTATTCACGTAGCAATTTCTAAGGCAGTATCTGAAATTCATTGAAGTAAAGCAGACTAATAAGCAATGTCTTTAAACTAACTCGTATAATCTGATATTGCGGGAGTTGTACTAACATCAAACAAAATATATGAATTGGATTAGATGTTCGTTAAAAATCATTGATATACATATACAAAGGACAAATCTCAGTAACAATCGTAGCCAAAATTTGTCAATCTGTGTTAAATTAGGTAAATTTGTGTTCTTAGACAAAAACCATTGAGAATTTGTATGCTTTGCCATTGATTCAATTAAATTTCCTGGTACTTCTAATTATACAAGGTGGCGCAAAATGTATCATCCGATTGTCTTCTGCTGTAATTCCAAAAACAATTAAAAAACGTCGTTTTTACGGCATATGTTTATTTGAAGCAATAAATTTCATATTATCATGTTTCGAAATTGATATCTGATAAGTGGCCGTCACTAGAATTGGTGCAAATTTTGGCTCTTTTTATTGCATTTTGCATCATGTTCGTCAAGAATTCCGGCATTAGATTCTCGATCAGGTTCGTGATATTCCAAGCGAGAGTGAGGATTCAATTTTAGTGGACGATGTAGGTTCCTTAGTTCGAAAATTTACGTTTAAAGCTCTTGAATAAAATTGTGGCGGTGTAGACAGATTTTCAGTGTGAAGATGACTTACCATTGAGCCAATTGGTACATGTCGCACATACTAAACAAGAAATACACAAATATTACAAAACTAATATAGGAGGAAGAACAGATTTCCAACGAACACTGCAAGCTACTATTCGAATCGATCTGTAGCAATGAAAATTTCCCAACTTGGTGCAAACTGTTGACTGACATCAAGCGTTTTCAAACAATACAACTCAATCTTCATTCCAAGCACATCCAGCAAATGCAAACCAAAATTCGGTCAATGAAAGAAAATTTGACTTGCGATGAAGAGATAGTACAAGGGCAGAATTTATATAACTTAATTGGATGTAGCTTTCCTCCTGAAAAGAATTCGAATCAACAGGGTAAATAGTGACATTTAGAAAAAGTGACCAAACAACAAACCAGGAGGTAGTGATGGCTGTAAAGTCGTAAAACAAAATTGTGACGCTGCTGTCCCATTTTGTTGGCACACAACCGTCTCATAAATCTAGAAGATTTTACAAATCTGACCAATAAATTACTAGCATACAAGAATTATAGGAGCAAGTTGATCTCGTCTATTCCTGTTCCTTATTGAATTTGCACCAGATCCTAAAAATGACGTGACAGATTACTTTTTCGCATGTTAGATGTGGTAACATGGCTGTTGTATATAATATTGAAAGATCATCACCAAGAGAAATCTCAATGTTTTAACGAATTGCTTTTTTTGCAGTTCGAAATTCAATAGATTGACTACTGACAAAAATGGAAACGAGTTATCAAGAAAATAAGAAAGAGGAAGGTCAAGTAATACTTCAAAGAAGACACAACACGTGGAAATTACAAAAAAAGAAGCTTTACTTGCAACTAAAACTAAACAAAAAAGAATTGATCACTGATCCCATTATTATGAACAGTGAGTGCAATCATTGCTAGTTGAAGGGTTGCAATGAGAAAGGTAATGTTTTGTGAAAAATGCGAAGTATATTTACAGTTAAAGGTAAATCGTAGGCTTCCACGGTTGTCGTTATACCTTCCTGGTTTCTGGGTTGAAACCGTGTCGTCGTCTCTGCTTCTACTGCCAACGTTTCGTCCACTTTCTTAAGGAACATCTTCAGGGATTCTACTGCCGCGACTACCTGAAACAGACTGGCGTGTGTTGGCAAGGGGTGGTATATATTGTGTTTAGTGTTGCGGTTCAGTGGAGCGTGTATGTTATGGTTGAGTTGAGTTGTGTGATAGATTTCCAAGTGTGATGGAGGTAGTAACCTTCGTCTCGGTTAAAATTGTTAGGATGTTTCTGGATTTCGATATATTCACAGATTTTGTGTCTGTAATCATGGGAATCTTTGGAGAGAGTTTTAGTGGTGTTGAACTGGAGTTTGTGCCCGGTTCCCAATCTGTGCTCAGCCAGTGCACACCTGGCCTCTTGCAAGAACCGTGTGCAGCGCTCATGCTCGGAGACACGAGTGCTGACCGATCATTTGGTCTTGCCGATGTATACACTGCTGCACGAACATGAAACCCGGTACACACCGGAGGATTCAAAAGGTTTTTTGTCTTTAAGAGACGCAAGAAAATTAGATAATTTGGAATGAGTTTTGAAGATAGTTTTGATATTGTGTTTGATGAAGATTTTGCTGATGTGATCGGTTACACCATGTATGTAATGTAGGTAAGCGTGTGTAGGGTGGTTTTGTTTGTAAGTGTTACTAGGTGTGGTTTTGGTGGTGGGATTTAAGTGTCGATGTCTATATCTTTTTGGAGTAGTCGTTTTCTAGTAAGGTTTTTGTTATGTGTGAAAGTTCCTGGGATAGTGTGTCAGGGTCAGACAGAACAAAAGCTCTGCTTTCTTAGGAGTTGATGATGGATTGTTTTTGATAAAGGTGGAGATGGGGCTGATCATTGAGGTATTTGCCAGTGTGTGTGTGTGTGTTTATGATATACGGAGTGCCTGTCTCAGCCTGACGCACTACCCCAGGAACTTTCATACATAACAAAAATCTTACTCGAAAACAACTACTCCAAAAAAGACATAGAGAGAGCCGTTAATCGGCTCAAATCGTAACACAACACGAAACAAAATAAAAACCTCCCCTCTGCCAACCCACACCAGTTTATCTCAGGCAATCGCAGCAGTAGAAGCCCTGAAGATGACCCTCAAGGTAGAGGATGAAACGTCGGCAGTAGAAGCAGAGACGACGACGCGGTTTCAACCCAGAAACGAAGAAGGTATATTTATAGTTGTATGAAAATAAATGTTTTAATGGTTACCATCATGCATGAATGGTAAGCAAGTAGATATCAACACGCTTTAGGTCTGTACTTGTTTTTGTTTCTGAATCGCGCATAATGTTCCTCAGTGGGGTTGACGACGAAAACATTTTTTTTTATTCATGCAAGTCTAAAGAAGTACCGTAAATTTGTTTAATTAGAAAATAAACTTAAGTGCAATATAGAGTTAAAATATGCCGTTATAATTAAAAAACCAGAGTAAAATTCTCCAGAATATAAAAGCGTTCTCTTCTGATTATCCTCAATTTTCACATATTTTAAATGTTCCTAAAGTAACTTTAATGTTAAAGAACATCTTGTTAGTTGAAAACCACTAAGTGGCACAATTTCATTATGTATAGAAAATCTCTACAGTCCCCTACATTAGTCCGCAATACAGAACGTTAGTGTAACCCTTATGCTGTCTGAGGATAAGCTTAAGAATGCGATAAATGCCATTAAATCCTTACATACAATCCGTTCAACAGTGAAGTTTGCTCAACGCTATCTTAGCCGGAACACATGTTCTCATTACACATTTACAATTAAATGAAAACTGTGGGCGGTAGGGTACTTTTTGTCTCCCTATTCCAGACGGAGATTTTACGAGGGTAATATGAATACTTTATGCGTTCCCTTTTGTTCGTTGGTGATTTACGTTTACGTGAGAGTCGTTTAATTAACGGAAGTTCTATCGGACCTAATGAAGAATTATGTTACACGGAAGAGACGAGGGAGCACGTTTGGAAGATTTAACGAAGTTATTTTCGACACTGTTGCTTTAAAAACAATCAAATTGGGTCAATTGAAGTGTCACAAAGTCACATTGATTGTAAACAAGGTTCATAGAAACGTTACAAATTCAATTATCGAAAAATCATTTGTTGTGATGTTTGTGAACTGACTAACGAAAAATGCAATTTTCTTAATTATAAACTTTTTTATTACATTTTTATACTTCTTTGATTACAGCTTATAAGTATATCGTTAAAAATCTCTTTTGCTGAACTTAAAACATGTTGTGAGCCACATAAAATGTATATGGCCTTTACCATATTATTGAAGTGTTAGACAAAAGCTCCATATGTATGAAATGCACCTAATCAGAAGAATTTTTGGAGCGCCAGCAGGACTTGAATAGGGATATGTAAGAATTTATATGGAGTTTGTTTACATTTAATGGTTTTATAAAATGTTTTATTCTCACGAATGTGAAGTTAAAAATAAGGTCGACATATCATTCAGATGACTTCTTGAAAACAGAATTGTATAACAAACTCTATCAAAGAATTTAGGAATTTACCTAATTTTTTAATATTTTGATAGAAACTTTTTTTTAGTGTTTAATATAGCAAAGATTGCTTCATGTCTTGCTTATCAGATGCGGTGGAGCCATATCTCATTTAGAGCAAATAAATTTAAAGTTCAAATATATCAGAAAATTAGGCACGTTCCAGGCAGGAGAATAAATATATCGTAGAAACGCAAGACTTTAAGACTTGAACAAGAACTTGTTGTTTTGGTCTTCTAACGGGGCCAATAAATATTGTCTTGAAATATAAATTCATGATTTAAAACTGTTTTTATAATATTACTATCACGGTCGTTTCTCTCTATCTTGTCAATTAAATTTTTTGTAAATATTTTCCTAACCCCTGCACCACTCATCTAGATAAAGACATAAATTTCGTAAGATTTACACCAATTCGAAGGACATTTTTTACCAGCAATTGCCAAGGGATTGGTATATTAACCTTTAGTATGCTGATTTATGCAAATTTGTGTATAAGTTTTTGATAAATAAATAGAAATTTAGCTGAAATATCCGATAATCATTCCATTAGATTACCACAGACGAATCGTGTTTATGTCAAATGCACCAACAAACGTGGTTTCAGTTTGGCATAAGCGACACAATATTTAATATAGATTTTAAGCACAGTATTGGCAATAATATGATAAAATTACATAACCAACATAATTACATATTGTAACGAAACAAGCCCACAAAAGAAGCAGACATCCGGGCGACGACAAAAACGTACGGGTAAACAAGTCGTAAATCAACTGCCGGTAAACAAGTCGTAAATCATGCACTCAGCCACAGAAAGTCTGGTATATCGCAGCCAGAATTTGCTGGTATTTCTCTAGACCCTTTGTCTGCCGATATAAATGCCGCCGCTGGGATAAGGGATTCATTCCTTCAATAGTAATTCATTCAATAGTGGTCGTGCGCGGTATTTACTGAACAGTTTAAAATAAATATAAGTGGTGCAGTTTTATTACATAAATGTTACAGACATAAATATTAGTGATAGATATAAATACGTGTGTTAATTTATTCGTACTAGTTTTAAGTGCGTTACATTTATTTTATATTCTTATATTGTGATTAGATTTAAGTGTGAAAATATACAGATATTCCACTACAAGTAATTTGTAGCCGAATATACCACTTGGTGAGAAAATCCTGACTAATAGCAGCTTTCAATAGATACCAATATTTCCGTTTTGTTTTTTAGCGCTTATGTCATTTTGGTATGGAAGCGCCGATTTAGAAAATTAGTAAAATGCAATTTTTTAAATTACTTCTACTACTAAATATGTCTTGTCATCAGTAGCTCCTATCATAAAAGGGTTGATACCATCTATTTCTATCCATTTTGAAGATTATTTAAAAATAATTTATTACATAAATTAGACTAAATTTTGAACTTAAAATGATATATATTTAATAAATATATATTAATTATTTACAATATTTAAGTTAAAATTCAGTTAAACCAATGTAAACAAACTCAGTTTTTGAAATTTTCGGTGTAGTAATATCTACTATTTTAAATCTTGTTGAACACCTAAATCCTAAAATCGAAAATAATAGTAAAGAAAATTTGCGTAAACATTCTCTAGAAAACTCTTACGTAAATATAATGTAGTGTGAAACTTGTATTATTACTTTCTTTTAGCTTAAATAACTAATTTGTATACAGAAGGAACAGAATAAAATGACTTTTTTCGTTGATTTCAATTACTCAATGTATACAATATTTGTTTCCTTTTTCATTATTAACACCTAATTATAGTTTTACAACCGAAACTTGAACTTTGCCGCCACACATACTATATTCTTTAACTACTAGATGGCACTGCCTTAATTTCAAAACTAATGCACCTCTAGTTGAGTCGTTTTGGCAAGTGACACGGTCCAAGTACGAACTAACTAAAGACGAAGATTTAATAAAACTACGAATTTCCATCAACCGGAACAATTTTAGAACAACAAAATTAAACCAGTTAATTAATATTTCAGGATATATAGAGTCCGCTGGTAAAACTCTATTACATGAAGAACTGTTACTTTTTATACGGATATTTTATTTAATACTTGGATATTCTATGTAGTAGACAAGCATTGCTAACAGATTTCATTCTTTGGATCACAATTATAACAAACATCAAAAGGTAATTACGACAGTTCTCAAGTATATCGCTATTTTCATTTAATGACCCATGTCAGCTGCCAAACCGATTTAGCCATAGTATAAGGTAGCTAAGTTGTTGTCTTTGTCTAATTACAATTTTGTGCTTTCGCACTGATAATTCTTTAATTAGATAAATTTAATTTTACAAATTTCTCAGGGGTAAGGTTCGAACCAACAACTTCCAGATCTCCAGTTTGGTGTCCTATCCTCCGCGCCACCGCGGGTGTGCTAAAATTTTAATTAAAATTTTCTGCCCTTGAACTGATAATTATTTAATTAGCTAAATTTAATTATAAAAATCCATATGATTGATATGATTCAGTACGATTTAAAACACTTGAAATCGCGCACTTGCGGTAGAGCGAAGGACGGCGCAACGAGCTAGAGATCGGGAGGTCATGGATTCGATTTTCATAAGCTGGTAAATTTTTAAAATTAAATTTAACTGATTATATAAGGAAAAAATATAATTTGAATTTTCAACACTGTGAAAACCTAAGCTAATTTTAAAATTATTGTTAAAGTTTTTTCTTTTTAATTTTTGCTTTAATTAATGATGGTGCAGCAATGATGTCTATTATTATTTAAATATACCTAGATATCTTCAAATAAGGAAAGCGTTATGTCTGGTATGAGACAGTAATTTGTCTAGCTTGAAAATGCCCAGGCGCCTTTGATATAATGTAATAAATTCTAATAAGTCACTAATAGCTAGGGGATGATCTCGTCGACAAATAAAATTTTTCCTTAGCAAATTTTCCTATTGGAAGGTGATTAGGAATGAATTGTAGGAACCAATCGTCGTAATTTATATGTAAGAACACTTTAACTAATTCCTCGTCGTTACACAGTGACAGATAGTCAATCGTTGAACGAATTTAATTAATATACTTGAGTACGTCTAAATCACAGAGCCGATCGCAATTTCCTGTTAGAATTCCTAATTTCATGCAGCACAAGTACGTATTTAACATATCCGTTCGCGAAGACGAATCGATTCTCTTCACACCTCCCTCATCTCTAAGCTTCTCTACTGTAGCTTGATTACAATTATGTTGTGGCAGAGTTAATTCATCCCAGTGAAAGGCTGAATTGGAGTATTTAATCTAATCTCAATTAGAAGGGTTCGTCCTTCTCATTGCTTCTGTTTCATCATGTGTTTGACTGTACATATGTGCAACTAATTTACATAAATGCACTCAGTCATCGCGGAAATGCCTAAGTGGAATTTCCCATGCAATTAATAAATCCTGACATACTCGTAATATGCATGCTTAGATTATGGCACAATAAATTCCCATAAGAAGAGGTTATGAAAGATTTATTAAATATTAGAATGTAGACTTATTTATGTCCACATTAACATCACATTTAAGATTTCACAGCAGAATTGTTTAATTTGAAGTCTGTGATGATTTGATTCAAGTGAAATGCATTACAGTATTGCATCAGCTAAGTATTACATTTTGATCCTAAGCATTAGTATGACGTCAAAGTGATGAATTAGGGAATGGAAATTTGGTAATTTATTCGATATGAAAGATGTAGCGGAAGCAAGTCCATATAATAAGCTAACCACAAATAGATTAAGAGTCTGTATGATTGCGTAAAATATTTACCGAATGAGAAAATAGAAAAACTGGATACCGAATAAGATGTTGATCTGGTATAAAGTAAAAACAAAGGAAATGGGTCCTATAAAATTAAGGAATTCAAAATGGAGAAAAATAACGATACCAAAATAAAAGATATTTCCTAAATAAATGATTATGTTGTTTTGCAGAAAAAGTTTAAATTATGGCTAAATGAAAATTTCAGTGAGTTAACAAGGAGCAGTGTGAAAAAGACAGGAGGTTGCGTAAAGGATATAATATACAAAATAGATTTAATCCAAGAAAAAGAAACACTAGAAAATTAAATTGTGAATAGCACAAGCAATATTACATTAAACTAAAAATGATAAAGCATATAGAATTAGTACAGTACCATGAAGAAATACTTGACATGATAAATAACACAATAAAAGCAAAGAAAATGGCTTAAATAGCCGTCTACTACTAGTTAAACTATTTATTATCATAGGTCCACTATATCTCTATGCGATTTGATACGTTATTTGTGCTATTTCCATTATTTGGATTCTGACCAACCGACGTTTCGACGGACATTACATCTGTCGTCTTCAGGGTAGCCCTATAAATGGCTGTTTATTGCCGAAACTAAACTAAGTCGTGTTTTTGCAGTGAAAATTGTCTATAACACTTAAATGTCAATGTGACGAGTTATGTCTTACTTGATCTGAATCTGATTTGTGTAATCTATACATACCGTGCCTTCAAATCTTTTCTTACTAAAGCAAGCTGTCTTTTAAGTAATTAAGTATTCAGTGTTGGTGTACATGCTAAGCTTTTGAAACCTTCAAATTCTGACAGTTGTTATACTTAAATTCAAATTATAGACGCTTATATTTATGTAATGTTAGAGTTACAACATAAAATATTTATTATTGAAAGTTACAACACAACTGGCTAAAAATTCGAAAATGGACATTGGGTTAATTCCATTAATCAATGTTTACAGGATTTCCAGCAACTGTTTTCTATACCTTATTCCAAAAGGAGAGAGACGGAATTCTGAACAGACCCAAATTGAGGGTTACTTCTTATTGTTTGCCAGCAACGCGAAATAACACCATACTACACATGCGCTTCTTGCAATCAATTATCAAATATTTTGACATCTTTGACATAGTTGTTTCCTAGACAAATTTATTTACTTTCATGTGTCGTGATTACTACATTTACCATTCTGTTGCCTTAACCGTGAATTTATCTCAGAATATATATACAATTTAATTTGGTACAGATTTCATATTTCAAACAAAAATTTAAATTTAATTTTATTACCTAAAATTGATTTCCCCAGTTATAGGTTGTAATTTGGACTGCAGGTCTGTTCAGAATGTCGTCTCCCTCTTTTTGGAATAAGGTATAATCTTCCAGTTATTTACGCACAACTGCAAAAACATATTCAACGAACAGCGGATTGTATAGAGGATATTCAACGTCGAATGGACAACTCACCCACAAAAGAAGGGCATACACCTCATCACATTAAGCAACGTTTAGACGGCCTTCACTAGTGCTAGAAGATCGCCGTTTGAAAATGCAGGGATTAGCAGTGATAACAAATATTTCGGAAACAAGTGTTCACCGAATTCTGCTTGAAAATTTGAGTATAAATAAAATTAGTGCTAGATGGGTACCGCGACTTCTTTCTGCTCTTCAAAGTGAATGACAGGGGATGAAACAATGGTTCTGTTTTACGATCTTCTATCGAATAGGGAGTCCATGGAATGGCGGGGACCTGATAAACTTCATCCCGGAAAGGCGAAAGTCGTTTAATCAACGAAAAAGATGATGGCCACAATATTCTGGGGTTGTGAGGGCATTTCACTAATTGACTTTAAAGAGCGCAATACAAGTGTGAACGGCACATATTATGCGTCTTTACTGCATAAATTAAGGGACAGTATTCGTGGAAAATTGACAAAAGATGTGCGATTATTACACGACAATGCTCCCGTCTATACTGCCGCCATTTCACAAGCTGCCATCCGCGAATGCGGCTTTCAAGAATTGGAACATCCACCGTATAGTCCGGATATGGCTCCTTGTGATTTTTTTTGTTTACTAATGTACAAAGAGACCTTAGGTGACGTAGTTTTAAGGACGACAGTAAGTTGCAAGCAGCGCTGTTATAGAACATTTTGACGAAAAATCTTCAGATTATTTTTAGAGAGGTATCGAATTATTAATCAATCGTTGTAATGAATGTATAGAAGTTAGGGGAAATTACATTGAAAAATAAAAACTCTTATATTGTTCCAAGTTTCTTTTTTGTATATCAGGCCTAGAATTTATGGCGGCCACCTCGTATCATCCTGTTTGAAGAAATTTTTATTAGATAATCTACAATGCAGTAATATACTATACATTTGCATGTATAAAATCTAAAGTTTTATGTTATAGCGATATGCCAAACACTCTGTATGCAACTTTAAGTAGAAATAATGGACACAGGGTAACTTTTATATGTTTTTTTACTATTTCAACTAGTTTGGAGACAGAAAAGATTCATACACTAGGTAGGCCGTTTTTAAAAGAAAATCCTAAGCAGTAATCGAAAATGTTTCTAATATAATAATTGTCATATAAATAAACAACTTGGTAAACTAACAATCTGCTATTAAATAATAAACTTTACTGAAAATACTCATTACAATCTTCTTTATCAAGTTTGTAAGTTCTTTATGCAATAATTTCATTTTGATATATCGCATTTAATCATTACAATTGCAACGACACTAACACATTTCGGTAATACATAAACGCAACTACAAAATCCCATTTTACGTCTGAAAGCTGTTTTCAAAGTCAAATCGCTGTATTGTTGCAAAGCTTCACACCTCGCTACCTACCCAAAGTATATACATAGTACCTATCTCGTATAATGTAGGTGTGTGGTTTTCGAATTGCTTCAGAATACATAACTCTCAGGATATACACAAAAGAGGAAAATGTTGGTAAAAGTGAATTGTAGGGCTGAAGGAAAGGTATGCACACTGAGTGCATTTTCGATATTACGAAATACGATCGACAATGTAAATATTCTTTTTTTTAACATTTCTTTTTCTTCTTTCTGCGTCTGAGAATACATAAAATATATTTTTAAATTTAATTGAAGCATGGGAACATTGTTGTTATATAATACTATGTAATAGGCTTTTGTTTTCGACTCGATTAACTCATCCGATTTAAAATGACACTATGGTAAATTAACAAGACTAAAGGGAAATAGTGTAGCCAAAATCATAGTAAATTTTCTATAAATTATATCAAATACTACATACCCAAATACCTGGACCGCTCGACGCGCTCGACCAACGGTGAGTAGGGTATGGTGAGGCACATTAGTACATGGGGTACTCCGGGATATTTCAAATTTGCCGCCTTAACGCTTACTAATATTCTCGCAGTCAGTCTTAATCTAGTGTGTACAACAAACCGCTGAAAAAAGTGTGTGGTAACATTTTATCGGTTGTTAAAGAAATATTAAGTCTAAAGTAGGGCAACTGATATTATATACCTAAGGTTGTAACTTGTACTGCATCCTGCTCTTTATGATTCTCTGTATACATGTAGGATAGTTGAGCTTATGTTTATCAAGTGAATAGACGAGACACGTACAAAACACAAAAGAACTGCCTTACTGTTTACATGGAGGTGTTGTTTGGGGCAGATTGGGAAAAATACTTGGGCAGTTTAGGACAGGGTACCAACCTACCCCATTAGTATTAACAATCGGAATGACCAATATATATTAATGAATAAATGCTTTGAGTAAGTTGTAATTATTCTAATTAACTAGAATAACAAGAGAAGAAGGCGATAATGTTACGAAATTTATTGAATCGCTCTCTGGTCCAATCTCTTATAGATACAGTTTTAGTTAAAGTTACTCTGCAAAAGGGATAGTCTTTCAGCTCAAAAGACATAAAACCATATCCAAGCCTTTTAACAAAGCCAACAAAGAAGTTTCTCAAGCAAGGTGGGTCAAGAATTTACACAAGCACACCTGAAAAAATGAAATTGGGCTAGAAATACAACGAAGAGTGGAAAAAACACTAGAGACAGTAAAGTGAAAAGTGTTGATAGAAAATAACAACGTAGCTTGCAGCGTCAGGAAACTGACAAAACTAAATAAAAACTTGGAAACGTATGTAGTCATTCGAAGAAGTAAATAAAGGCTCCATTGTAAAACCTTAACCTCCAAAAAGAAAAGTAAGCTGTTCAACTTCTAGTAGAGAAAATTATGAACTCAATGAACTACTTCATGACACAAATATTGATGTAGGTGAATTTAATTTTATTAACGTGAGATGCGTCCAGGATATAACAGATCCAGATGAACCAGTTTTGAAATTTATGCGGAGAAAAGGGAATTGTGGATCCGTCATTAAAGGAGACATAGTCACTAAATTACCAAAGTCAAAAGAAGTCTTAGGTAGTACTAGTAGATTGGCTTCCTACGTACATTTTGTCTCATTTACTAACTATAATGTACTTTAAATATGATGGCAGCTATCATTTAAAATTCTAAAATTAAATTTGTATTTTGAAATATTTTTCATGTCGATTTTTTGTAATAGAAGTTATTTCGTTAATAAATTAAGACAAAAAAAACATTTGTCATCACTTTCAATGTGCGTAAAAATTGGGACAGTTTGTTCCAAAGTACCCCACAGTGGTCCCAAACTGCCCTACTATGGGGTACATTGAGAAAATGAACCTGGTTTTATTAATTGTTTCTGTTAAAATTACTTATATGTTTCTGCTTTTGATTATAAAAATGATTTCTCAACAGATATCGTTATCTGTTCCGAGGTATAAAAGTTCAAAAGATTTTTTTGTGTGCAAATTATAAATCATCTCAAATAAGTGAACCAATTGACCCCACCCATCCCTAATGTGTAGATAATGGAGGTGCTTATTTGATAATAATTGTAAAATTTGTACAAGACCGATTAAATTATGCATAGATTTTATCTTTCATTATACTAATTAACACAATAGTTGAATTTTAGTGGCTTATTTGGAATAACCATTCGGTTTTTATAAACATTTTTAAATGTCAGTGTTCTAAGGATGATAAATGAGGAGACATAAATTGTAACAGTTGGAATTTGAGAAAATGTGTGAAATATATACCTAAAATTTTACACGATAATGAATCAGATGGGCCACTATTTTTATATCCCACAATAACTGCCTTTTACAGCAATGAACAGAAACAACAATAAAAGACTACAACTACATTTATTATTTCATTATATCTTGGTAAAAATTATCAAATTAAATTAATAGTACACTTTAATATCTCTCAGAAAATATACAACAAAAAGTCCAACTAACCTGGTGTCAATGGACTGTAAATTAATTAAAATAATTAATAAACCAAAACCTCTGTCCCAGTTGTTACTCCAACTACCAAAGCTGTTTATGTACTAGTATAACTCTTGCATCCCTGATTCAAACACACTATTTAATCAGATGCCTAACCTATGGAATCTTTTATAAAAGCAGTTAGCACACGAATCTTCCTCGCAAGATCACTTGCCAAAACTATAACAACCTTGTAACTATTTTTATGCGCTGGTATAGATTTCACAACAATGTATTTTCAAATTTGCTTATATCATCTCGAGTATATACTATGCGTTTATTGACTACACAGACCTCATACTATATACCATCAATTGGCTTATTGCACAAGTACTTGCCCAAAACTAGTACCTATAAGATAGTTATTAAGAAATATGATTAATAATCTCCGATATGAACATAATTTCGAAAAAAATACAGTTAAACTTCCCATAGGCGGACATTGTTCCAGTTTATCAGAAGACAGAAAAAATTAAGCAGAACACACAATGTAACATTATATAACATTATATACTTGTTACCTTATTGGCTAAATAATAACGAAACGCTTATTTGCACATTTATATATACATGTAATAAATATTTTAAATACAATGTATATGTTAGGAGCAAACACCGATTTCGGCCAATGGACGGAAAATATGGTCAAAACGCGTTCTGGCTGCTACGATTTTGCCAATGTCCGAATTATCGCTTTCCGGTCGTTTAATGGAGAACAGAACGCGTTTTGGGCCAACTGCGATTGCCAGAACCCGTTCTGATCTATTCTGCGATTGTCATAACGCGTTTCGTGCGTGTCTCAGCTTGTAAACGATACCTCCGCTCCGGAGCTAGAATATTTATTTCATTTAGTGTTTGATCTTTGTGCGGGTAGTCGCTAGAGAGTGCCATGGAAGAACTTAAGTTACGTTTTAATGATGAACTGCAAAAAGTCGTAAGTGATAGCAATGATCGTAGCAATATTTTTACAAGAGAAAGATACGACCAAATACTTGCAGAGGTGAAGGCGGCAAAAGCTTGTAAAAGCAACGGTGACACAATATCTTCGAAGCAAAGACGACGATTAAAAAGGTATGATATTTTAAAAATTGGCGAAATCGAAAAGCTAATTGAAAGGAGAACAGACGAAACTGCCGAACTGCGTTATTTTTGCATGACCCACGAATTATTTGACATTATTCATTCCGCTCATGTGGGTGCTGGACATAAGAGATTACGAGGTTTGTTTTTTTTCATTTTTTTTAAGGGGCCCGAGATCTACAAGTGCTTTTATTTATTTTAGTTATGGATTCTGAACTGAAAAGAAAATATTGTAACATAACACGGCAAATAATTGAGATTTATTTATTACTTTGCAAGCAATGCCAATTAAAAAAGAAAGTTCAACGAAAAGGTCTAGTGGTGAAACCAATTTTGACAAATGAAATGAATTCACGCTGTCAAGTAGATTTAATTGACATGCAAAGTGAACCAGACCAAGATTTTCGTTTCATCCTCAACTATCAGGATCATTTAACAAAATTCACCGTACTGCGAGCACTGAAAACAAAGACAGCTGAAGAAGTTGCCTATCATTTATTAGATATTTTCTGTTTGATTCTACAAAGCGACAATGGTAGAGAATTTGCAAACCGTATAATTAAAAAACTTGCTGAAATGTGTCCCGGATTGAAGCTGGTCCATGGAAAACCTCGCCATTCGCAGAGTCAAGGGTCCGTAGAGAGATCAAATCAAGATGTAAGGGACATGCTGGTTACATGGTTGGCCGATCAATACACAACGAAATGGTCTGAAGGGTTGCGATTTGTGCAAAGCAATAAAAATCGTTCTCTGCATACAGGAATAATTAAAAGTCCTTATGAAGCTATGTTCTGCGTGCCTCAGAAGATCGGTCTCAAGGATTCGTCACTTCCTGAAGAACTTTTGTCTAACATCGAAACAGAAGAAGAGTTACAAAAGTTGTGCGATGAGAACAATTCAAACGAAAGTGAAGATAAACATGATGAAGATCAACAAGAGAAAAATTTGTGTACAATATGCGAAAAAGAAATTTCAGATACTTATAAATGTTCAGTTTGTTACCTACCTATTCATATCATTTGCGGAAAAACTAACGAAACAAATGGAGAGGGTGAGCAGAAAATTACATGTAACCGATGTTTGCGTACTGAGAAAATAACTATTGTACGGGACGAGGCTAAAGAAGGACTGGAGAAGCAAGCCGAGAAAATGATTGTCCTTTCGAATTCAAAGTTACCACCCATAGATGTAGGAAGAACTGTAATTGTACGAGTACCTGATGTTGAGAGAGGTAGACTTGCCCCGAGAAATGTGTTAGCTGTTGTACTCGGTATTAACGACTCTGGACTTTATCAGCTTGGTATGTAATAAATTTGTCAGCTATTCAACATAATTTTTAATTCATTTTCAGGAACGAAAGAAGGAACTTTGCAGTCGCTGTACTGTCGTAATGAATTTACTTTGGCCGACTCAAACTTTATCGACATTTCTTCGGTTCCGTCAACGTCTGCTTCTCTCCGTACAGCTTCTGGTTTAGCATCTGGATCAAAACAGGGCTTTGTACAGTGTAATTGCAAGCGCTATTGCGTCGACAAGAAGTGCGCGTGTAGGGCGAAGAAAATAGTATGTAACAGCAAATGTCACAACAATAGTTCGTGTAAAAATAAGTAGGAAAATTGTTCTTCTTTTGTGCAACGCAAACGCGCGTTTTAATGTTTTCCGTTTCTTTTAAAAATAATGTTAATTTTGAAGTTTTTACGTCGTATTTACATAAACAATAAAAATATTTTTTCGCATTGACCATTGGACATTTTTTGTGTGTTCGACTCGTCCTGGCAATGGCGTATGCCAAAATGCTTCTTGGCTGACTTGAGAAGGTCAGAATGCGTTCTGGTAAATGCAAACAGCCCCGAACGCGTTCTGTTCTCCATTAAACGACCGGAAAGCGATAATTCGGACATTGGCAAAATCGTAGCAGCCAGAACGCGTTTTGACCATATTTTCCGTCCATTGGCCGAAATCGGTGTTTACTCCTAACATATATACTACCTTACAAAATAGTTTAAAATGTAAGTTTGCTTACAATACATGCCAATTTTGCCTCAAAATGTAATGATAGCTGACTAAGCATACCAAACGCTTGTACATCATCTTTCTCAAAACAAAATTGTTTTAGTTTTTTTATTTCCAGTAAACCATCTTTATACGATACTATTCTTTTCTCATAATTATTAGTTCTAGGAATATCTATTTCATGTTCTTCATCGTCATTGTTTTGACTTTCCATTTCTAAATTATCGGGCAAAGTATGATCTGGATTGTCGTCTTCTGTATACAAATTGGCGTAAATATTTATAAATCACTGTACATCATTACTTCCTAATTTTCCCATTAGCGTACACATTTGAGCCACTTTAGATATAAGAATTTCATCTTCAGGATCAAATTGATCACTTTCAAACTCCTCATTTACTTCTTGAAATCTTGTTTTGCTCTTGAAACAATCTTTAATTGTATCAGATGGGTCATCATCCCATGTCTTTTTAATAAAATAAATTACTCTAATACTCTAATAGAATTGGTTAAATTATGTCCCGAATAAGAACTCTCAAACTGCGATAAAATGTGTTTTAGTAGTAAATGTCGGTACCAAGTTTTGAACATTTTTATAATGCCTTGATCTGGCGGTTGGCATTAAACTGTCGTATTTGGCGGTAAGAAAACGCGTTTAACATTTTCCAACTGTACGTTCTTAGGACAAACTTGAAGTTGACAACTCTTTCCATGTCCCAAAACTGCTTTCAGTTTGAAGGCAACTTCTACGAACAGCGAAAGGGTACATCAATGAGCAACAGCTTGTCTCCTACAATAGCGAATTTTTTCATGAGTCATTTTGAAAACCGAATTTAAAAGAAACTATAAGTATTTCCCAAAAGTATGGATTAAGTACATTGGCGATATATTTGCGATTTTTAATACTATCTTGTGTAATTTGGGTGACTTCTTATTCGAATTTAACTCGAAATTCACTACAATTAATATAACAATAGAAAAGGAAAACAATGATCAACTAGCATTTTTAGATATTTCCGTTATAAAGAATAATAATAACATAGATATCTTCCGAAAGGACACCAACGTCAACAAGTTTAAAACAGCGGATTCAAGTCAGCAAAAGGTGGCAGAAGGAACTTGCTTTAATTAAGAAGATCACAAAGTACAATGGTTTCGATTCAGAAATAGTAACTAAGCTTATTAAGAGACATAAATTTAAGAATCAAATTCAGGATACTACATGTTTGCTACTTCAAAAAACTCGTGGTAGTAAGTGTGTTTCTTTGCCGTATAATTCAAGTACATGTAATTTGAACAGCATTTTTTCAGAACACGATATTCAAATCGCGTTTAAATCGGCCAGTTCATTAAAATCACTCTTAGGGAACGCAAAAGATAAAATTGAGATAGATCAAAAATCTTGGATTTATGAAATTAAGTGTAAGGATTGTAACCAAAAATATGTTCGGCAAATTAGGCGTTCCATTTCAATACGTTAAAAAGATGCAATGTGTACTTTTTAACGTCTAGTTTGCCCAACATATTTTTGGTTACAATTTTTACACTTAATTTCATAAATCCAAGATTTTTGATCTATCTCAATTTTATCTTTTTTTTTTCAGATACAACAGACCGGAAAAATCAAGCGTTGTTCGACATATTTTTGACACAGGCCACGGTATGCCTAGAGATAGTCTAAGATTAGTTAAAAATGTAAATAATTTTGGAGAATTATACAGTTCCGAAAGTATTTATGTACATAGAAATAGATGTAAGTTAATGAATTCTAACAATGGACCAATACCCGAGTCCAGTTTGTACGAATTATTGTAAGTTTATGTGTTAGTCTGTCACGCTTCAAGGTTCCGGATTGTCCCGCTAGATTTAGATAGTATACAAAGTGATGTTGTTTGTTAGGAAATCAGTGTTATCCCACTGGTGATTTGGTGAAGAGCATATCTTCTAAGGTTACACCTTAACCAAAAACACTACGTTTAACACTCTTTTGCCGAAATACGTATAGAGATTTTTTATATCTTTTTAATTTTTCTGGTAAGATATTTTTACCTTTGCATTTTGTTTCAGATTTTGATCCACAATCTGCACCCAACATTGCGTTATGATTTTAATGATATCTAGACATATACAGAGTGTTATAAATTTGCACTCTAATGTATATTTTAATATCATACATAAATAACAATGGTAGATATAAAAATTATTTATTGATTATATTATGATGAAAGTTACAGAAATATGTTACAAAATAGACATTATGATTTAACGCATGCCCAGAACAGACTTGGTCACATCTTGCATCTCTCTTAATTAGGACAAGAATATATACATTATACAGATGTAGGACAGGCGATGTAATGGTAGTATATACGTTGCCTTAATTTTACCATTATTCTCAGGCAAAATTGTCGGAGTTGTGTCTTCCTTCTGCAGATGTTGGAAAAATCCGATTTGGTAATTAAAACAATCTCACGCGAGATGTGAACTTAGGTATTGATGTTAAATTATCATACGCTACTTAATAAGTATTGATAGACGTCAGTAGCTATATAAACTGCCGACACTAAAGGAGGTATAAAGGTGCCCGCACACTGAGGCGAGGGGAAGCGAAGAGTAGTGCATTTATTACGCCTATAGAAATGTATGTACGTAAGCTTCGCTTCGGCACGCGACGCCCCAGTGTTGATTACATGCATTTTTATCAGGCGTAATAAATGCGCTTCTCGTCGCTTCGCCTCGCCTCAGTGTGCAGACACTTTAATGCTGCTTGTATGTGTGTGAATATCAGTATGACTTTACATGTTCAATATACTTATAATTTTATAAAATTCCGTAGGAGAGTTGCTGTCATATTTTAATGTAATTTTATATTGTAGTCGCGAGTAATTTTGTAAGCTAATTGGTCGGCATGTACACTATACGAATTCCTATCTTTTGTTTCATCCCTTCATGGTTGCTGTATCGCATGTTGAAATTCGGTAACATCGCGTACGCAATATTGAACCTAACAGATGAATTTTATTAATGCATACCAAAGTGTTTGGCGTGCATGAATGCAATTATGTCGTTAATTCCGTAATTAAAGGGCCGAGAGAATTATCGAAACGTTGCGCGCTCCGTCGAATCTCTCCTCGTTTATTATAAACTATACCGAGCGGAGAGCGAACACGGACCAGAGAAAGACGCGACGATGCGGAAACGCACTGACAAACGGTCGGATTCCGCAGAAACTTTGATACAATCAACACGTTATGGACGTAATTAAATTCCCTTATCATTGTTTTAGGGAGAATGAGCGTGCTGACGCGTTTATGTGCGCAATAATAGTAAAAATTAAACTGATTAAATACCACAGTATTATATTTGTAAGAACCCGTCATAATGTAATCTGTGTCTTGTATCTTAAATTAGTAAAACATGTGCAAGGAATCGTCGCAGGAGATAACATGCCGTGCGTCATATTAATTATGGTAATGGGTTACATAACATAGAAGCAATTTCATACATGAATATTAAACGTTGAGCAAATGGAAGCACTGATTTTTTCTTGTATTATATTATAAAGAACTTTTATTACAGATTTTTGAAGGAAATTACAATTTGTTGATCCTGTAATTAACGACTTTTCAAGAATCGGAAGTATTTTATTTCTGATGCTAAAATGTATTCTGACTTTAGTAGACGGTTATTAAAGTATATGATAGGTACATTCACCAACTTGAACATTATTAAATAATTATATTACAGTCTTGTACGCATCAAACTGGAATATGCATATATAGTCTCTATACACATTATATACATCAGCAGATTTTGAAAGAATGCGCTCAAGAGATATTTTTAAAATATTTGTCATACAAATTTAATGGTATCTATCCTAGTCATACACTGTTAAATACTTCTGAACATGCAAACACAGAGAATTTATTCTTCTTCATTACTTGCTTAAATAATCTTTAATGTACCGGCTCGTGTGTGTGTGTGGTGTTTGTGTATGTGGCTGGCTGTTTGTGCGATTGACGATTAACCACGATAGTGGCCAAATGGTAAAAGACATTAACACCAACTTTATATTATAGGAATATAATTCACCTCGGGAGATCTGACCTGTGAAAACGGTATAGAAAGAATCAGATTTTTCGCAAAATGAGTTTCGAAATTCCGACAGGTCTTTTACAAATATCGAAAAACAATGTTTTTCAAATACCTCCCGAATCGTACTTTCTAGACAGATATATTGATTGTATAAACGTATATTGTTACGGTTCTCTTTCTATACTATTTAAATTATATACAGGGTGAGTTTTTTTTAAATGTTTAGCATTGGTATCTCAGAAACTACTGGAGATAGAAAAACGCTTAAATAGGGAAAGATGCGCTGTTTTACGAGTTTGATTTTAAACTGCTTTTGTTTCTCCGATAACTTTCATGGCTTATTAGATATTCAAAGAAAACTATATTTTAAGATTTTCTTTAAACATGCTTAACATCGTTAATAGTAATTTTAGAGAAAAAGTGTTCAGACAAAAGTTTTAGATAATTTTATGCCAAATAAAACTGTGTAGCTAATATTTTTTTTTCGTTCACCATTATCGAGTTATGACAAACTTTTGTTTTTTTAAATGGAAACCATAGTTGGTTTTGACATCATTAAAAAGCTTATTTTTTGCTGATTACAATGATATAAGGTTTGATATGGTTATTTTAAAAAATAAAGAGGATATAGACATTTCTATGATTGTTCACTTTATAAGATAAAAACTTTTAAAAAAGAATTTTTTGGTGTTTTGTATTTCAAAAAAAAGCTTATTTTTTGCTGATTACAATGATATAAGGTTTGATATTGTTATTTTAAAAAATAAAGAGGATATAGACATTTCTATGATTGTTCACTTTATAAGATATAAACTTAATTTTTTACAACAAGATTTCGAGGAAATGTTAGATAATTTAAATTTAAGAACCCGAACAATGCTGCAATTGAATGGCCGGCTAGATCCCATGATTTATAATCTTTGGATTTTTTCTTGTGGGTTGTACTAAAGGACACAGTATACAAAAGAACATATGAAACAATCGACGATTTAAGAAAAGCTGTCTGAGTTGCTTTTAATAACATCGATAGGCGTAAAGTACGTAATGCTACAAATTCTGTTGTGAAGAGATGCAATTTGTGTATTAATAATAATGGAGGTATCTTTGAACATTAATAATGTTGTGTGCCCTTAATAAAAGTTCTTATAGTTTTCATTTTATTACTACATAAGATTTCAAAATAAGTTTTCGTTTGGTTTGTATTTTATCAGTTCGAAATTCAACTGTTTTCCATAAAAACCATAAAAATGTCTATATCCTCTTTATTTTTTAAAATAACCATATCAAACTTTATATCATTGTAATCAGCAAAAAATAAGCTTTTTAATGATGTCAAAACCAACTATGGTTTCCATTTAAAAAAACAAAAGTTTGTGTCATAACTCGATAATGGTGAACGAAAAAAAAATATTAGCTACATAGTTTTATTTGGCGTAAAATTGTCTAAAACTTTTGGCTGAACACTTTTTCTCTAAAATTACTATTAACGATGCTAAGCATGTTTAAAGAAACTCGTAAAATTTAGTTTTCTTTGAATATCTAATAAGCCATGAAAGTTATCGGAGAAACAAAGGCGGTTTTAAATAGAACTCGTAAAACTGCGCATTTCCCCCCATTTAAGCGTTTTTCTATCTCCAGTAGTTTCTGAGATCCCAATGCTAAACATTCAACCTGTATATATAAATATGTGCGAAAGAAATTTAGGCGACCTAACTGGGTCTAACTTACTCGACATTACTCTCAATAAACAATTGTGATCTTTAGACTTCTTTATAACTTTATCGCAACTGTATTCCTATCTAAACTGCTTCTATTGATTGTCTATAATCTCTCTTCGCTAGATACCTTCTTTTGCCTTATCAGCGTCTTTGCAATCTGTCCAACTTTCGTGACCGATAAAATCGCTGATTCGGGACTGGTGCATCAAACGGGTGAGACATATTTTATTACTTTTACCTACCTATGGCAAGTTCCGTGGCATTGCTCTCCTTTTCAAAAATATTTGCTTAAACTTTAACGGCGCCTCCACCAAACTTCCACATTTCTCTAAACTTCTCCTACCGACTTTTTATCTTATATATTAAAAATCCTGCCTTACATCTATAAACTTGAAAAATCTTAAACAATTTACATTATATATTACAAAGTTCAATGAGTTCCACCAGCATTACATTTAGAAAACAGATAATCAATTTTTAAAAAGTCACTAAAGGATTTTTACAATTACAAAACTATCTTCATCTAGTCTCATGCGATTTCTCTAGCTTCATCAGATACATTGCCCTATTCATTTAAGCGTCGTATGTCCAGCCTTCTTTTCTTGTGCCTTCTTTGTCTTCTCTCTGCCCTACCAAATTCAGGCAAATAACTTGCTCTTTTGGACTTCTTCCACTTCTTCTTTCTGTCTTACTTAGCCCGGGCAGATTACTTGCTATTTTTTTTTTAATCTTCTTTCTGTCGTACTAAACTCAAACACTCAACAGACTTCTTGACGAAAATACTCCGTTCTGCCTTACTCAATTTGGACAGATGACCCCATTCGACTGAGACAACTATTTCAAGAAGGTTTTCCTTTTTGGGAAAATGCATTTGGAAGAAAGAGATACATGAGCATTGCAAGCTTGCTAGAGGTATCAATACCCCTCCACCATTTGTTGCAGTCCCCTTTCTATACTACTTAAATTACAAATATAATTAAGTGCGATAGGTACTTACGTAACTTATAACTAAGGGTACCTCACTTGATTTTACTCTTAATAAAACACTCGTGATCTTTAGATTTATTTATGACTTATTATCACGACTTTGCCTATTCGTACCTAAACTACTTCTATTGATTTTCTATTATCCCACCTCGCTCGACACCTGTTTACCTCATCAGCATCTTTACAGTTTGTCTAATTTCCGTGACAAAGTCGCTAATTCAGGTCCGGTGCATCGAACAACATGAGACATATATATTATATTCACGTATCCAACGCTTAAATAGTTAGGGAAATGTGTATGATGAAGCTAGGAGAATCGCCTGAAACCCGATGAAGATAGTTTTGTAATTGTAAAAATCTTTTTACAATTTAAGTATCTTTTTAAAAATTAATTTTTGTCTAAATGTAGTGCTGATTGAACTCGTGGAACTTTGTAATATAAATGTGAGTGGTTTAGGATTTTTCTAGTTTTCTAGTGTATAGATCTTAGGTAGGAGTTTTAATATACAGGGTTTTCAAAACTTTTTTGAAAAAACGCAAAAATAGGTCGATCTTTGATCTAAGGGGGACACCCTTCAATCATATCTTTAACAGTGATAAATCATTCCCCTCCACTACATCACTCTAACCATTACAATTTAAACAGGGAAAGTACTAAATACGATAGGTACATCATTGGAAAGGTAATTGTACGGAGAATTCAGCAATGTGATTGTTGGTTGCGCTATTTTTGATTTTAGCGCCCTCTAGCGGCAAAAAAATGGTTACGTATTTCACAATGTGACACATCATTTCAAAGCTAATTTTATTAGCACCTCAATGCACAATTGAAAAAAAATTTAAATAATCGAAAAACCTTGCAGAGCTCTAATATTAGAAACTACGAACTTATTAGTTTCAAAAGACGCTGACAGTCTGTACTTGAGAATGATGACACATAAATATCAAAAATATTACGTATTTAGTTGCTAATAAAATTAGCTTTGAAATGATGTGTCACATTGTGGAATACGTAACCGGTTTTTTCCCACTAGAGGGCGCTAAAATCAAAATTAGCGCAACCAACAATCACTTTTCTGAATTTTCCGTACGATTACCTTTTCAATGATGTATCGTATATACTACTTTCCTATTTAAATTGTAATGGTTAGAGTGATGGAGGGGAGGGGAATGACGTATCACAGTTGAAGATATGATGGAAGGGTGTCCCCCTTGGATCAAAAATCGACCTGTTTTTGCCTTTTTTCAAAAAGTTTTCTCTTTCGTGATATTCAATCTGTTTCGTTTCCGGTGGGGCACCCTGTATAGCCGGCAGTACGAATAAATGTGTAAATTTATATAATTTAAAAATTGGTTTTCCTCAGCGTAGAAATATCTAATATGATTTTTCTGCTTTGCACTGAGTAATAAACTAGGTAAATTTTGATTAGAAGAATTTACAAAGAGTGAGATTCGAACCCACTCCTCCCAATTGCTAGTCGAGTGCGCTACCACTCGGCTACTTGGGCAGTGGATTCGAGTCTTTTTAATCGTCTTGAAAGAAATTTTAAAATTACTTAAAATTTACACATTTTTCGGTACTGCCGGTAATATATATTTACATCTGTTTCTTGAGACGTTTCAAGACGATTAAGAAGACTCGAATCCATTTCCCAAATAGCGTAGCTGTAGCGTACCTGACTAGCAATTGGACAGAGTGGGTTCGCAGCTTACTCTTGATAAATATTTCTAATTTAAATTTACCTAATTAATTACTTAGTAAAAAGCAGAAAAATCATATTAGATATTTCTACGCTGAGGAAAACGAATTTAAAAGTTATTTAAAATTTACATATATTAAAAATGTCTTATTAAAGCTAACTATAAATGACTGTGTAATCATACATAAACAAATTATAAGAACGTAGCTTACCAATATCTGAGTTATGTAAATTCGAAACTAATAACAAATTTAAAATACGGATATATAGCAAAACTTGCGATGTTTACCATTCATTTTATACAATGCTCTATTATTACCTCTATGAAAAAGTGCATATTATAAAACTTTCCGAGCAGATATTGGAAAAGTTTGAACAACACATACTAACTTTTAACCGTGTTGGCTGTTTCAAAGCGACGAAGTAGAAGTTAATTAACATTTATGAAATAAATTAAGTGATATTTAATTATTTCGGAAACAAATACACACAGTGTTGCAGGCTATCTAAGATTGTTTTATAAGTTATAAATTGTAATGTTATCCATAACTATATTATATCTTATAGTGTAAGCTAAATTACATCAGAATTTAATAAGAAATAGTAGCAGAAGTATATATAAAGTGCGTCTCAACAGGAACTTAAATTTTGAAATTAAAAGGAAATTTTTCAAAATTTTTATTGACTTGAAATTTCGAAACATGTTTTCGATTATCGGGCGCTGAAGTTCATGAACGTTACATTCGGTTTCTTTCTTGAGTTGTCGTATCATTTCAGGTTGGTGCACATAAACTTTTCTTTTCATAAAGATCAGACAAAGAAGCCTAAAAAGTCTAAATTCCTTCATCTCTAAACTCAGTTTTGATTTTCCATGACACGGTCTGGGAATTTGAGTTGCAAACAAGGTCATTGTCTGGCATACAACATGTCAAGTTTCCCCATACTTGTAAATCCACATGTCAGTTACTTCTATTTTTCCAATTACAGCCAGAAAGCGTTTGTCACCATATCACGATAGCAAACACCATTCACAGTTGTGGATGCACGATATCATTTTCAAAAAGTACGGTCGAAAGCTCCTGCTTGCATGTCACCATTTGAGAGTATATACGAAATGCATATGTGTTTTCAGTCCCTAGATACAAGCATTCGTTTTATTCGAGTAGCTATCAAAATGATCGCTAAAGATGATTTTGCTGTGGCATTTTTCATCAACGCTGGTGTTCCAGGATCCGCTTGATGGATTTTCTGTTATATTTATTGTCGCTTGGTTTTAATGTTGAGTCTATTGCATCTTATATGTATAATGGTGCAATTTTTTTGTCAAAATTCGTTGGATAGCGTGTAACAGTTATAAAACCTGTTATTATGGTTCAGTAACAATCATTGTCGGGATGTGACAAATAGCATGTGCAATCACGGAGGTTTTGACGCGCCTATATTCATGCGCTTATTTTGTGTCGTTTGACAGGCACATATAAACGATGCCGTGCAAATTTTAGTCCTTTTAAATGGTAAAGCCTAATAAGACACTAAGGTAAGCTCAATTGTTAATAATATCATTTAATTAAAATCTCAAATCATCATGCTTTGTGATGATAGTACGTAATGCACCTGTTGTTTATTGTTTTCTAATTTCACAAGCGCTATCTGTAACGCATGCATTTGTAACCTCAAAAGCACATGTTAATTTGTTACTGCGACTTGTAGGCATTTTGTAAGGAGATCCTTGTTGTAAGGAGATTATTCCTGTAAGGAGGAACTTTGTTATATGGATTGTATGGAAACCCTTGATACCATTTAAAACAATGCAGTGCAAGTAACAATATCAGCAGAATATATGTAACCGGCAAATGAACCTCTAGAAGTGAAATACTCTATGGAACGTGTTCTCAAAAACAAAGTGGCAAGCTGTTAGACAGAAGATGCAGTCATTCATATTATGAAATAGGCGACATCTCGATATGTGCGACAATGTGCAGTTTGTACAGTGAATAGAGAGGCCAGGCGTAGCTGAGACATATTAAGCGAACAGAAAAGCAATGCGCAGCTGAGAAATATTGTACCTTAACACCTGTATGAGGCCATTGTTTACTCGTGCAAGACCATCGACTGGTTGCAGTTGTGAAACAGTGTGAAGCAGAATAATAGACTTCAACCTACATGATTCAACGAGACCTTCACTTGTGCAGATTGTATAAGCTAAGTAGCTTTAACTGTAGTATATTTATTGAATGCAAAGACTCCAAGATACTGCAACTAATTAAGAACGTTTAGCCTTGTTGTTCGGAGATTCTTTGTAAGAACTCCGACTTAACCTCTCTTTAGCATCGTTGTTAGATAGGGCATGGTTGTATTTTGGAAGCTTTGTAGTTAATTGTATTAGTCTTAAGTATTAAGCGCATTATATCACCTAATGTGAGTTTCTTATAAGTCGAAAGAGAGATATCGAACAGCTGTTACGAATCAGATCGTGTTTATTTAAGATTATTGAGAACCGTGTGCATTAATTGACTACCTGTTGACAGTCTTTGTGTGTGTGTATTAACAGTGGAGGTGTTTTCATTCATATATATATATTTATTATTAATAATACAGTTAAATTAGATCTTGTGTGTTTGATTGCTATTGCTATAAGTCCTTATCTTAGTTTTCATGTTTTTGTGTATTTAAAAAGCATGTGACGCTTATAGACGACCCATGACCTTTTGCACACCGACTAACGAGTTACAGGGGCATCGTTTTTGATTTTTGCTTTAATTATTGAACAAGTTCATTGACATATTAAAGTGACATCCTTTTTATTGGACCAAAACATCTAGTCAATAACAAGGGGGGTCGCAAGCGATTAGGTAGATGACTAATATTTGGCCCCAATAACGAGTGGAGGTGTTATGTGTCACTAGCTCTCACAACAGCAATATAATAGGACGTCCTTCCAAGGGTGAAGGATGAAGCATGACCTTTTCTTATTTTGTAATGAATACGTTTACTAAATTTTTTCCATTGTTCAGTTTAGGAAGATGATGGCGATTATGTACATTACAATAATCACATAACTTGCAAATTATAACTGTAAGATTAATGTAATGCCTCTTCACATTTAATAAACATTCTTCCAAATATTTATTGCTTCACTGTGACATTACCAACTATAGCTGAATAAATAATTGACAGACTAAAATAGCGTTCGGTTTTAATTTCAAGGTCTTATTGAGACACCTTTGTGTATACTATATAATATTATACAAACAGAATGAAAGTTGATATAAATGTCCTGCCCTTATGTGATAAGAAAACACAAGTGGTGTAGATGGTGTTAAAAGTAAATAATTTCTGGGTTGGAACCGCATGAGACTAGGCGTAGGTGCTGACGTTTCGTACACTGATGGTTGAGTAGGTCTAGGTTGACATTTCAATCTAGAGCTGGTCTTCTAATAATGGACGAAAAAATATGACGCGACCTCAACCCCAAAAACAAGTTAGCAGCATACTTTTCTGGCAATACTAGTTTTGTGTTGACAAACTTTTTGTTTAAAAAATATTATTTTATATACATAATTTCCAGAAAATGAATAACTACCAAAAACTGAAATTTTTTTTTTTTAAAATTTAGAAAAATATTCAATGGTTCGTCTAAAAAAATATACAAAATGCAGGAAAGTTGCAAAAACTATAACACATATTGATGAGTATTTTGCTGTTAATTATTAAGAGTTATTTCTCTTTTTGATGCAATTTATAAATATTTTCTAAACCAAGAACCTTTTCATAGACACAAGACATATATTCATTAAAAAAGTAATTAAAACTTTAGAAACATAAGCTAGGAAATTCAAAATAATGGCAATCAAAGTTACAGGCCTTCAAAACGATATCTCTTTCACATTTCAAGTTTTTGAATTGCCAGTAGCATTTTAAACAAAGTGAAGTGATAGAAAACTACAAAACTAGGTTCCCATGTAAGAACATGTGGCCTGTTCAAGAATTTTATTACTTAAACTTCTTGAGACTAACAAAACCTCCCTCGGTATATGATTCCGGAATGGAAATTTTATCAACGAAAGAGAAAAAACTTCTAGTTATCTGTGACACATATATTAAGATACAGGAAGAAGTAACGTGTGGTTATACAATTTCAACGTGTATAATTGATGTACATAACCAGAGTCAGTACATTCATGACGATTGGACGACTAAATTGTACAGGCCATATCCAGTAGGGTCAAGTGTACGAAGTATACAAAAAAATAATTACAATCAATATAAATAAGTTTAAGATATAAGCCCAAAATTTAGTTATTTATAGAACATATGGAACAAAATGTAACATTGCTAATGGTTAAAAGAAAACTTATAATAAGTGAGTGACAAGTGAGAGTAATTCAAGAAAGCAATTCCTGAACTATAAATGGTTAGAAAATTAATGATTATCAAAAAACTTAAAATTGGCTTGGTATAATAAATAATTATTCTTAATTAAAATAAAACCTACCAAATATTTATTAAGAGACGTTTAAAAGTAATATATATTTTCATTAAAAGTGTTTGTTTGTTTTAATTCCATAAATCTACATATTTTGCTAAATTTAATTCAATGTTAAAATCACGTTAAACACATTAGTTAAACAGGTTCATAATTACATGTTCCACCAAATACTAAAATATTTACAGGATCTTTTTCTGTCTGAAATAAATCGAGATAGTCAGTTTGAATTGTAAACACTAAATACAAATAAAACCACTGATGTGAAGTCCATTAAGCGCTTGTACCTGTGTTCGTGTGTTAATATTAAATACGGAAAGTTGATTGTGGTTGTATGAGAGCCATTGACATCCTTTCCCTTCAGGACCACTTCCAGTACTACCAAAATACGATAAATTATTCAGCTGAATGGTGTTCGTTGGGATAGAAACGGGTTTAGCATGAACTGAAACGCGATTCTAATAAAATTACGTGTTCCTTGCGATTCATATTACCTGCATTCCGTATATAACAGAAATCCTAATATTAAAATATTTCCTGAAATTCAATTTTGAAATCTGGTAGAAATAATGAGACTTTCTCTGAATTTGTGTAACAGTAAAGCTTGTTTTGTCAACAAATCCCTGTCATCTAATTAAGCTTTTTTTTGCTTGATAATATCAAGAACAAGAGCGAATACTGAAGTCAACGATGATCAAACATTTCGAGCATCTGTATTAATGGACTAACAAGAAAAAATAAATTAATTAGTTAGGAAGGAACATCACTAATTAAAAGTATTACTTTGGCAATTGGACTAAAAATCACAGAATCCTTTAAAATAGGTAAAGAGGAAACACTATATTTTTTGTTTTGCTATTACTACCTATATAATATATAAAAATAAGTTTCAAAATTTTCTCAAGTGTCATACTTTTTATTTAATGTAAAAATATAAAAATATGCATAAATTAAAATATTTGTTGTTTTTATATATGAATTAAGTATCGTAATTCACTTATCATACTATGTAGTGAATTGTAGTGTAACAACGTCCGTAGATAAGAATCGGAAATTAGATAATATGAGAGAAAGGTGTTGGAAATATGGATAAAGGGGTCAAATCCTGTAAAAATATTTTGTTCTCGGTGTGATAAATTAAACGTACGTTCAATGCATTGTAAATGTCCGGAAAATGCGAAAGTGGGTGTCCTAAGGGGCTAAATCACTCACGTAATGTAAATAATCAACAAAGAGTCCCGTTAGTAGATGATAAAGAACCCAAACATTTAGAGAACCGTATATGGCACAGGATATATTAGTATAATTTACTTTAATTTTTCTTTGTTAATATATATTTTATATAAATTATTTCAAGTTTGTATTATTACCCTTTCCTTTTCGATAAGGGTGGCTTTAACGAACTTTTGTCCATCACTACAAAAATAACCTAATAATATATATTAAGCAATAACGTTAATTCTAAGCTTAAAGATTCGATATTTATGTATAAACGCAGTCCCCTGAATTAAAAATTAATAAAACATGTGTAAATACAATAAATATCATTTAAAGGGATAATAGCTTTGCGATGGTATATGTGATGTAAACATATCTATTGTTGCGATGTAGGTGTTTAATGTATGCAGTTGCACGTGATCATGGCGTATATTTTGTTAAAAATAGTATCCTTTTGCATTATTTGTGCACACTAGCGGCTATGTAAAGGAAGAATTTTATATGTAAAAATGGTCATTTATCCAGTCATCACTTGGATAATTGGTCATCCAACATTTACTCAGTCACCAGCTGAATAAATGGGCCCTTTTATTAGCCTGTCATTACAAGGGGATCCCGTTCCCGCTTCCCGTAATTATCTATGAAGACACGTGCGTCTTTTAATGAATAATTTCTGTACCCCCCACACAAAAAGTCTGTGCATCCACAAGAACATTTGGCACATTGTCTTTAATATCTATATATATTTTATTTTCTGTAAACCCCGTTATTTTTACGTACATCAAATAATTTCTTTCTTAGAAGTAAACATTAAAACTCCGCGAAATCACTTTACCGACCATGCGTATCGTATAGGTATGTATATGTCGATCAAAGCCGTCAAAGATTTATATAAGGTAACGACGGGTAACATTGACGGTAGGAAAACATTGACACATTTTCAAATATCCTTTCAAGCTGACCGACAAATTAAAATTATGTCAATGAAAGTTCATCATAAATTATAGACAAGTTTTGCCATCTAGTGGTGTGATCCGAGAAGTTTATAAATACTTGCCATAGGAATATTTTAAACATCAAGACAAAGCTTGCAGTGTGAGGAACTACTCGGCGTGTACAAAAAACTTTTGTTTGAATGAAAAAGGTGCAGTTTTTGTGGTTAAACGTAATTTAAATTGATGTTATAACATATTACGAACATTATCTGTCAATTTTGTGATTTGCTTGCATTACTTAAAATGAAAAATTAAAAAGTAATTTGAAGTTAACTTTGACAGGGTGTCAATGTTTCTTGCTAAAAATGTGTTAGTTTTTTTTTTTATAGAATTCAATAATTGCACTATTTGGGACCAACTGTTTACGCCATGCCTCGAGCAAAACAAAGTCCAGGATGTAGATGCTATAAACACTATAGTGAAAATAGCATGGAAAGCGCAATAGATTGTGTTAAAATTAATAAAATGAGCGTACAGAGAGCTTTGGAAATATATGGCATTAATGGAATTGAGGAGTACGGAATTTATCATTTAAATAAAATCAAAATTTTAGACAAATGTGTAACAGCCACTTCACTGACTCCTTCCACAAATAAGAAAATGAGGTGTGGCCACCACACGACTTTCTTATACGTATGAAAGTGTTACTTCCGGTCCGAATTTTGAAATTTCATTTATACAAAAAATATTCCATATCTAACTATAAATACTTTTGTACTCTTGATAAATATATATAGAATGCATAACTTACGACATATTTGCAAAAAATCGCTATTCGATAAGAGTAAAAGTGGTACTTCCGGTCTGAATTTTGAAATTTTTTTTATATAAAAGATATTGAAAATGATGTTCTAAATACTTTTATACTCGTAACGTATTTGTCTTAAAAGCATGACTTGCGAGATATTCGCAAAAAACTGATTTTCGATAAGAGTAAAAGACCTACTTCCGGTTGGAATTTCGAAAAACTTTTTTAAGACAATTTGTTTCAAACTTAATTCTAAGTACATATGAATTCTTTATAAATTTGTTTAAACTTAGTAATTGACGAAATATTTACAAATTTCGATTTTTTCACTAAAGTAAACTACTACTTCCGGTCTGCCGATTTTGCTCAAAATCTAATCAGTTCTCAAGAGGCAGATTATACACGTAAATACAAAATTTGGAATTCATATCTGCAGCAGTTTGACCGCTATCGTGGTCAAACGCACAGAGACACACACACACACACACAGACACACAGGCATATGCCGCTCTGCTCGTAGGGATAAGCCGGTATATGCCGTCTAACTTTAAGGTGATCGGCAGACGCAAGACGGTATATGCCGTCTAAATTATATGAGGATTTATGTAGCAGCATACTTGATGTCCCAGCAGAAATAATAAAATTTCGAAGAATGTCCTCGCAGGTCTTTCCCGCGACTTATTATAACCTTATACTTTGTATATGAGATATCTAGTGTTCAGTGTTGCGTTTTAGCTTTTGTATGGCATTTTGGTGAAGGTAAGTAACCTTAATTATTTGAATAAAATCAGTGTATAATTAAGTAGGTATACTGTTAGTTACTTACTTTCATTTTATGCCCCTAAATTTGAGTGTAAAAATAAATAAACTTGATAGATACTGCGTTTAAGTTATGTTTGTATTGTTGCGAATAGCTGTGATTATAACGTTTGAAAACATATTTTCATTTATATTTGGAAAGTGAAACTTTACATAGAATAAGTAAGCTAAACTTCAGTCCTAAATTGTTCTGTTAATTTGAAATGAAAACATTTGTTTTACTGAATTAGTTTGTAATATATAGGTGTTCAATTTTCCATAAAAAAATATGTTACTACTACAAATGGTTAGTAGGTAAATAAAAAGGTATTTTCAATGTTTTTCTCTCCTAATAGATGCGTTATGGATCCGAGAGAAGAAGCTAGGTTACTAAAGCTTATGGATGAAGTAAGTTCAGGCGAAACTGAACCTGAACATAGCGAATCCGAGATATTTAGCAGTGACGATGATATAAGGGAGCCAAATTATACTACTGAAAGTGAGTCTGATAGCGATGTTGAAGATCCACCAGAAACTAACAATGACATACAGGTTGAAGCTCGAGATTCTTTGGAAGATTCTACCTATAGTGATGACGAATGGTGCGATGATGTAACCGAAATTCCTGACTTTCAGTTTGACAATACGTTCGCTGGAGTACTAATCCACTTTGAAAATAGTCCAACTGCTTCGCAGGTATTCGAGAAACTCTGGGATAATGAAGTAAAGGATATGATACTCTCTTCGATGAATACTTATGCTATCACTTTGCAAAACACTGGAAGACCACATAGAAGATACAGTCGCGTATCGTCTATAAAACCGATAACCTTAGATGAACTAAGGTATTTTCTTGCAATATGCATTTTACAAAGCCAGCACAAATTTCCTTCTATACGAAAGACATTTACAATCGATCCACTTTACTATTCTCCTGTATATCATTGTAAAATGACGGGTAGAAGATTTGAAGAACTTCTGCGCTGTTTTAGTTGTTCATACGGACAGAGAAAAGAACCAACCGATAAACTAAATAAAGTAAGTCCTCTCCTGAATAAGCTGCTTATGAATTTTAGAAATTCGTATTATCCATCAGAAAATATGTCACTCGATGAATCATTATTATTATTTAGACGACGCCTGAGCTTTAGGCAGTACATCAAAAGTAAAAAAGCAAGATATGGTATACATTTTTATTCCTTATGTACCACAGACTGTTATGTTCTAAATACTCAGGTTTACAAAGGTCAAAGTACGTAAGCACAAGGTTTGTCGAAAATGGAATCATTGGTACTTTCTCTTATGGAACCTTATTTGCATCGGGGCCATCATCTTCTAATGGATAACTTTTACAACAGTGTAAATCTTTCTAAAATACTTTTGAAAACGAAGACAAACACAACAGGGACTTTACGATCAAATAGACGAGGAAGCCCCACAGAAATTGTAAAAAGTAAACTGAAGAAAGGAGAACATAAATGGAAAAGAAATGGAAAGGTGTATGTCTCCAAGTGGAGAGATCGACGAGATGTGCTTTGCATAACTACTAAATGTCATCCCAAACTTGTTGATGTATCGAACAGATATGGACAAGTAAAAATAAAGCCGGAAGAAGTAGCAATATATAATAACAATATGTCTGGTATTGATCGCAACGACCAAATGATCAGCTACTATTCCTCTCCAAGAAAAAGTGTCCGGTGGTATAAGAAAGTCTTGTTTCATCTTTTAGACATTACTCTCTGGAATTCTTGTTACATTATGAGGAAGTTTGATAACAAAATTTCTTTCCTAACATTCCGTGAAATGTTGGTGAAAGAGTACCTTGGTGTTAGCAATATGAATGATGGTAGGCAGCTAGTAAAATCAGGACCCAGAAGAGGAGGAAAGCGTTTGAAAATTGATGATGACAAAATTCAAGTAGAAAAGGAAATGCATTTTCCCGACAAAATTCCTCATACAAAATCTCCAAATAAAAGGAAAGAAACCAATTACTTATGTAAAACATGTCCAGACAAGCCTGCCCTTTGCGTAGAACCTTGATTTGAAGACTACCATAAAAATTTCCTTTTGCAAACTGTATTTTGATTTTGTTTGTTTTTTAGTAGATTTGTATTACAATAAAATAATAAACCTTTATGAAACTTTCGCTATTTTTCTATTGACGGTATTTCCCGCTATGTCCCATTTAAACAAAAAAAGTTTGCACAGGGCAAGACCGCATATGCCGCTACCAATTTTCTTTCAGTCAAAACTATCTTAGAATGTACAACTTTCATTTAGGTCTGTTATAGGCTTCTTATCTCGTCAGAGTTATAAAATACATATGTGTGTTTTTAAAAGTCCATCACTTACACACCATGTCCGCGAACGTGTTAAATAGACAATATAAAACAGTACTAGAAAATCCAAAAATATATAGAGTGAGTCATTTAAAAAAATTAAGTTTCATGCATTTCCGGTGAAACCGAAAGTGCGTCAGAGCTTAAAGTATTTGTAGAATATGCGCCCCAAGCAACCATGAATCTTCCACTAATTGTTTTTTCTTTTATTTAAAACACAAAATAGCAATCGAAGAAGCGTCTACTAATGACTTGTCCAGTATATATGATACATTTAATGCTTTTAATACAATCTTTATAAATCACAATGGAATAAAACTCTTTAACTCTATTGAGAATGGTTAATAAGGGAAGCGAGAGTGGTACCGTGCCGATATTCGCGCTAAAAGATGTTTATTGCTGATGCCAGACGTACATTAGGCACTACTAATACTGAAATACATTTAAATATAGGCTATAATAACCTATCCTCTTATCCAGTGTGGTAACCGCCAGATCTAAAAAGATTGGTTACATGTTACAGTTCAGAATATACAAATCGCGACTAATAGTGAGCATGATTAAAATTTACTAATTCTCATTTCCACTAGAAAGAAACTTCTTCGTATTTGATTGAGATCTGCAGAGACAGTAAATATGCTGTAAGTAACAAGAATAATTACATTCCCGTATTCGAATAAGTATACTCTCCGTTTACTTTGAGATGTATAAATTTATTTTAAATAAAAGACAAATAAATTATTTTTATCTCTGGTCCTCAAATCAAAGTGGATTTTTTAGTAGGTATATCGAAGATACTGCAATTGCTATAATTTTCCAAACAGTATTTACTCTGTAATTGGCCACAATTTTTACATTCTAAGCATGCCAATAAACCTGTATAAACTGCTATATTATATTTATTTAATACTGTTATATTGCTTTTTTAAACTGTTATATACTTATGCATATTTAACTACATAAAGTTGGTAGATTTGTTTCAAATCGTATTTGTTTAAGACAGTTTGAATCATTTTTGTCAGGAATAAAAACAGCGAGAGAATATTAACGTGACGGGCTTCTTTCTGGCAGCATCGATGTACGTATAGATATTCCACAGGGTTCTGTCTGGGGACCAACGTTAATTTTAATTTTTCTAAATAGCCTTCCTAATTGCATAATTACTATTGTTAAGGTGATACTATAGTATATACGAATGATATAAATTTAATTATTGCACTGAATAACATAGCCGATGTTATATTATGCTGAAGTGGCTATGTTTGTCTTGAACACGTCGGTAAAATTTAATAGAATCGTCGTGAATATCGAAAAAATACAGTGTATGTGTTTTTATAATAAAAGAAAATTTAACATCTGAATTCTTTCTATGGCTAACTCTAGTTGGCAGTTCTAGATTGCTTAGTATCATGGTTGATGAAGACGTACAATGTTCCAAACTCATTGGTCAGTTGTATTATTGGATCACAAAAGTGAGTTATGCAATTTTTCAACTGGTAAAATTTTGTAATTTGTCGACACTAAGAAGTGTTCATTATTCTCACTTTATATATGAGCTGCAGATATAGTGTATTATTTTTTATATCATTCGCAAAAGCCTCATAAAATCACATTTTTTATCTCAAATGTCAATTTATTCTGTAACGACAGTTCGAATGTTTATTGTGCTTATTTATACAGGGTCGGGCAAAAAGAGCGGAACACCGAATTTATGGCTTAACTAGCACTTTTTCGAAAATTTATGTATTATTTATTGGTGTTTGCAGATTTTTCGTTTTTGTCACATTTTTGAAGATATGATGTCACCGGATAGTATTTTAAATGAATCACCCTGTATTTATATTTTTTTTGAGTAGATATTTTTTTCCTGAATTCACTAATACCAGGTTTAGTGGGTCTCTGACTTATGGTTTCATAAGAAAAAAATAAAATGTAATGGCACTAAATATTTATTTAATAAAAAACGAACGACAATAACTAAAGATTCTATTCATTAACGTCCATTAACTTTAACAAATGATTATGAAATTCATTTCTCGCTTAAAGGTGACATGAACTTTTAATGCAGCATTAACTTTTTTTAGAATCTTTAGTTATTGTCGTTCGTTTTTTATTAAATAAATATTTAGGTGCCATTACATTTTATTTTTTTCTTATGAAACCATAAGTCAGAGACCCACTAAACCTGGTATTAGTGAATTCAGGAAAAAAAATCTACTCAAAAAAAAATATAAATACAGGGTGATTCATTTAAAATACTATCCGGTGACATCATATCTCCAAAAATGTGACAAAAACGGAAAATCTGCAAACACCAATAAATAATACATAAAGTATACAAAAACTTTAATTTAGGTTAAATTTTCGAAAAAGTGCTAGTTAAGCCATAAATTCGGTGTTCCGCTCTTTTTGGCCGACCCTGTATATAGTTATGGAAAATATATACTATATACCAGAAATGTGTTATTACTTTGTAAACTACAATGTGCACTAGATAAGAATGTGAGGTTATTCATGTATTAAGGTTGTAACTTCTTTTACGTATTAAATTAGTTTTGAAATGATATATTATGTTCCCCTTTTGATGTACATAAATATTTGCTACTATTAGATAACGACTTATTGTATCATAAATTTATATTTATATATGGGTATATAAGATATGGCTGCATACTTTCTTGCGAGATAATTGATTTGGAAAACTGAAGTGTCGCACTGAACCATACTCAATGTAGTTTGACGGTTAGAAATTTTATCGTTTCGCACATAACCCAAATAAGAAAATACTCTATCATGATATTAAATTGCAGTTTAAACCATTGAATTTGGTAAAGATTAGTGGAGTTTATCTATTAAAACAAAAGAAATTTAATATTATCAAAGTGTATGTATGTATAAGCAAAGTAAATAAAAATTATTAAGGTATTAATATAATGGTACTAATTTGCAATGCGACATATGGTAAACATTTATTATTTAAATCCATGTTACTTTTCATTGTTAAACTTATATTCTGTAATACATATTTTAAAATTTCAAATTTTGAAGATTCTCTCTTTTGTCGCTTATTTTCTCAGCCCTTTTCTTTCCGCTAGAAAAAATGGCGTCCGTAAAGGCTAATTTACACAGTGCTAGTAACTCGGCCGAGCTACTAAAACCGAGTACTGGAAGAGAATATTTTGCAAAGTTAAAGAAAAAACCCCGTATCATTCAGTGCCATAAATGCCAGAGATACGGGCACATACAGGAAAATTGTTTCATACCATTCATATGTATGAAATGCGGGGAGGGACATTCTACGCACCTCTATGACAAACCAACTGACGTACCGGCCAAATGCGCAAACTGCGCAGGAAACCATACGGCGGCCTGGATCAACTGCCCGAGAAATCCGAATAAAACTCACATAAAACCGAAATATCAACCACAATCCATGGACTCAACGCCGACAACAGACATCCGAGCGGACAAACACAACCACACATTCAACTGCTACACCGAAACGCACAGAAAACGACGAGCTCGCTCTCACGTTGGAAACATGCTCATAACCCTACACAACACGAATGCAACAGACAAACAAATAGCAGAATTTATTCGTCAAACTGCGAAGATCGTAACACTCTTCAACAACAGAAATTAAACTTCAAACAGCAACACGGAAACCTATAGATATACCACCATCATCAAATACCTCTACAGAGGAAGCAAATAGCACCAAACCCATCACCGTAAGATCCACCTTATTATGATTATAAGTAAAAGGCAGAAGCCTAACTTGAACATGGCCAAAAAGAAGACGAGTATTTTGCAAGATAGTAGCGTCTACACACATTCTAGTAAGAATTGAGACAGTAGAGTAGATGTTTATATTTTAAGAAACTATGAGGTTATAGAGCGCACCCTTTTTGTCATGTAAATGAGATTTAATCGAAATAGTGCTTTACTACTAAAAAAAGCAATAAGTATATATGTGTAAATATTATGTGAAGAGATGATAGAGATTTTGGAACAAGAAAAAAATCACCCAGAAAAGTTGTGGGTAAGAAAATCGATAGCTAGGAGAAACTCACGGGGCTTCGAGCATGCTTTTAAAAAAACTTGCTGTTGAAGATGTTGCAGAATATAAAAAATACATGAGAATGTCTCCACCATATTTTAACATACTTCTACAAAAAGTATCTTCAACCATACAAAGATCAGGCACCACAATGAGAGAGGCTATACCGGGCAGGTTAAAACTAGAAGTAACCTTAACGTATCTGGCAACAGGAAATAGCTTTAGAAATCTTCAACAATAATTCCGTGTTTCAAGACCCGCTATTTCAAAATTTGTACCTGAAGTTTGTGATGCCATTTATGAGGATTTGAAGGAATTTATTAAGGTAATAAGAATTTATAATATATATATAATATATAATATTTAATAGACACAATATATCTAAATCCAATATAAAATACATGCTAAAAAATGAGGTGTGGCCACCACACGACTTTCTTATACGTATGAGCGTTTCAAATAACAGAATTTTAAGAATTTTTTTATACAAAAATTATTCAAAATCCTATTCTAAGTACTTCTATTCTCTTAATAAATCTCTATAGAATGCATACTTGGCAAGATATTATCAAAAAAGTGCTACTCGCTAAGAGTAAAAGTGCTACTTCCGGTCCGAATTTTGAAATTTCATATATACAAAAAATATTGCAAATTCAGTTCTAAATACTTTTGTACTCTTGATAAATATATATAGAATGCATAACTTACGACATATTTGCAAAAAATCGTTATCCGATAAGAGTAAAAGTGGTACTTCCGGTCTGAATTTTGAAATTTCTTTTATACAAAAGATATTGAAAATTATGTTTTAAATACTTTTATACCCGTAACGTACTTGTCTAAAAAGCATGACTTGCGAAATATTCGCAAAAAACTGATTTTCGATAAGAGTAAAAGACCTACTTCTGGTAGGAATTTCGAAAAACTTTTTAAATAAAATTATTTTCAATATCAATTTTAAGTATATATGGATTCTTTATAAATTTGTCTAAACTTAATAGTTGACGAAATATTGTCAAAATTCGATTTTTTCGCTGAAGTAAACTGCTACTTCCGGTCTACCGATATTACTGAAAAACTAATCAGATCTCAAGAGAGAGATTATACACGTAAATACAAAATTTGGAATTGATATCTACAGCGGTTTGACCGCTATCGTGGTCACACACACACACACAGGCACACACACACACAGAGAGAGAGAGAGACATTTTTTAAAAGCTACTTTTTTAGTATCAGGGGACTTCAAAACGTGGACATCTGCAAAAATCTCGAGGTCGAAAATTTTCATCATCACAATATTTCCTTATACTACGTATAAGAAAGTAAAAATACAAGTTAAACATTATTGGTGTAGTTAGTTAAGTATGTACTATCCATTGCTTGACAAATGATTGTATTGGTAGTATGAGATTGCGAATCATAGGAATCGTTGGACGGATCCGGTGAAGAATACGTGGCAGTGGAAATAGCAGGAGAATCTAACGGCCGTGCAGTCCGATTAATATTTCTTAGTCTATATTGCGTTAATAGCTGTTGTATTTCTCCCTGAGCACAAATGGCTTCAGAGGCATCTTTTTTAGCTGAGCTGCCACGTTCTGTCCAAAAATGGTAAATTTATCTTCCGGTTCTGCAGATCGAAGAGATCCAGCTAGAGTCTTTAAATCGTTTACACATTCAGAAACTTCTCTTAATCTTTTTTTATTTTCGGCCGCTTTGCAGTTGCTTCTGAATGTAGGGCCTGGACGTTATCTTCTTCCTCTTGCATTTCGTCTTGACTAAGTTCCTGTATTTCTTCTGTTTGCGGTTCATCTTCAATATTTGAAATCAACTGTTGCTGTTCTTTATCTTGAAAATTTCAACAAATTTTATTTATTGTAGGTTCCACAGTTCTCAGAGGTTTGGAAAATTATGGAATGCGATTTCCAGAAGAGATGGAATTTTCCTATATGCTATGAATCGATTGACGGAAAGCATGTGCAAATTCGTGCCTCACTACATATGACGAATTTTGGCGGGATATTTGAATCACTCCTTATTCTGAAACAGGGTATAGTAAACGTAGTAAATTAGAAATGACTATAATTTAGTGATTTCGGTAAAGCGCTAACTTTGCATTAAAACAGTAGATATTGATATCAAACCCACAGAAAAAATAGCAAAATCATATCAATGATTTTTTTATCGCATATTAGTACCGGACATTACACATTTATTGTGATATGGCCGTATATTACGTTTCTCAATATATGCTTTTGTATAAGACACATTTAAAATTCAGTAGTATAGATTCTACTGAAAATAAGATAATTTATTTTTATTTTATTAATATTTACAAGAGATATCCTTTAAGTGTCAGTATTCAAGTAAATAATTAATAATAATAAGTAAGTCTTTGTGAAAGAAGCCGTCTATATCAAACTATTAATGAAATAAAATAAATTAATTATATAAAGTATCATATTTAGGAACATTTCTTAAAACACTATGTCGAAAGTGGCGGTATTATAATCCTAGTATGTATTATATATTGTTTAAGTGGGATATACAATCTTCTTGATTTTCTCTGAACTTACGCAATTTGCAAGCAGATTATTTGATTTATGTGAATATTGAATTGTTCTAATTTAATATAACTACAAGCAACGGCAAGGTTTAAATAATGTTGACTGAATTATGAGTGCCTCAACTCGCAAATATTTTATGGTCATTTTACAAACAAGAAATAAATTTTAATCTCTAATATTCAGGCAATTTATATTAAAATTTAAATCACCCTGGTGAATTAAATTTAAACGGCGGAATAGTTTATGACCTGAGTCAGATTAAAGTACTCCACATAAATATCACAATTTCTCTCTGTCACATTAATTTAATTCAAGATTAAATTTTAATTAAGTTTGTAGAGCCATGTAGCGCGTGCAAGTTCAAAGCGAAAAACGGCAAAATTATTTATTAATCCTCACGGTATTCACAATTTCATTGTGTCCTATATCACTGAACAAACTTCATTCCGTTCCGTTATTTGTATACTTATGTTACGAAATTATCAATATCCTCTTTCCGTACACATTCCTCTTGTTTCGACAACCCGCTACAATCTCGAAGTTTGAGAAAAGCAATTCACGTTCCAGCCACTTCATGTTATTAAGATAGATGAATTTATTCTTGCATAAGCACGACGAAGTTTACGGTGACTATTAGAGTATATAGGTACATTAAAAGGCTTGGAAATTGCCTAAATTAAGTAATTTTAAAATAAGAAAGAATTTGAATACATGATATTTATTATTTCAGTTTTCACAAAATACTATATAATTCGAAAAGAAACAGTATCTGTACAGGAAATAAGTAAGAAATACTACAGCTACTAGAATTCTAATTAGTTACATGAACACAAACTAATCATATGTAAGAGAGTACAATACAACATAAAACGAGTATTATTGGAACGTTTAATGATATTAAACATGAAAGGGTCAAATATAATTGATTCCTGGCATACAAAAATAGCTACATTGCGAATAATATGTGTAATAATTTGGATATTTAACAACAAAATATTACAATTAACTGTATTAAACTGGCACTCACATGACTTTCTTATTTGTATGAGGGTTTCCAATTATACACAAGTTGTTCTAATTTGTTTCCAATGCTCTTATATTAGAAAAATAAACCGAAATTAATTCCAAATTTAGTTTTTTTTTTTTTGTATATAGAAAAAATATTCAAAATCCTCTTCTAAACACGTTTATTATCATAATAAATCTCTATCGAAGTCATACGTTGCGAGAAATGAAAAAAATACTACTCGCTAAGATTAGAAGTCTTACTTCCGGTCCGAATTTTGTAATTTCATTTATACAAAAATATTCCAAACACATTGCTATTCGATACGAGTAAAAGTGTTACTTCCGGTCCGAATTTTGAAATTTTTTTCATACAAAAGCTATTGAGAATTAAGTTGTAAATACTTTTATAATCGTAACGTACCTGTCTGAAAATCATGACTTGCAAGATATTCGCAAAAAACCCTACTTCCGGTAGGAATTTCTAAAAACTGTTTTAATAAAAATTTTCTCAAATTTTGTTATTTGAGTACATTTCAATTCCTTATAAATTTGTTTAAACTTAGTATTTGACGAAATATTGGCAAAATACTATTTTTTCACCAAAGTAAACTACTACTTCCTGTCTACCGATTTTACTAAAAATCTAATCATATCCCAAGAGGGAGATTATACTCGTCAATACAAAATTTGGAATTGATAGCTATAGCCGTTTGACCGTTATCGTGGTCACACATATACTGACAGACAGATAGACACACAGAGAGACATTTTTTTAAGACCACTTTTTCGGTATCAGGAGACTTCAAAACGTGGACATCTGCAAAAATCTGGAAGTCGAACATTTTTATCATCACCATATTTCTTTATACTACGTATAAGAAAGAAAAAAGGATTGTAATTAGGAATAACAATAGTTTCGGATGAACCTGACAGAGATAAAAAGCAAGTGAGAATTTATAAAGGTACATTAAAACACTATTCAATATAAAGAAAAAAAATTATACAAGTATAGAAACAAATTCAAATTGAGTTCAAAACAGTTTTATTCACTTCACTACAGTTGTTTCACCCTACTAGGGCTTCATCAGGTGATGAATATCATAATACAAAATATATGTAAACTTTCAATATTTTGTATTATAATATTCATCACCTGATGAAGCCCTAGTAGGGTGAAACAATTGTAGTGAATTTTTTACTTGTTAATTATGGAATTTCAACACGTATCTCCATATTCAAACAATTATTTCAAAAAATTATATATATTAAATTATCAAAAAAGTGTAATTAATAATTTTTGGAAGTCGAACATTTTTATCATCACCATATTTCTTTATACTACGTATAAGAAAGAAAAAAGGATTGTAATTAGGAATAACAATAGTTTCGGATGAACCTGACAGAGATAAAAAGCAAGTGAGAATTTATAAAGGTACATTAAAACACTATTCAATATAAAGAAAAAAAATTATACAAGTAAAAAATAGAAACAAATTCAAATTGAGTTCAAAACAGTTTTATTCACTTCACTACAATTGTTTCATCCTACTAGGGCTTCATCAGGTGATGAATATCATAATACAAAATATTTGTAAACTTTCAATATTTTGTATTATAATATTCATCACCTGATGAAGCCCTAGTAGGGTGAAACAATTGTAGTGAATTTTTTACTTGTTAATTATGGAATTTCAACACGTATCTCCATATTCAAACAATTATTTCAAAAAATTATATATATTAAATTATCAAAAAAGTGTAATTAATAATTTTTGTAGTGTATTTTTTGCGTAAATATGGTATATACGTATACTTATTAAAGGTGACTAAGGGAGTTACAGGTTCTAAGATAACTAAAAATAGTTTTGTAAAAGTAAGAACTATTAAAGAAGAAAAAGAACTATATAATGTCAAAAATTAGTTTAATGATCATGAGAATACAACGGGGACATTTTCATCGCAAATTAATATTAAAAAGCAATTATAATTATGATAAATATCCGAGATAATTAGTGTTCAGTTTTCATTGGTTGATAGAAAAAAGGAGGCGTCAAAAAACAAAACAACAAAAGACAACTTATATAAGGGATTTTAAGCAATACACGCCATTTACGGAAAAAAATTTTGGCGCAAGGGCCCGTCTGTCTGGGTTGTTGAGTCGACACAGCCCTCTGGGACTGGACATACTCATTACATCCCTCCTACGACCGATCTGGCTTGGCTAAACGTTTCCTTCACGAATATGAGATCCCTTGAGGCACTCCATAGCACAACCCTGAGGATGGTCACAAAGGCGCAAATGTTCGTGAGGAACGGATCTAAACATCGAAAACTTGGTTGACCATACTGACACCCTTGCCAGAGGAAACTGAAAGAGAGCAAAGCCACGTCCAACACTTTGGTATCGTGTTTAACAAGGATATCTGACGTTGAACTACACCCTTAAGTCAGGGTGAGAAGGGTGAAGGACTTGTTGAAATCACCGTAATCCACTTAGGACTACCCGAACAACAGCAAAACGAAAAACTCGTCGGAAAAAAGCACTGCCCGCAGTGGAAAAGGAGCTTCGACTGACAACGAGAACTAACAGCGAATCAAGTAAATTTCCTCTAGTTGCATGAGGGTAACAAATTGAGAAAAAGAGGCCAGGTGTCTAGGACTTGGCAAGCATGGCTTGACCACAGCACACCATTTATTCCTAATTCGTTTATGCATTAATATGATATTTATTCATATCATTTAATAAGATTAATCCTAATAATTCCGTTTTAATTAACCAAGGGGCACCATAAAATTATTAACTAAACACTATCTAACAAAATCAAAAGTTAGGAGAAGTCTGATATCTACTGATTTGACATATTTTTTTCAGAAGAATAATATAGACAGCAAATTTATTTAAATTTAATTGCACACGCTCATACTTAAACTACCACCAATTTCACCAATAAAAGAGAAGCGAAAGATAATCTAACTAGATATCTAAGTCTCTTTCCATCTAATAAAACAAGAAATGGAAGCATCCTGATCTAAACCAGTTCCTTATTTGATCAGCGCGATCAAGAGTTTTGCCTTTCAGGCGAGATATTTGCACTTCCGCCGTTGCCTTTTCGATCTATTCAGAACGCCGCTAATAAATCGTTGGAATTTCAGTCCAATAGTTGCTCCTGCATCAAAACAAACCGAAAATACCGTCATTAACTACATAGATAAGTAACTTTGATTCTTAAATATACGATTAGATCACACCAGATCTAATTCATAATCACTGCCCGATTTAAAAATAAATCCAGGAACTTTATATACAAATGTCAAGATTGTGCTCCTTATTTTTGCTCTATGTAATCAAATAATATCCGTCTAGCAAAGTACAATATGAAGATCTGTACAATTAAAACAAAATCAATGATGATAGCGAAACACCCACTATGATGCAAACTTGCAATAGACAATACCAGCATTGAACAAGTCATGCACTTCAACTATATTGATAGCAAAATCACAAGCTACGAGACGAAACATGGAAATTAATGGTACACTTGTAGTTCGAGTGCTAAGTATTTGTGTATGATGAAAAAGTATTAAAGTTAATATATTTAGATATTTTCTGCTATAGTCCATTTTGCGACATCTATTAATGTGTGTTTCGACTCATTCTTGACCCAAGGGATTACCGTTTATTTAACTTAGTATCTTCAGAGAAATAAATTTAGGTAAGCTGTCATTAATGGTAATCAAGCTACATAAACACAACAATAAATTGACGTTTGTTGTTCAAAACGACATGATATTAATAAGTGGGAGGAGTGTTAATATTTAAAGAGAGACCGACAAAGATAATACAAAAATTTATTTCAATATTTTAAAATTGACAACACCAGTTATCTCTCATATTTATATCCGTATGATTTTATTTAAGCTCAAACAAGAACACCTCACTATTCCTCATCCAATCCCTATTCTTCCCCATTATATACTCATACTAAAATACCGCCAGAAAAGATGTGTATTGGTACATAATTACATAATTTACAATTATAGGACCTCTTAAAGAAAGGTTGATTTATTCGGAGGGTGTAGAAAATGATTATCATCGTGAATACGATCCACACTAAAGCTCAATGCTGCAAACATTTTAATTCCCAGTACGTAACTGTAGTGGAATGTTAGGAATTTATCAAATTCGAAAGTGTTTTGCAAGATTATGTTAATGATAAATCACGAATTTTCCGAAAAGCCAGCTTGTGGGTAGTAAAAGTACGCTCAACTTCCGAACTTCTACCCCTGTGTATTATACCTTATATCATTATAGAATAAAACTCAGAATAATAATAGTATATTATGCAATGAGCATTTAATGATAGCTATTAAGACACGAGTAAGAGAATTACAATACGAGGCGAAGCCGAGTATTGTAATGAATGCGAGTGTCTTAATAGCCATTAAATGCGAGTTGCATACACTATTTTTTCTACGACCCCATAATAAAACATATTTTTTGAACAACCCATTTCATAAATTGAGGTTAAAATTTTCCGTACGTGTTTGTGAATTTGGCTGGTAATAAATTGTTCGTGGCTACTAAGGCTTGTTCCATAATTTCTGGTGAAGTCAATTATCACATTTCACTGTCATTATCCCTCATTTTTACCGTTTATATTTTCAAAAAAGCACAAATTTTAAGTACTTACTTGTAAATTGCAGAGAACTGTCACATTTATTTAATTTGTATATCTGTCAGATATGCAGTCGCCATATTGAATATTGAAATGTCGCATTTTTTCTACTCCCATACTTTAATTGTATTATTAGATATGCCGAACCTGTACTATAATGATGTTCATTACGATACAGATTTTCATTATGTTACAAGTATATATCCAATAGGAATACAGATTTTTCATTACGATACAAGTTTATATCCAATAGTAATGCGACATTTCAATATTCAAACAATATTCAATATGGCGACTGCATATCTGACAGATATACAAATTAAATAAATGTGACAGTTTTCTGCAATTTACAAGTAAGTACTTAAAATTTGTGCTTTTTTGAAAATATAAACGGTAAAAATGAGGGATAATGACAGTGAAATGTAATAATTGACTCCACCAGAAATTATGGAACAAGCCTTAGTAGCCACGAACAATTTATTACCAGCCAAATTCACAAAAAAATTTTAACCTCAATTTATGAAATGGATTGTTCAAAAAATATGTTTTATTATGGGGTCGTAGAAAAAATAGTGTATTCAACTCGCATTTAATGGCTATTAAGACACTCGTATTCATTACAATACTCGGCTTCGCCTCGTATTGTAATTCTCTTACTCGTGTCTTAATAGCTATCATTAAATGCTCATTGCATAATATACTATTTTCTACTCCCATACTTTAATTGTATTATTAGATATGCCGAACCTGTACTTTAACGATGTCCATTACGATACAGCTTTTCATTATGTTACAAGTTTATATCCAATAGGAATACAGATTCTTCATTACGATACAAGTTTATATCCAATAAATATGCGACATTCGAATATTCAAACAATATTCAATATGGCGACTGCATATCTGACAGCTATACAAATTAAATAAATGTGACAGTTCTCTGCAATTTACAAGTAAGTACTTAAAATTTGTGCTTTTTTGAAAATATAAACGGTAAAAATGAGGGATAATGAGAGTGAAATGTAAAATTTGAGCCCACCAGAAGTTATGGAACAAGCCTTAGTAACAACCAACAATTTATTACCAGCTAAACTCGCAAAGTATGTAAAATTTTAACCTCAATTTATGATACAGAATGTTCAAAAAATAATGTTTTATTATGGGGTCGTAAAAAAAATAGTGTATGCAACTCGCATTTAATGGCTATTAAGACACTCGTATTCATTACAATACTCGGCTTTGCCTAGTATTGTAATTTTCTTACTCGTGTCTTAATAGCTATCATTAAATGCTCATTGCATAATATACCATAATACATACGTTAAGAGCGCAGGTTTCATAAAACTGATATAATGCTTATCAGAAGTTAGACAATGTTTTGCATAATCTAATATATAAAATTCTCGTGTCACACTGTTTGTCACAAAACTCCCCCGAAACGGCTTGACCGATTCTTTTCAAATTTTGTGTGTATATTCAGCAGGTCTGAGAATAGGACGTAAACTATTTTTCATACCCCTAAGTGATAAGGGTGGTCCATCCCAAAAATTTCTTGTTTGATTTTTGGACAAAATTTTGTATTTTATTTTTTTATCATTTGGCATTAAAAAATACATACAACCCTAAATTTTCACCCTTCCACCACCAACCCCTATTTTTTAATAGCGATATTAGTACTTTAATAATGTTTTGCTCTCGGCGGTCGATAATTGATCAATTACCACTCGATCAGTTATTCCCGCTAGGCGCCTACCAGTGTCACTTCTCACCCTGTAAACAGCATAGAGTAGAGATGAGAACGAAGTCTTTCTCACACAATAAGCTTTCTCTTACTCATTAAAGTTTAGGGCCTATACCGTTTTCGGCAATTATTATTGATTGTTCGTCGATCGTAGCAGTGACGCTTATACTTATCATTTTACTTTCTCAGTGCAACTCTTATATTAAGTATATTCTCAATAAGGCCAAACGATGTCTGTTTGTGGCTTAGATTTGGGCACACCGTGTTTTTCACATGGACAATTATACGTGGCATGTTCTCGCGTGGGTAAACCATGCAGTTTGTTTGTGTTGGCTAAAGATGGACTCACAAAAATTGTCGTACACTCCATTGCACTAAGAGACTGATAAAGTTGTTTTTTTAATTGTCATTATTTGTGATAGAGATGTAATTAGAAAATTATTAGTTAAGGTAATAAAAGTACAATGAATTCAAAAAATGGATATTGGTGTTTTGTTATTTTTATAGGCCGTCATCATTCACAGCGCTTCATTCCTCTTTCAGTCATATACCACATTCCCACACACTTACAATAAGTTACTTATTTTTTATTAGTCTACCAAAATATTCACTAGAAATAATTTATATGACAAAACAACGTTTGCCGGGTCAGCTAGTTTTTATATACAATTTAAATGTACCTAAAGCCTTGAATGGTCAATTTATTACACCTCGTTTTATTTTGAAAATCATACCTTTTCATTATTTATAATAATAAGCTTCTTGGAGAAAAACTTTACTTTCAATATACTCTTGCAAAAACCCTATATCTGTTTTCTTGCTATAACTTTAATAGTTTATTTTTAATAACTGATAACGTATGTGTTGCTTACCTTGAATTTCTACTCAGTACTAAACGGTATGAATCGGTCAAGTTTGTCATAGAATACAATACAATTTTCTATCTAGCAAAAAAGGTGTACTGTATTTTATGATAAGCTTAACAGATGCATACCGCACGAATTAGCGTTTTCTTTCAATCTCATAATAACATTTCCAGTGGTGCTCTTGACGTATACAACAACTAAGAGCCAATGAATTTTCCCTACGTATTACACCCTTGTTCCTCACAACATATTAAAGCACTTTAAAGTAATTTAGAACACAAAACAAATGCTAATTACATACGTTTATAATTCATTTCTAGTTCAACACTCAGGAAACATTTGTGGCTCGATTATCCCAGATTATGGGGGAGATAGAGCATTTAATGACACGCAAAGAAAGGCGTTAACGTAATATTAATATTATGATATTAACGAATTTTGGGAGTTGTTCTTTATATTTTTATTAAATATATAGTTAACTAATCACATGAAAAAAAAGGTACATTTTAAATAATTTATGTAGTAATTCTGGACTACATAAACGTCATTAAAACCAAAAATTAAATCTACTGGAAATTTTAGAAATTGAAAAACATAAATTTAATCATAATTTATTAAATGACCAATTGGAATTTACTGATAAGCCTTTATTTCTATATCTCAATATCCTGCATAACACACATGATTAGTTGGTTGCCTATATTATATTTTCTCTCTTTATAATTCTAACACTCATATTTATAATTATTTTTAAGTTTCGTGTTATTAGGTTACCTACCACCTAACTAGCTTGACGTTTCACCTCACATCCACTTGTTGTATCACAGCTTCAAACAGTAAACCGTAATACGGTTTACTGTTTAAACTCCCTTTTTTCCCTCTTCCTATTTGAATTTAACATAAAATCCGAATGTAACCATCCAAAATTCCCATTTTTATTTCATATTAATTTATATATAATTCATTCCTCTATTATAAGTTTTATATAGTTTTACAATTATTAAATTTTAATATTAATTACGTCATTATAACAGATGAACATTTAAATGTAACTGTATGAATTCCTGACTGTAAGTATTTAACCTTTTTATTTTAGCTTCTCTTAAAAAGGATTTAATTTACCCTTATTATAAATTTTGTCAATAATTGAAAAATGTCGTAGAAGCATTACAGACGAAGGACTTTGGATGAAACAGTTAATTATGTACATACACCATATGTACGATATTTCATAATAACTCGACATAAAGAAACAAAGAAGTCTGCTACCCACAGGCGGTATGCTGGAATTTAGCCATAAATAGGGCATATTTGAAACTGAAAGAGTTAGCAAATCTGCAAACAAAGTACATGTAGATTTCCATGTTATTGGCTCAGATCGTATCAGCGTCTTCTTTGTTCACACTAAGCTTTAAAATTGCACCGTTAAAGTGTTTTAAGAAAAGGCTAGACTGAAATGAGAAATGAAATCTATTTGTCTTTAGTGACAAACTGCAATTTTGTTAATGTGACCACGAAGGGCGTAAAATGGTCACTGAAGCGTCCGGGAAAAGAAAGAAAATTGCAGTTTTACGTACACAGGTCAATACAGCTCTTACTCAAGGTGTGATGGCGAGCAAGCCACCTATAAAAAAAGTAGAATTTGTCTTGTGAAAATGTCTGGAATTTCATATGCAATCAGTTGCATCATTAACTCGTAAATGGAATTTAACGTAGATATCCTATAATAATTAATTCGTGGATCTTGAAGTAACCTATCAAACGTTGATTAATTTCCTAATTTCAAGTACCTACATAAAAGAAGTTGACTTTTTTAGTATTCAATGTTATTAAAGCTTAGTATTCAGGGTGTACCACTTAAAACTACCAGGGCAAATATCTCGGAAACGGATAAAGATATTTGCATTTTGTAAAAACCAGTTACTAAAGAATGTGATTGACTCTAGTTTGCTCTCACAATTGCGTTCTATCATGTGAATATATAGATGGCGCTGCGATGAAAAGAATTTTTTTGATCGCCATAATCTTCATTTGTTTTTTATTTGAAAGGGTATTAAAATTAAAGTGAATTTTATTATTTGTGCTAGTTTCCAAAATTTAACGGTTTTATAGATATTCGTGTTTAAAGAAAGTAAGACTAATTTCAATTTTTGTCTTTATTTTGTTTAAATATTTAAACTGATTAAATATAACTAATAAAGATATTCAAAATTGTTGCCTTCTTGATTGCTACATAACGTATATCGCCTTATTAGTTCTCTTCCGTATTAAAAATATGGTTTTACACATAAATGAAAACAAACTGAGTATGGCTTTAATTTATGGTGAATCCCGTAGAAATGCATCTGAAGCAGTGCGATTATATGCTCGACGCTTTCAAAACAGGCCTTTACCAGATCACTAAACATTTATAAGTCTGTGTACAAATCCCACAAATTACGGTAGCTTCAAAAACAAAAATAATTAAGGCAGAAAAGAGTAAGAGATGATGAAATTACATCAGCGGTAGTACCGCTGATGTAAAATAATTAAGGCAGAAAAGAGTAAGAGATGATGAAATTACATCAGCGTTAGTACACATAGTTAATAATAATCCACATACATTATTACGGCAATTAAAAGAACAGCATGATCTCAATGTAACGTTTTGCCGTAGGATTTTAAAAGAAAATAAATACTTTCCGTATAAAGTTCATTTAGTGCACCACATGACAATAGGAGGTAATCAATGCAGACTCGATTTTCTGACAGAATTTTCTGTAATGTTACACGGAAAACAATAACTATAAATCAGATCATGTGGACCGACGAATATCGTTTTCACAACAGTGGTACCTTAATTAAGCACAATGCTCCTTATTGGTTAGAAGATAATCCTAGATGGATAAGACAAACAAGAAATCAATCAGTTGTTCGCGTTAACGTTTGGTGAGGAATTTTAAATGGATATATCATAGGCCCCCACTTTTATCATGAAATATTAACTGGTGAGTGCTACTTATAATTCCTGCTAAATCGAGTTACCACTACTTTTGGAATATGTACCAATAGAGATGAGATATAATATGTGGTTACATACTTTAATCAAACGTTACCACGTCGTTGGATTGGTACTAATGGCGTCCTCAAGTTGCCGGCTCGTTCGCTGGATCTAACACTGTTAGATTCTTTCTTGCGGGATTACTTGAAAGCTGAAGTTTACAAAGAACCCGTAACAAATATAATACCTTTGTAATAAAATTATGCAAGTGTTTAAAGAATTAGTAGAAATACATTGTTAAATGTTTGCGGAAGAGAACTAATAAGGCGATATACGTTATGTAGCAATTAAGAAGGCAACAATTTTGAACATCTTTGCAAGTTATATTTGATCAGTTTAAATATTTAAACGAAATAAAGACAAGAATTGAAATTACTCCTACTTTCTTTAAACATGAATATCTTTGAAACCGTTAAATTTTGGAAACTAACACAAATTATAAAATTCACATTAATTTTAATACTCTTTCAAATAAAAAAACAAATGAATATTATGGCGATCAAAAAAAATCTTTTCATCGCAGCGCCATCTATATATTCACATAATAAAATACAATTGTGTGAGCAAACTAGAGTCAATCACATTCTTTATTAACTGCTTTTTACAAAATTCAAATATCTTTATCCGTTTCCGAGATATTTTCGGGATTTTTAAGTGGTATACGTATTGAAATTATTACAACATAAAAATTTGTCAAAATTACATAGAGCGTTCCATTCCAAATAATTTTTTGTAATAGATGTAGCTATTGTAACTTTATGATGAAGTATAAATAAATATTACCTTCTGTCCTTCTATTTAATGTATGTTATTTAGATCGTATGTAATGATACACTTGATTTAATACCAGGATAAGAACTACTCAGATTATAGTCGTGAAAATTTTCTTTAATGAAGAGAATACATTGAAAGATGTTAAGCACATGAAGTATTTAAAATTTAAGGTGTTCTCAAGGTATTTCTGTAATCAGCACTATAACTCTAGCAATTAACCTATGTACATTTTTTATACTTGAAAGACTTTCTGTACACGAGCCGAATAACACATAACAAGTCGAAAATGAAAAGTGTGAACACATGGATGTTAAAACTAACATCAAGCAGTAAATAATTACTGTGACTTACATATATACCTCTATACGTAAAACGTATATGCATATATGCATGTGTTTGAGATACACACATACATTAAGTGCTATTGTCGACAATCGAACGCACAGACACCGGTGTTTCGACCTATGAGGTCTCATCAGTGTGCGTGGAGATTCTCGACAATAGCTTCAAGACTTAAATCGCTGCTTATGTCATTTTAGCGTGTTAAATGCAGTGAGAGTATCACAGCGACATCTAACACCCAAAAGATGACACAGAACAAAGCGATGGCTTCTGACGGCCTGTTCTGCTATACAGAGGCCTGTATGTTAATAGTGTATCTCATGTGATAGAGCCTTAGGTGGCGTCACCGATCAAAACCGGTGTCTGTCCGTTCGATTGTCGACAATAGCACTTAATGTATGTGTGTATCTCAAACACATGCATATATGCATATACGTTTTACGTATAGAGGTATATATGTAAGTCACAGTAATTACATAACAAGTATTGCATAAGCCATTACAGAATTGAGAACAACAAAAGCGACAATTTGAAATTAATAATTGATACTCTGTTGTATAGAGACTTGATTAGAAAAATGTTTGTCATCAATTCATTACACAATCAGTCATTGTGGAATTCCCAGCCTAACTTGAGGTCTACCGTGATGGCCTGCTATTAGTTTAGATAATTCTGTTTCGTTATCAGATCTGATTGTTAATACTTAAATTTACAATTTATTGTATTTAATTTTAATTCATTGGTTAATACCATTTATTAATGTTATCACTACCACAATTTACCGAACATTTCACACCATCAAGGTTAGAAATTGTTATTTATTGCAATAACGTCATTAGCAAATAATACAAAGTGAGTATTATTATCAGAGTGTTCAAGATAGCCTATATGAATCAAAGTCGAACTGGGCTTCATATCGTATCCTTGTGGTACGCCATGTCAACTACGTATATAATTTATCTGACAAGATTTTGTAATTTAAGCAAAACCCAACACAAGCTAATTTCCGAAAGTTTCTCAAAAAAATGTCGAAAGTTTTTAAAAAAAAATTTGATAAAATTTTCCAAAAAGAAAAATTGCAGAAATTTTCCAAAAATATTGCATCCTATAATTTGAAAAAGTTGTAATATTTGAAGTTATAGTTGAAAATTTGAGGGTTCACACATTCGAAAGCTTTTGTTTAGTCATATATTCTTTCCTTGAGAGTATTTTTTAATTTCAAAATTCTTTAAAATAGTATTAGATAAATTATGTAATTTTTATGGCTTTAGCATTTAATATGATATATTTATATAAAGATTCTATAAATGATAATGGATATATTCAATAATATTTTCTACATAATCAATTTCAAAAAATTAAATGAAAAAAATAAAAGCATTAAATACCAAATTGTTCGAGTCTATTCTTGAAATTCATTTGCATTTCAGCAGCAAGGGAAACTTTCGAGCAATTCCTAATTACAACCAAAACAAACTAATTAATATAATAAAACAAACGCCCGTAAACGAATTATACAAACAAAAGACGCCGAAGACTTGTACGGAATGCTTCAGACACTCATTAATCGATATTCTAATTGGCTTCATCCTTCAGGAACAACAATTAGTAAACAGCAACTATAGAAACTACTAAATACAGTGGTACTGTTAATACGCACTTCCTATGTAAGAATTTTTCTGCGTCAATTGAAGCATACTTATTTTTCATTGTGCTTTGTTAAAATTTGTAAAAATTAAATACTCTAATTTTGGTCTGCATTGATCGACTACCAGGCATAATTAATTAAACATACCGTGCAAAACAATGCAAAATATTAGCTGACTGGAAATATTTATTGTGTTTACAATCTTTAATTGTATACCTAAAAAAAATCTTTCGTTTTAGACAGTAAAATTAATTGGTATAAGATTGAGAGTTTCAAGAATGTATTAAAACAAAAATAGGGAAATGCGTAACGAAACTATTGTTTCATAAATAAATTATTTAATGGATTATCGAAGTTTGAAAATAATTCAAGCTCTTGGATATTCAGCTCCTTGTAAGTACAAACTCAAGAAGCAAGCAGTAAACTACGAGGGGTGTTTTTTTTATGTCATCTACCTACTTTTCATTAATAACGCTATGCCTTTGAAAAAGAATTCTTTTGGTAATTCCGGAAAATACTATCTTACAGCGTTTTCCATGTGTTCATTCGATAAAAAACGACGTCGTCTTAAGTGTTTTTTGAGTTTTCGAGAAATATAAAAGTCGCAGGGGCCTAACAATAAATTTTTGACTTGGTCAATTTAAATGATTTGTTATTGGCAGCACTTGATCACTTGATCCTATACCAGCTCAATGGGGTTTAGCTTGCAGTGATATGGAGGTAAACGCAAAACAGTATGACCACTTTTTCTTGAGAGGTTGTGTGGCTTTTTGCAAGCTCCATTAATTCAACTTTTAGCATAATGCTATCAGTAAAAATTCCTTTTGATGTTAGCCATTCAATCAGTGCCTCCTTTTTCAGGATGAAGTAGGTGACTTTTCTGTTTTACTTGAATGGTAAGGAGCATTATCCATCACTATGACACAGCCAAGCTCAAGAGAAGGTAATATATGTTGTATCCATTCAATGAATACCTCACTATTTATATCTTTCTGATAGTCTCCCGTTTTCTTAGATTCAAATAATAACAAACCACCATCTACAAAACCAGCTTCACTGCCTATGTAAGTACAATTAGTCGCTTTCCTTTACCAGGTGGATCTTTTAGGCCAGTAGAAAGACCTTCAATAAATGCGTGTCTTGGGTTTAGCACTGTTGTATCTTTCCATATTTTTGTTTTTGTATCACATGCATTCACCCACGTTTCATCTAAATAATAGATTTTTCTACCTTCTGCACGGAACTGTCTTATATTTTTTAAATATCAACGTCTCCATAATACAATATCATTTCGTTCAATCAATATGTTGTTTCGTGTGCGTTTTTCCCATTTGAATCCTAGTTTTTTTAGAATTGTCAAAAGTAATGTTCGTTTTATTAGAGGTAAACTGTCATCATTACTAATAGCCTAGCAACCAAATAATCATATATAATTTACATGATAACTAGGAGAATGTGTATAAATATATTACCTCACAATTTTTTTTACAAGTTGGTAACTCATTCCTCAAGAAAAAGGAATGCACATGTCGTCTAATTGTACTTTTTTGTGCTTCATCCAATTTATTGTAGGTATGACGATAATTTCTTTTTCTTGGGGGAGAAATTGGAACTCCAGATATTTCCTTTTCTTTAATAATGCAGTACATTGTATTCTTACTAATACCCACTTCCTCTGCTGGTTGATTGACTACAGATGTTTTAGACATATTGTCTTTACGCTTCCAACCATGTTCCCCATCTATTTATCACTGGCGAGGGAGGTAGTGAAAAAGATGGATGTTTCTCCCTGTAAAGAGCTACTCTCAGTGATGCTTTTCTGGAAACTTCTTTTAAAGCGGACGAAAATTTCTTTAAAGCGGATACAAGTCTATCAACTTCCGGATAGGTGTCTCTGGTATATTCACATATTCTGTGTAGAGTATGTGCTACACAAGTAATATGCAGCATGCAAGGATATGTTTCCTTTAAAAGTCTGCCTGTTTCTAACATATATGCGACACTGTCACTAACAAAAGTATTTTTTTCCTTGTACCTGTCGTCTGAATTAAGCATTTTGTGCAAATTCTCGTCAATGGCTTTAGGAACCGTTTCCGCATCAACTGTTATATGGAATAGTTGAATGTGGTACACCAGCTACAACATTTACCACACATCTTCCTAATATATCGACAGTTTTGTCGGCTCTTATCCATAGGCACTGATTTCGAAGATGTCTTCTAATGCATTCTACTGTTTTCGTGAAGCACTTAGAAACATGATATTTGCGTAAGGTGGGTTCATCAGGAATATTTGGACCAGTATATTTTTGAAGAAATATTTTGAAAGTGGGATTGTCAAGTTTCTTTAATGGGATACTAGCCGCCATTAAAGCTTCACAGAGTTCTTCGTTAAAATTTTCAGTTTTCAGCGGGTCCAATGTCTATGTTTTAGCGATGCTAAGTGACGTTGTACGTGCACTTTTTGGGAATTTTGTAACGATATTTTACAGACTTTGCAATAAATATCGGAATCACTGACAATGGACATACAATCAGTATGACCCTCAATCCAACTCGCCATTGTGTCACGATATATTTCTCGACATTCTTCCATATCATAGTAACATAAACAATGTTCTAGATCTAAATAAATGATAACTAAAAATGTATGCGTATGTTATTGAAACTAAACGAAATTCAGTGCACACTTACGTCTAGATAATTGGGAGAAGTCGATTCAATGAAACGGGTACATAATTAACACTTAAAACAATGACAAAACGAAACTAACGTAAGTATGAATAGGTATATAAATATATGTAACTTTATTGCTCTTGGGAAAAATAAGGTAAATATAATAAATGTTAGAAATCACCCCTCGCGCTTCTACCTGCGCCGATGAAGAAAGGATTTTACTCATAAATTCCCTTTTCGATGGGCATTTTTTTGTTGTCGTTTTCAATAACTTTTCAAGTAAACAACAGTTGTTGCAGTTCACCATATGACTAATGCTATTCAGTAAATGTGTGTTATTTACATTATTTCTTTGCTCCGTTGTAACTCCGTCGTAGTTTAAACTTGGGACGTCCGCGCCCTTGTAATATTTAAGTTGAAAGGTAGATTAAGGTACAGGCTTCTTTATAAAAATAAAATTTCTGCAAACAATGCACGTGTGTTCTTTTTATATCAGAATGGTACTATGACTCTTAAATAAAGACATATTCTATTTTATAATTACAACTATTGAAAAATTGATATAGCAATAGTCATTTCAAATATGACTATTATCAGTAAAGGATATGTTAAAGTAATATAATGCAAACATATACCTAACTACCTACATAATTCATACGCTATTAGTTTCAAACATTTCTGATGATGTCCTTCCTTTACACAGTAAAAACAAAGAAAGCGGCGTTGTCTCTGTGACCGCGTCGTGGCAAATCAATTGTTTTTTTCCACGAGCACGAACGAAGAGGCGAAATAATTCTCGTTTCCTGAGACCGGCCCCGAGGGACGTTTTCTTTGTCGGTCTGCGGACCATTTGAGTGTGAACGACGTGTAATTATAGTATATGTCAACACTGGCGTTTTTGTCAAAGAGTCCGGTCGCAAACGCCTGATTGCGAGATCACAGACTGTTCCCACTCTCGTGTACCAACAGTGATAAAGGTTCCCCCGCTTTTCGCACAGAAACGAAGGAGAGACGTAGACCAAGACAAAGAGACAAGAGATGAATACGAATCGGCTAAGGGAATGCGGTAAACCCAGTTATTGCCTCTTTATTCCGTTTGACCGCGACTGTGACAGGGACCGCTTTCGTAACACACACGTGTTGGTAAAATAAACGTTAGGGTAATTGGGTACGTTGATAGCGGGCACAAATTTGGATTATACAATGGCGGATTACATTAAGTTTCGATTAGGTAATTACTATTCCATGTAGGACATTTATATAAAAGAGGGACACATTGATATTAAATAATAATCAATACTCGGCCTTGCCATATATTTGAATTGATTATTAAATCGTTTTGAATGCATATAGATTATATCAATAATAATTACAAGCCGCAATATCTCCCCATGGTATTATTAAGGCACAAAATTATGAATTTAAGCCGCGTTCAGTGCCGACTTTTCCTTTGTATAAAAAAATTGATCAAATGATAAAAACAATAAATAATGCGAAAATGGCTCATCACCTAGGTTTATACATGAATGTACTGAATCATAGTCCTCTTAAGACCATAATACATTTCATAATTATATCATTATGGGAATCTGTGGGTTCAGTTTAACAAATATGTATGTTTCACGTAATTGATCTTCGTTTGTTCGACTTCAATCATATATTTATCACTATTTCCAACCATTTAAGTCCTAATTTAGCAATGAAAACATCCAAGTTGATTTTAGAAAATATTAGGTTATTCTTATTGAATTCAAATGTCAATTCATTAAACGTTTAAACATGAAACTCTCCTAAATAAATTATAACCTTTTAATTATAATATTCTTAACTTATATAAGAGTATCTTAATTCTATAAAATATTACATAGTTAAAAAATCTATATACTCATTATAAAACAACGTGGCGATGAGTCTTAAATACTTTACTTAAACTTTAAATTATTTTACAATCGCTTCTAAGAAGTGTTTATTACCTTCTACGTACATATATCTTAAGTGAGTATAGCTTTAAAATTTCAAATATATATATCATGCAGAATTTGAATATTTTTAGAGCTCTTTAGTTATTTTTTCAAAGAACATGCAGGTATATATTTTACCCTTTCATCATATATATTTCGGTGTGGCCGGATTGCACCGATATGGTCAGTGTTTATCTCTAATCCCATGGTCGGATTGCACCGGTACGTATTTAATCCAGTTTATCTGTGGGGCCGTACTGCACCGATGCCGATGGTCGACATTTATTTATTACAAATAATAGTCACAATATATTTTAGTATATACACAATAAGAATAATTATACATTATATAAACGCATACAAGTACAATTCGATTATTTTCTAATGTGATATGAACATCTCTTAACAAACAAAAAACGGTCAATATCCATATTTCTATACAAACATACAGCGTTTTGTAAATACAAAAGTTTTTCTTTATAATTTTTGTTATTTAGTCTTTTGGGTATATCTACACTATTCATTTCTATATATGTAGCGATTTGTATATTCTTAAGAACATCTAAAAAAACGTATATATTTGGGTGCACACTATAAAAACAAGAATTGAATCTTGCATGAAAGGATTCACATGCGTTGGTTGTTTTCTCCGTGGAAGCTGTGCAGGAAGCCCATATTTCTGGAGGAAATTTTGCGTCATCGCCAAAGTAGTTTTCTATTAAATAATCACTAAACAACACTATTCTGGGATCTTGGGGCTGAATTTCCATAAAATCTAAGGCAAAGCAGTCGCCTACTTCAACCGGGTCCAAAAATGGCAATCCAAATATCCATCGTAACCAACATCCAGTTTCTGATGTTTTGTCACCGTAAGCAACAGTTAATCCCAGTTGTTGGATTTTTCTATACCAGGATTGTAACAAGTGAAACCGACAACCTGATAATTTTGAACGGGGCCACATTTCACGTACAGCCAGATGAATAGATATTTCAAAATCGGAATAAATTTCTTCTGGATTAAATTGGAAACCGTTCTGTGTACATTTTGCCGAGATCGCTTGGAACGCGGTTAGATACGAATTCTTGGTTTTACTGGTTAGTAGACAAAACACTAGAGGCACATAATGATTGTTTTTCATACCATGTATCGTGAAAAGTTGGTAAAAATACTTGGTGCAATAGTTAAACGTTCCATCAATGTATATAGTTTTTACTGAACAAAGAAACTGAATATTTGTGTAACAGGAGAACACGACTAGTTGGCTTTCCTTGTCGTTCACTAATAAAAAATTCTCACTTTTGTTTGTTGTTACAATAATTGTGTCTAACACATGTTGAACATCATTTATATTTTGTGGTATTGGTGGTTGTTTAGATCTTCTAGCATCGTATATTCTTTTACGAATAGAATAAACATCACTAGTGTTTAATGTTGCTAAATGCGGTGATAGCTGAATTTCCCGACAAATAATTTTGAAAGGCTTTTCGCTTATATCGTCCACCGCCTTCCTTTTAACGCTATTTGAAATAATTTGACGATTTAGTTTTTCATTTATACCATGATTGTGATTATCTAATTGTTGTAATAGAGATTTGCTGCCTTCATCTACATATAACTTAGCAGCGCATTTTCTCACGGTACAACGCCACTTTACACCTTTACTAGTACTTTCGCACTTATAAAATTTATGAGAATTAAACACAATTAATTGTTTTCCACGTTCACTTAAAACAAACTCCATAATGGGGACTATTTTTATAATTGTGTAAAGTGTTGAATATTAATCTTTCTTACTCTTTGATAGCTGACACAAAACTGAACTTTTCAGTTTATATTTGCTAACACGTAAATTTGAGTTAGTAATGAGGCACTGTCAAAAACCGTTGTAATTGGCTGTTTGGATAGATTTCTAGGAATGCAATTGACCATAATTAAAGGATTAAAAGATAAACCAAAGTAAGTGCCGATGCAATGCGGCCATAGGCTTCGTCGGACCCTTTCTTGACCGTACTTAAAGGATTAGCCATCGGTGCAGTGCGGCCCTACCCATATATTTGATCAATTCCATTAAATATTCCTGAATTGATGTTCCTAGTTGTGATTCACCTTCTTAGAATTACACTACAGTCCTTCTGGTTCAAACCTTGAGTATTGTCTGAAGAAAACTCCAAATTATGGTCGATTACACAGGTATGAAGATTTTTGTTTATGCTCACATAAATTTCTTTACTTTCATGAATATGTAAATCACTTTTCAATATTCATTTTAAAAAGTGATTTTCTTTTATCTCATGGCAATACTAAAATATAGACTTCTTTGGATTGCATATTTACATGAAAAAATAATGTTAATTATAATTTTGAATAACTCATTCTTCCTCACACTTACGTGTATGGCTTTTTCTTGTCCAACCGGTTATAATTTATAATTTCCAAATCCCTTAAATAACAGTACGCAGCTAATGAATACCTTAAAGACAAACGACTTAAATAAACATTTTAAATATAGAATCCCTCTTCTTTAATTACGTTTAAATAGAATTATATTTTACTCTTAACGTATTACAACTGTATATGAATGGTTTATAACCCAACTAAATAATTTTCTTTTTTTATAAAATCTGTTCAAATGGTTGCTGATTACTTTGTTTTCCGAACTGTACATGTCACTGGACTAGCTTATTAATCTCTAAATAATCTTTGCACATCCAGTGCATTTAAAACTGGGATAAAATCGTTGAAGTGTTAGGTAAGAACATAGTGATTTTAAATTCCTTATGGTTTTTTTTTTTTTCCAAAACTAAATGAACCTTACCTTAGCAAAACACTATTTAATCGATCGCATGTAAGAAAGACGAAAAAGGATGTTTAAAGAACCTTTAATTAATTAGTTACAGGTCTTTCATGTAAATGACATTAAGTAGAATGGTAGAAAGATAGAAGAAACTTTAGAATTTGTAACATCCATCGAGATAGGGTCTTATTGACCAAAAAAAAAAAATATTTTTATGATATGATTAGTATTAGTACTGGCAACGCTTATATCATATGGTATCACTTGAGTAAAAGCTGCAAATAAAAACAGATTCCAAAAGGTGTCTACGTCTTGTACAACTAGGAAGTGAATTAGTAAGCACTGGAAAGGGGTAAATATTCTAAAACATTTGCATTCAAAGTTCAAACTAAAAAATAGTAAATATTTTAGTAAAACATAATGATACTTATAGAATAACAATAAAATTATTATCTGAAATCTCTTAAAATTTTCTCTGAAGATATTAGCCCCCTCAGTAAAAGATCAGCAAGTCACCAAGCTATTTTGACAGTAGAGCAACAAAGTAGGCCGAATTCACCAAATGTAAAAGAATTATGAAAGATATGGGTAATATAGCAATAAAAGTCTTTGTATCAATAGCTGCCAACAATTTTACGCCAATTGTAGACTACTTCGGTTCCCATTGCAAACGAGTATAGTGTCCCTCGCATTAATGGGAGTATATAAAAAAAAATAATACCAGTGCGTGAATTGGATCTCGACTCACTACTCCAATAAGCTACAGTAACGGCTTTGAACATGAAATATAAAGAGCATTTATACAAGATATTATTTTGTTTTTAAATATATTATATTTTATTCTGAAGTACCTATAACTGCAATTTTACTAAATATAGAATAAGTACAATAACTAATTTATACGTGCTAGAAAATTTTGCTACACAGTTTCGAAGAAAATCCAACATTCCAATCAATCCATGCTAATTTTTATCTTTTATTACACGACTAGTACAAGTATCAGAGATATTAATTAAGACTATATTCAAAAAAAACAAGCAGTTATTCATTTCCGTAACATATAGTCAATGAATTGGATACAAAGAATTTTAAATTAGCTTCTAATTTGAATCTTCATTCAACAATTTACGAGTCTCATGGAAACAAGCAATGTCACCAAGAAGAAGACACAATCAACCTGTGTATTATTCGGTTCAGATAAATGAAAAGTATAAAAAAGGAAAATATTATTCTACAAATTCCTAAAATTAGAAGCCATAGACACATGGTTTAAACTAATTACACATCTTCAGTTACTGTATAACCCAATTTAGCAAAGACTATGACTATGTAAGTATAAGCAACACTTTTGCTTATTTGTTCTTTTATTCCATATTCTAGTCTAGTTCAGTTTTCTTTACATTACACCCAAAAAAAATTTTAATACCTACATTTTTTGTGTATGTTTTGTAAAATAATATATAATTTATGCACAAACATAGAGTACAAATACTCTAAGAACACCACATATGTCATTAAGGCGCTGGAATCGAAAATTTTTTTTAAATTTTTTATTACTTCAAAATTATATAACAATTATATACAATTTACTTTGACTGTTGCTGATATGGAATTTTAATGTACCTACTTAAAATTAATTCCGCCGCCGCCATTCCTGATTTTAATTCGCATATTACCCGTTATGACGTATGTGGTGTTCTTACAGTATTTGTACAGCGTTTTATAGCAAAAAGGAATATGCATCTTTTAAAAGTATCGGAAATAGTTTGGAAATGTGAAGTAGTATCTGCTATTAAATGTATTCCATAAGGATATAAAGGATATAAAGATATGGATTTTCAAACACACACAGAGAGAGGTGTTGCTAAGTTATTTCTTTGATTACGTTCGCACTATTAATTGCTCTAAACAATAAAACTAAAAGTTGATTTTCACTATAACTTGTTGTCTTAACCATTTCATATACGTTTTTTAGATTTATGTTTATTCACGGAAAGTTATGTAAGCAGAACGAAAGATGTGCTTTCGCTTATTTATTTACATCTCAACAACATTTAACTTAAACGGAACGGGTATGGTATGGAAATGAAACGGAACATATAGAGAAAATGAAGCTTAAAGTTTCTATTTTGATATACATATTTAACATTTCTATTTTAACTCCATTGCTATTCTTACCCAAATTCTCTCAATATGAAAATTTCTTCACAATTACATAATATAAAGCTGTGTTTTTTAAATTTTTGTCGGAGATATATCTTATTTAGTTAGAGTAATAACCAACTAAATTTCTGTCGCTCGAAATTTCGTTCTTTATATGTTCAGTGACGCTATTTTCGAAAATCTCTCACTTCTGTCAGTTTAATTGGTTCAAGCATTGGTGGAGTAAGTCGGTGATTATAGGTTATAGTCATGATTATTTTATTTTTGCAATTAAAAATATCATTAATTATTTTATCAATACCGTAAGTAAACCACATACATATATATAAATAAATGCGTAATCTGTCCTAGAATCGGTATTACAGCAGCCAACGCACAGACACTTATTTCAGTCTACTATGACTTCGTCAGTGTGCGACGGGCTTGCTACAATACTCCATGAGCTCCAAACTTTCGCATATCATCTCTTCGCATAATGATGCGTAAGAGGAAACCTCAGCGACGACCTCTGTTATGTAAAAGCAACTCGCCAGGGGGGTGTAATCTATCGATAACTAAGTTATCATATTCTAGACCACTGCAGATATGTGCGTCCAGTATCTCGCCAACAGGTAGCGTACAAATATTAAAAATATTAATGAAAACTCCAATATAAAAAACGAAAACCATACACATACATATACGAATTAAAAATTGATACATACATGCATGAAATAGATGCATAGTCTCTCTCAGAGTCGGCATTACAGCTACCAACGCATCATTACGTGCTTCAGTCTACTATGACTTCATCATTGCGACGTGCTTCCTGCAAGCTCAATGAGCATCGTTATGCAAAGAGACGATATGCGGGGAGTCTGGGGCGCAGTGAACATTGCAGCAAGCATGTTGCATATTTACGAAGTCATAGTTGACGGAAACACGTGTCTCTGTGTTGGTTGATGTAATACCGACTCTAGGACAGATTGTGCATAAATTTTATGAATGCATACAAGGTAGGATCAGATTGAAACGAGAGATTTCCAATTTCGCGCGGCTGTATTTAATCTAACGAGTTGATTAATATTTTCTGTGTTGAGAGCACTGTCAGTGACAGTTGACACAATTGCAACGTATAGTTTGTGTTTGGTGAGCCAATAAGCGAGAGTTATTCAGTGTTTTCGGCTAAGTGTTACAAGCGGAATTAAGTACAGCAAAGCGATCAAAATGTTAAAGAAGGCCTTTGACGATAATACTATGTCACAACCACAAGTTTGTGAATGGTTTAGAATTCAGGGCGTCCTCGCACGTCTACCAGTAATGAAATTGTGGAAAAAGTTGAAGCGATTGTACTTGCTGAACAGCTGAATTTTCAAAAAAAAAGCATCGTGTAACCGTCGCTAATTAAATTCTTACACACATCGCTGAGGACGCAGACTGGCTTAAACGTGTTATAACTGGTGACGAAACGTGGGTATACGCCTATGATGTCGAACCTAAAGATCAATCGTTTCAGTGGAAGTTTTCTGAGGAGCCTAGACCTAAGAAGTCAGTCTCCTTCGACTAAGATGGTATAGTTCATCATGAATTTTTATCGACTGGCCGTATAGTAAACAAGGAGTATTGCATACACGTTTTGCACGATTTGTGCAAGTCAATTCGAAAAAAATTCCCCGAAATTTGGAGAGACAATTCGTCGATTTCGCACCACGACAATATACCGACACATACCGCTTTGCTTACCTTACAGTTTTTGACAAAACACAACATTGTTACTTACTCCGGACATGGCCCTTGTTACTTTTTCCTATTTTCTAAATTAAAATGGACACTGAAAAGTCAACGTTTTTCAACAATAAATGAGATAAAGACAAAATCGCAAATCGAGCTCAAAGCGATACCTAAAGAGGCGCTCCGCCAATGCTTCTCAAACTGGAAACCACGTCGGCAAAAGTGTAAAATATCACAGGCAGACTATTTTGAAGGGGATGGTATAAAGATTGTACATTAAATAAATTCTTTCTGAGAAAATTTAGAATTATCGTTTCATTCTGATCACACCTTTTTAAATCGTATATGTAATTGTATGGTTTCCGTTATCTATTTGAAACTTTTCCAAGTATTCATTATTATTTTTAATAACATAATTACAAACAATTTTGCTTTATAAAGTTTCTCCCACTACGACTAGTATAAGTATCTGAAACGTCTAATCTATCAAGTCACTGATCCCCAATTCTAATCCTATCTTGAGAAAGAAGATATTTCATATAAAAATGTTGTTAAAAGTTTAACGATGTCATATTAAAACATAGTTATGTCGTGTATAAATATATAGAAATGTAAATTGAATTGAATAATGCATTGCAACACTTTTAGTCAGTAAGTCACACTGGTAATTTATACATAATTGTGGATTCAGAACCATTTGTTTGACGCAAAGTTGTATATATCTACCTGCTAGATATGTGCATACAACTGTAAGCTTTCCATTTTACTTAAACATGTCTAAAATAGTGTAAGCGTACACTGCAGCTAGATTGTTTACGATTCCACTGTTGAAAATGCAGCAACACCCTTTCACGTAAACCTTTACATGCAAAAGCACTCTATCTATTTGCATTGCATTTGTGTTCTCGTTTAAGCGGGAAAATATTTACGAAAGGAGTTATGTTTTGGAATTTGCAAAGGAAAACCTTTTCAGAGAGTATTTCTTTGTCACGGGGAAAGCGGCGATTGGATACCTCTTTGAATATTGGATGGAGGTATACTACATTAAAGCATTAAAAATAGTGGTTTTTATATTACTGCCTCTCTAAAGTATAAATATGTAGGATATAGCTGCTGTCTATAGAAAGTAGCTTTTGTTTTTTCGCTATAGAATATTTGTTTATGTAAGAGATTTATCTAAATTTATTCACTGAAAAAAAAATAAATGAAAGTATGAAGTGTTTATACCAGGGGTGGGCAACTTAAAAGTGAAGTTGGCCGTATTTTTAAAGCTAATCTGTTTCCGTGCCAATATACCTACACTTGATTATAAATTAAAATTTAATTAATTATTAAACATTTATTATGTTCAGATACAGTTGAGTAAGATAACAATAAAACATGAGAAAAAGTTTTAATGCGCCTTCTGTATATTCTTATTGTTAAGTAGTTCTTCAATATTTGGTGTAACTGCAGAAGTGGATAATATTAATAAGTCTGAGAGATGACCTCGCCTCAGTGTTGTTCGATACTTATCCTTTATTGAAATTAAATGACGAAAAAAAATTTTCGCGCATGTATGTTGAGCCAAATCGACACACACAATGCATAGCTTCAAGTCTGATATTTGGATAATCCTGATAAGGAACAAATTTCCAAAGTTTCACATACTCTTCTGTCGTTTGTGATCTGATCAGCTTCGCAAATTTATTTTTGAGTAGCAAGTGATGTTGCAGATCCCTTAATTCAAGTTGTATATTTGGCGAATATTGCACCAACTCTTCAGAATTAATTGCGAATAGATTCATAAAAGGAGATATTTATCCCAATTAGGTAAAATATTTTCTGAGGTGTTCTTAATTTCCAACAGTGTGGGAAAATGAACAATGTCTTGTATAAATAATTTCAACTTAGCCCTAAAACTATTAACATTATTTATCATTATTAGTAATGAGGAATAGTTGCCTTGTAATTTTAAGTTGAGTTTATTGAGGTGAGTTGTTATGTCTACCAAGAAAACAAAATCACATAGTCATCCATGATCTTCAAATAAATTTCTTTCTTCGGGCATTGCATTTTTTTCTTGTAAATATGACAAAACTTGCTCTTTAAATTTAAAAAACCATCGGAGAGCGCAATGAAGAAGTAATTCTCCATGTCCATTAATTTGTTCTTCAAAGATAACACTGGATTTACAACGGTGAAGTGCATTTGTTCGGATATAATTTATACAGAGCACAACAGGCTCATTAATATAACCGAATTTCATATCTTTTGTACAAAGAGCTTCTTGATGAATAATGCAGTGGTTACAAAATAATTCACGACCAATGTGTTTTTCAAGTAAAGCAACACAACCATTGCGTTTCTCTATTATAGCAGGCGCTCCTTTAGTACAAATTAAAAGAAATTTGTACCAATCAAGGTCGTGCTTCTCAATACAATCCTTGACCTTTTGAAAGATGTCGAATCCCGTAGTTATCATGTATAAATCACACACTTCAAGGAGATCTTGAAACACATCAACGCATTGCACGAAAACGGGTAATTCAGCCATTCCAGTTAAGTCGCACGTTTCATCAACGGCCAATGAAAAATATTTACATTTAGCAACAGTCTTTCGTATTTGGTTAAACACATCACTAGCCATTTCTTCCACCTTCCTGGTTAAAGTATTTCGAGAAAGAAAAATATTGCTTGCCAGATTTTTAGTACTATTTTCATGAGTGTTTTCTGCAAAAATAGACAAAGCTTTTTTTATAATTTTCTTTATAATTTTCTTTCTTACCAAGAGAAGGGATATCTTAGGCTTTTACCATATTTTTCATTTCGTCATGTTGTACATGAAAGATAAGTTGCTGAAAAAGGGGTAATCTGTAATCCGTACTAAAATTATTATAATTCTAACGATAATAGGTTTGTTTTTGTTTCGCTAAGAACGATTCCAGAACAGTTCACGTCATGCGCAGAATTATGTTAAGTGTTCGGGTTTCCGGAACTGTTCTGGAACAAAAGACGTCGTGTTTTAGTTTGTCATTGGCAGTTCTGGAACCGTTCTAGAACTGTAGAACTAATTCGGGCTAAAGGCATCGAATCGTTAGAGAATCGTTCGCAACCGTTCGGAACGATGTACTATGACGCATCAGTTCTGCGCAGTAACAGAACTGTGTTAGAACCGCTCGTAATATTAAACACAAACAAACCTATAGTCTTTCTATATTAATTTTTTTGGTAACGGCAACCGTGGTTGAACAAATGAGACATACTGGTTTAGATGCCTTGCTGTCGGTAAAAAGGTATTTTGTTCCCCATTCATGATGAAAGTTATGGGAGCTTGATGTACTTTGTCCTTTATTTGACAAAATTGGTTTGCTTTGAGCCATTTTATCTACCATAAACCATGACACTCACAGCAATCAGAGTGCAAAACTTCGGGTAGGTAATAAACTTTTATTACCTACCCGAATATTATATTATATATTGTAACGTTTTCGGGTTCGCAATAAACAACTCGTGCAATTTATTTATTTAAAACAGTCTGTATATTCATACTCTTAAAATTAATTACAATATAAAAATGTAAAATTAATGTATCACACTTAAACTACTACGATTTAAATTAACACTTGTATTTATTTCTATTACTAATATTTAATGTCCGTATATTTACATCACTGAAGGAACTATTTATTTCTTTCTTATATTTATTTCTTCGCGCGTCGACTACCTAAAAAACTTCTTAATCCTGAATTACTCATCCATCGGTGACCCAGCCGCCTTATATACACATACGAAACATCTGGAGCATTCGCGTATACTCCATCTCCCTCTCGATGATTATAGAACATTCCATAGACATTATGTCTCTTTGCAGTACAACGCAAATGCATGATTTATTGCTTTATGATGTTTACCAGTCGCGTCGAGATGATTTACAACCTCTTTTTATTGCCGCCCGGATGTCTACTGGTTTCGTTACAATATATATTGATAATATGAGAATACAACCCGACAGGCAGAAACATGTTTCTGTAAATCTGTACGACTCTGTATGACTCTGTAACGTTACTAATACGCGAGAGTGAGGCGCTACATTTGCTCCGTGTCACTAAGCCAGCGGCGGACCAATTCAAATGTGTTGAAGGGCCATTTGAAGGCCCGCGGACCTGCTGTTGGGCACCGTTGGTCTATACATTTATATATTGATTTACTGGGAGAAATTTTATAATTTAATTTTTCTACATTTTGGTTTATAATTTATATTACGTAAGTCTTATGCAAGTCAGTAGGAAATAAATAATTAATATATAAGAAAAATTATTATTTACATAAAGAATTATTTGAAAGCTTGGCTGGAATTGATTGTTTATACATAATAACTGTTTAGAAGGAAAAAATATAAAAATTTATTTTTAATAAGTTAACATAACTAATATCTTTTTGGAAATTGTCAAAGTTTGATATTGATTGGAACAAAAATACGAATGCTTATTCTACAATAATAGGTACCGCAATTCTAAAGTCGCCGCTTTCATACATTTGTTCCTAATAAAAGGGATCAAGCTAAAAAGGGTTGCATATATTTAAATTACTTATTCTGAAAATCCTTATAAAAGATAATTAAATTAATTTGTAGAATATATTTATTCAAACGCTAAAAATAAAATTAGATAGAATGTATTAATATAAAATAAAATAATGAGGTGTGGCCACCACACGACTTTCTTATACGTATATATACTACATTTAAAGGAGATATTCCTTTGTAAATACATTTATTCATCATAATTTATTTTGTAGTAACAGCAACCAGCATTACATACATTCATTCTAACTATCTTATCCTAATATCTATTAACTATATTATTTTAAATCATTCTAATGATCTTATCCTTAGATTAACTAAATTATTTGAACTCTCAACATACATTTATAACTTGATAATTGTTAAAACTTGTACTAATTATTCTTAATTAAATATTTATTTCAACTTGAACGTGTAAACTAAAATTAATGTTGTTTACTAATAAAAATATGTTTTATCTATTTTTTATCGTTTTTTACATCTAAATAGCTTAACTAATTATTTCTGTTTATCTATAAATGTAGGCTTCACGGCAATATGTCTCATTTCCTATGATACTATTTCATAAAGTTTACTTGCGCTTGTTATATTGCCACTTGAAAGTGAATTAAGAAAACGCAAATAAAATATTCGTTTTTCCTAAGTACAAGAAAAATTGCAAACGTCCAAAGTGAAATGATTATAATTTAAATAATACCCGGGGCTTAAGTCCTAGAGGGTACGATAGCGCTTATGGAATACGAACGGAAGCGTGTCCTCTCTAATTTACCTTCCGTTTCACCTACTTTTTTCTCCCCGACCCGCTCTTCTTCGTTTTATTTTTTCCTAATGCCGCCGAGAAATCCCATCTCGACTCCTGCAAAAAGAGGCGCCTCGAATTCGCAGTCTATTTGAAAGTCAGGCGGCATCTGAGTATATTTCACGTTCATGTTATAAATGCGGGTACTAGAATAGCGGAAATAAGGCATTAGAGGAAATAGGCGTAATCCCTTGTCTGCTTTCTCGATTACTAATAATCTGTTACACTGGTGGGAGTTCTTATATTTAGCGATTTCCATTTGCCGTACTTTCTTTGTTAATTTTTCTTCACTAATGACTCGAGATATTTCGATTTAGATAGGGGACGCTGCTTTAATAAAAGTCTATGAATACTTCTTCCTTTCGAGTAAAATGAGTAGATCACTGTTTTTTTTTTTTTTTACTAAAAATCCCAGTGTTTTAATCATAATAATAATTATTAATATAAGCTACTATTCAGCAGAAGCACCGAATTGGGCCAATCTTTCTATATTAATATATAAAGCATGAGTACGTCAATAAATATGCTTACGTGAACGTGATAATAAATAAATTATGGATTTAGTGGAAAATGTTAAACGCGAAAAATGTATACTCAGTGACATCAGAAATGTTACATCTAGAAGGAATCTTTTGCCATAAGAATGACTATATTCAAAGCATGCTATGGTGATAATGTGAACTGTTTATCTCTGTATTTGTATGCGATAAAAGAATATTATCTCTCTTTTTTTTAAGAAATCTGTTTATGCGAGCTGACTAGTATAAAAATATTTAGTTATTGCTCCTCCCTGTCTACTAGTGTTAAGCGTAACAAAATGCCTCCAGTTCGAAGACGTCATAATTATCACAATAGCACTATACGTAATGAATGACTTGTTAGAAAGTTGCATCCAAAAATTATCTTTTCCGCTCCCTTTTTTAAAGAAATATGTTGACGATATAATATACACCGTCCCGAAAGATAAATGCCAGGAAATTTTAAATATCTTTAATTCGTATAACAACTGTATTCAATTTACTATAGAAACAGAAACGGAAAACAGCGTTCCTTTCTTAGATACGTTAGTGAAGAGGATGGACGACACATTTTAGATTGGTACAGAAAAGCAACCAGCTCTGGGCGGTACATACACTATAATTCTAATCATCCTATTAAGATGAAAATAAATTTCATTTTAGAATTCAAAAGACGCATAAAAGCCATTTGTCATCCTTCCTTATATGACAAAAACATAAAAATACTTAAAGACATCCTGACAGATAATGGCTATCCTATCAAACTCACGAATAGATTGCTATCAGACAATGGAAATAGTTCCAGACGTACTAACTCTATTCCCCATTTAAAGCCAGACTTGCCATTTAGGACTTTAACGTATGTTGAAGAACTGACACCTAAACTCGCAAAGCTTTTCCATGGGAAAGTTAAAATTGCGAACAAATTCTTGGTGACCACGAACACTCTCTTCACTAAAACTAAAACTCCATTGCCACACTTGTTAAAATCCGGAGTGGTAATACCAAATACCCTGTGGGGATTGTGATCTGGTATATATAGGCCAAACAGCACACATCCTACACTCAAGAATAATATCACATAAAAGTGACAATAAGAATATTAACAAAAAACAGTCATCGGCCCTAGCTATACATTGTCATTCCACAAAGCATATTATTGCATATGAAAAAACCAAAATTTTAGAAATGGAGTCTTACAATCAGAAACGCCTATTTTTAGAAATGTTTCATATTACAAAACAGACTAAAACTATGAACAAATAATCAGGTATATCTAACCTAAGTAATATTTACACGTATCTCATCAATTACCAACTTAATTAATTTTTAATGTTACTCCTTGTACTTCCCTTCATACACATAAATTTTATACACGTGAAATTGACTCCGTTGACCTCTTGACTCGACCGACACACAACCTTGACATCACCGATGTATATATTCAATGTCGCGCTGTCCCACATTATTGTTGTTGGTTTTTATTGTTTTTAACATTGTTTTATTTTAAATTGTGATTATTTTAAATTGTGACCATTTTCATTACACTTAAGAAACACAAAGATGCTACTTTCTGTATACAATCTCATTTGAATTGTGAGTATTTTGTGGTATTACTTTCTGTAATTGTGATATGTTTATTAAGAATTTTTTTTTATTTTGTATGTAATTATCAACAGCCCTGATGTAGGTTTTAATTAAAGACCGAAAGCTTGGTTTTTAAAAAAGAGTCACGTTTTTAATTGCCGTTTGACTGCCTTACCCAAGAAACTATCCTGATACTACAATATACGCAGTCACGAAAAAATATTAATAATATATAATATATATATATATATATATATATATAATAATCAATAGTATTATAAAAATAAACACACAAATTATATATATATATAAATGTATTGAAAAATTCAAAAGATTCTTGGTAGTAGTGGCATACATTTTCAATTATACATTGTGATTTGCATTTTATATTTGTCATTGTTTTCTAATTGACAACCAGTTGTCATATTGTTATTACTTTTACTTCATTGTATGCCACTACTACCAAGAATCTTTTAAATTTTTCAATACATTTGTATATTTGGCAAAGAATTGTAATATATTTTATATATATATATAGTAGTTTTTTAATGAGACCTAGAATAGATTTAATACTTTTCAGTTAGTTTATATCCTTGTAGTGCTTTGTTTATCTGTACGCATTGTTCATATTTATTGTGTGTATAATTCTCTTGTTTGTTAACCGTGTAATATTTGAGTATTAGCAGTTGAAATGACGTACCCCATACATACTATAGTGTAGTCAAGAGGACAAATAAATTACCTATATGTCTATTTATCTATTTGTCTATCTATTTATATATTTATCTATAAATATTCTATGAAATAAAGAATTAAAGGAATTATATGATCATTTAGAAAGAGTAAATGCAACAAAGAAAAATGTCATAATTTACCAAAAAATTGCTGCTTATTGTTTCCCTTAAACGAAGTATTTTTTCAAAATGGATGATTATGCCTTTCTATACGGTAAATGAAACAACGAATGATGTAATCTCAATACTATACGTTAAAAGGCATGTCTCTACGAGAATATTTTGAAAACCTTTTTATAAATAGATTGCCTAAAGTTCGTTTCGCGTTAAATATATTCAATACAACTATTATTCGTGAAAAACTATTAACGCAATTCTTACGTGACTACAACCACTGCATTAGAACTTCACCAGTGGACTCTAATCGCAGTGTTGCGTACTGTCAATCACATCAAGCACTTTTGGAAGTCGATTATGATCGATGACTCGTATTTTGTTTATGGGTTCTAGAAATGTTTAGTAAGATGAAGGTTTCTTCAATTTTGTACTTTTTTCTAACGAGTTTTGATTCCACAATACCAGATTAGTTAATACATGTAATTTTCATCACTATAGTGACGAAAATCTCAACTTTTTAGAACGCTGGATAGGCAACACAGATGTTGTATCAATATGTGGGGTGGAATAATTGGAACCCTAGCGGTAGGTCCGTTCTTCTTTGATGGTCACTTAAACGGTGCCACATTTCTTCGATTTTTAAGAGACACTTTACATGCACTTTTGTAAAATATTCGTCAAAGAATGTGATTACAACTAGATGATGCGCCAGCGCATTTTCATGTAAACGGCAGTTGACACAATTGGCAGGCAGGATCCCTAGCCCTAATAAGCCCCAATTTTTTTTTTATGGGGATATCTGAAAAATATCGTTTATAATACACCAACAACCACACTCGACGATATGAGAGATCGAATGAGAATAGCGTTTCGTTCTATAACACCAAATGTTAGTTAAACAGTCCTTTTAAGATAGAATTCGTTTATGCATTTAAAGAGGGACGTTATTTCGAGCACTTGTTAAAAAAATTAGTTTTCATTTACTGCTTAAGTTTGTTATTTGTTTAATAAAGTAGGTGTATATTCTTTACCTAGTTATGTCGCCTTTTAGTTACTGTGAAACAAAACCAATCAAACCGATAAGTTAATAAATATTAGCCTTTTAAAACATAAATTGCAAGATATTAGTGTTTAAAATTAGAAATCTTAAATTACTAAAAAAAACTATAATAGACAGATATAGGAAACCCTAATGCTTTTTCAAACACATTTAAAATTATAATATAAGTATGGCAATAAAAGCAGGGTGTTCTATTTAAAATAAGAAAGTTATTTTTTTTAATATTAGTCAAAACATTTTTTTTAATTTTAGATATCAACTTTAATTTATCTTAAACACTAATGCTTTGAGTAATGGATAAATACAATTTAAAATAATTCCTTGAAATATATAAGACAAAAATGTCTCTTAAATTTTGATATACATATTCAAAAACAGTAAAATATATTGAAAAGAGTGAGTTAGATTTAGAGAATATAACAGTAACTGGTCTTCATTTAGCCTACAGTATCAAAATGTGCTATAATATACACAAAAATATTTATAGGTATAAAGGAAGGTATAAAAATACCTAATTCATACCAATATGTCTTATATTTGAAACATTTTCTATATTTTAACATCGAAGTTATTTCATCGTGCAAAATACCGATTAAACCGATAAATTAGAAAACGAGACTACAGTTCTGCGACTCTCCATTCTCTGTGTAAATTATTCAAATCACATTAACGTGAATTAATTTTATTAAGTGCTTCTAACAAGGCGTTTTTCCTAAAATATTCCCGAAGCACTTCTGAAACACGAGCAACAGCTAACAAGCAATGATAAATTTGGACCGCAGAGGAGTTATTTAGTTAAAGTAGCGGATTTCTGGAAAGCCGCGCACACTACTCCGTCTGGGAAACGCTGCGATCCTACAACGTTATAATGCACGTTTGATTTAATAGAGGGCGTTATTGCAGATTATACGCTAGATTCCCAGTTCAACACGGCCCAACTTCCGCCTCTCTAAGGGCCCTGTCCGATATTACACAGGCATTAAGCTGTATAGGTATATAAACTAAATATTATATGTAAAGGTTTGTATTGTTCAGTCTGATTTGTATGTATATTTGTTCCTCTCATATGGGAAAACTTATTATAAATTCTATAATCCTAAACGAAATTTTCCAGGATAGCGTTTGGCACGTATTATGATTATTGTTTTCTGTAAATGTGGCAAGTTTGTACAGAACTTAGAAACACGTTTATTCCATTTAAGATGCTTTTCTATTTAACTAAATGTTCAGTATTAGCTCCCATAATCCTAGTAATATCTCGAATTCTGGTGCATACTAACCCAAATTATAAACAAGAATATTTTGTAGTACATTTTACTGCAAACTGACTTAATTAAAGCGAATATAGGTATATTAATTGTTATTAGTTTTGATACGTTAAATCTTAGGTTTTTAAATTCTTGACAAATAGGTTGCAGTGTCTAAAGTTTCATTAAAAGTAAAAATAGTGCATACTTTTTATATTACATTTGAACAGGCGCAATATGAAGTTTGTATTTAATTATACTGAGAAAGCAAAGAAGAAAGAGAAGCAAGTACTAGTTAGTTAAATAATTAAATGAAGTGATGGAATTCTCTTGGTGAAACATGTCGAAATATAAGCATGTAATAACAAATAACACACTTGTTATTGCTTCACAAATAAATATAATTAAATACTCGATGTACATTTCGCCTTGCGGCATCGTCAGGAGTTTTCGAGAAACTAAAGTAAAATTTAATATGCTGCATGACATGGAAAGTGCAACACCAAGAATGGGTGCGAATTTTTTGACCAAACTTGGTAGAAACGTATAACTAGTCAAAAGCAATAATTGATTAAAATTTTGTTGCGATAGATCTAGTGGTCATGACACATCTGACACTTCATTCAGTTTTCGCTGACATTAATGTGTGGTGTATTAATTGTTTGTTTGAAATTAATTTCAACGGTTTTGTCTTATTATACCTTTGTTTAACGTGTTTAAAGAGTTTTATTATGCCTAGTGCGGCAACGTGGAAATTATCGCCAATTAAGCGAATGCGACACAGGTCGAATTGTTGGTTTGCGAGAAGGTGGTTTTTCATACAGGGAAATTGCAAATCGCCTTAACCGGAACCAATCCACCATTATGCGCTGTTATCAATCATGGACTAGGGAAGGTCAGGAAAGACGCCAAAGAGGAGCCGGAGGCCGAAGAAGAACTAATGAGATACAGGACCGCCGCCTTCGCTTAATGGCACTAAGAGACAGGTTTTCCAGTATCAGATCAATTGCTGACGTGTGGTTAGGTAATATTGGTCGTCCTGTAACCCTTCGAACCGTTTATCGTCGAATTAGGGGTTTCGGCTTACAATCTTATCGTCCACATCTTGTGTTACCACTTACGGCTCAACACCGACAGCAACGTTTGGAGTGGTGTAGATTGCGACTGCACTGGAACGTGGAGTGGCACAGGGTAGTATTCAGTGATGAATCTCGATTTTGTCTAGGGATGCATGATGGCCGTATGAGGGTCAGACGAAGACGTGGGGAACGTCGTGATATTCAGTTTTCCGTTGAAAGGCATGTGCATCGAGCAGTGGGTGTTATGGTATGGGGTGCTATAGCATATGGGAGTAGGTCTCAATTGGTGTTCATCCAAATCACCATGAACGCCCAGCGTTACATTGATGAGGTGGTAGAACCCCATATTCTACCATATCTTCAAACGCTCGAAGACCCACTTTTCCAGCAGGATAATGCCCCTCCCCACGTAGCGAGAATTTCTATAAATCGCTTGGAAGAGGCTCATGTCAATATCTTGCCATGGCCACCCAAATCCCCCGACCTCTCGCCAATAGAACATGTGTGGGACATTATGGGACGAAAACTTATGAATTTAACCAATCCCCCGCAGACACTAATAGCTCTCCGGCATGGATTACAGGTTGCTTGGGACACCATACCCCAAGAGGATATCGACCACCTAGTCGAATCAATGCCACGAAGAGTGAGGGAGTGTGACACTAATAGGGGCGGTTCAACACATTATTAATAAAAATTATGTTAAATTGTGTTAGTCTTTTGTTTTTTTTCTTTGAAATTTTAATCAATTATTGCCTTTGACTAGTTATACGTTTCTACCAAGTTTGGTCAAAAAATCCGCACCCCTTCTTGGTGTTGCAGTTTCCATGTCATACAGTATATACTGTAACTACCTACTTCAAACAAAAATGTAAATAGAAAAAATATACAAAAAATAGATAAGTCATGACCTTTTCATAATTTTTTTTTTGTATATTTTTTCTATTTACATTTTTATTTGAAGTAGGTAGTTACAATATATTAAATTTTACTTTAGTTTCTCAAGAACTCCTGACGATGCCGCAAGGCGAAATGTACATCGAGTATTTAATTATATTTATTTGTGAAACAATACCAAGTGTGTTATTTGTTATTACTTGCTTATATTACTAGTTAGTTGTTGTATATGTAGTTAATACGTTTTATGTTAATATTCTAATGCAGATTACTTTCTATAAACTCGCAAGTTTTCGATATAACTACACATTTACATTTACTAGTTTGCGGGTGATTATCGTTGACTATTAAATTCAAAGTGATCTCTATGTATTTTTGCACCCACCTAGATTGAATCCGCAATATATACAGCTACCTAGTGCCATTTGCTTAATGAAATGGTTTCAGTTTCACACTGATTGCTTTGCATATTGCAGTTAATAAATAAATTAATATATGCATAGAAACGGTACAACTAGTGATATCCGCATCAAACCGGGAATCTTACCTATCCTAACTGAGGTTATTTACCAAAATTTAAAATAAAGTAGAGGCTGCTGTAGCACATTATAAAACTTCATCTGTAATATTATTAAGTAACCCTGAGTACCTTCTTTTTTTATTTGGTTTCGTAAAGCTTTATTGACTAACATACGTATCCTGCCATTTATAAGATATCGTTTATAGCTGATGTATATAACATTTGTATATACTATACATGATCTGTCCAATGGCAAAATATATTCTTATACAGCAACTATTCGAGGACAATAAACCAACTGCCATTTTTATTGTTCTGAACACTACGCATTTTATTACATTTTATGTTACACTTTTAAGATTTCATTAAATTATCATGAATTTTGAAATGTTTCTGATATATATTTATTTATCGTTGAAATTTGTAACATTTGAAAAATTCCTATGAAGTAGTGAGTAACGATGAATAAAGTGTTTTAGGCTTAATTGGAATGACATGAATAAATTACTTGTAAAGACTATTTAAAGTACTTACTTCCTTGCATCTCTAGGCAAAGCTCTATACCGCATGTATCAAATTTCATTTGCCATAGAAGATCAATGCATGCAATACGTGGCAACGTGGTACCCCTACTTTCCTTTCCAATGCCAGCGACGACCGATGCCACGATATCTCGCAAATTCAAGTTAGCAATAACTATTGGACCACCGAATTGGTTGTTTGTAATGCTTTCAGAAATAATATCTACAAATAGCAAATATTTGTCTTTCTTTTTCCTTTCAGTAAATGCAAAGAATTCTTAAGCTGCGGTCACCCTGCATGACACAAACAAAAGCGTAATTCCAATAAAATTAAAAAATAACCATAAAATAAAAGATAATCATAATAAAATAGAAAAATAACCCTAATAAATAAATAAAAAGGGATTCTGAATAATAATAAACTATACAAGGGGCTCAAAAATTTCTCTCTGCACAGCAAGACATTACCCTAGGCGGTCGTAAAAATTTACTCTTACGTTTTCTAACATGTGAGCAGTTACTGCATTAGCAGCCTCAATTATTTTTTCTGCTCTACCAGCTTCATGGGTATATAGAATATTTTTTAGATATCCCACAAAAAAAAATCATTTGGAGATAGATTAGGAGATCGTGGAGGTCATATGATGTCCCGTTCCAGTAATAAGACGACCAGGGAAAGTATTCCCTAGAAAATCCTTTACCCTGACTGCATTATGTGCTGGACAGTCATCATGTTGAAACCAAACGATTTCATGATTTATTCCAGTGTTTTGAGTGGCGGGAAGTATTTGATTTTGTAATAATTCGAGGTACTTGTCGGCATTTAATAAAAAATGGTCCTATCAAATGGTCACCTAAAATACCTCCCCAAACGTTTACTTTTTGAGGATATTGGGTGCGGTTTGCAAAATGCCGGTGTTCATTTTCCGTAGCCCAATATCGAAGACCCCTCTGTTCTTCGCTTTCCGTGCAATGGAAAAGTTGACTCGTCGATGAAGCAAATACTTCTATCCAGTCGTCTCGATGTATCTTATCCATAACGGATTGACAAAAGACCATTATTCGAAAATGGTCCTCCGGAAATATTTCTTGGGTTTTCGGATACTTAAACATTTCAAACCATTACGTTTCCAAATACGTGAAATATTTTTGTTACTTATATCCAAATTCACGGCAGCACTTCCAGTTGATATCGTGTTGTCTATTTCCACAATACTACAAACTAATACATCCCGACGTTCACTTTTCTCAATTTTTTGTGGGAATATCTTTCTTTCTTTTGCATTTCGTGCAATTATTCAAACAGAAACATTTATCAAATGTATTAATACTATTATAAATTGTTTGTCTGCAAGGTACAGGACGGTCTACAAAAGTCAGCGCAAACATATTTATGCACGTTGTTGCAGAGTTATTGTCATAGGACCATCTTCCTATCTGAAGCTTTTCAGTGGGTGTATAGAGACCCATTATAAATTAATTGTACTGAAGCTTTTATTGCACACCGCAACGTGTTCGCAGCTAAACATTGAATGTAAAATTTGGACGGGGAGTAGTGGGAAGACTGGTGATCGAAGAAAGTCTTTGTGGTGTCGGTTGTTGCCGGCATTGGTGACGGACAGCAGGGGCACCACGTTGCCACGTATTACATACATACGTATAGATCGCACGTAAACATTAAATCTATATGCCTAATGGTATTTGACACATGCTGTATAATTGAAATTAGTCAAAAAGTATCGCTTTAATATTTTCTAATGCTGCCACTGAAGAACTTGTTCCGATTTAACTAAGAATTTTCCTCACTAGCAACATTAAAATTCAATTTAATTGTTCGTCTTCAAGAAAATTGAGGCAAATTCCAACAATTTGCAATTTGTATTCTTCTGTGAGTCTCATCCAGGGAACGTGTAAATTCAAAACGCATACTGGTTATTGGTAATGGTGTCATACCTACTTAAATGCAAATTTATCTGTCATAGTAATAATTGTTTTTAATAAAATTCCAGTGAATACGTGTTCTTATATTCAACAGGCTACGACGCATTACTCAGCTATCTTTGATATTATTCAACGTTTGAGTATGTTAATAATAATGGCTTGGATATTTATAGTATTTATATTTATCTCATATGTTTGAAGATAAACTGAATATAGTTTTAATAATGGTTCTGTGATCATACCTACATAAAGACGCTATTAAATCGTGTTCTACATCTTTCTTAAAACATTACGTCTTTTTTCTTCTATCCATACTCCATTCGGGAATGGTAACTGATATTTCCTATAAATTTAAGAAGAAATTAAGACGTCAGTTTAACCCTTAAAACAAACACCCCGTAAAGATTTTTCAAGTCTGGGAACAGAAGTAAATCAGTCGTTGCGAGATCCGGTGAATAAGGTGGACGCGGAAGCGATTCCCATAGTAAAACTTTCAAAACATCTTTTGTTTTTCTTGCGGTGTACGGTCTTGCATTATCCTGTTCCAATAACGGACGCTTATGCAACTTCCCAGGCCGTTTTCTTATAAGTGCCTGTCGCAGTGCTCCGTACAGTAACTCGAATAATATTCTGCGTTGATTGTAATATCTTTCGCCAGTTAATCAAAAAAAGAAAATAGTCCCTTCGCAATCCCTGAATACAGCAAGCATTACCTTTCCTACAGACGGAATTGCACGCGCCTAAAGTGGAGGCTCTTCTTCGGACGTACCCTTTTCTTTGGATTGACTTTTGGTCTCAAAGTTAAAATAAGGAATCCACGCATCGTCGGTGGTTAAAATCGTTGCCATAATTCATCACCATAACGGGCAAACAGCTTTTGAAGTTGATGACATTCGTCAGACCCATTGAGTTTCTGTTTCCGTCCTAACAGCCCTCGCACCCAGTGGGCTAAAACCTTGCTTACGCCCAAACAATCGTGTAAGATCTCATAAACTTGTCGTACACCTTTTCATATTCTGCAGACTCACCAAAAACTCCTTGCATACGTTTAAAAATTTCTGAAGTTTTCACACCCTCTTTCCGCGAAAAGAAAATTTTTGCCCTTTGGTTTTAGCCGCGTCTTCCATGGTAACATAAACGGTGCTATGGAAATGCGTCAATATAGGTCAAACACCTAAATCAGGCTGAACGATATTGCACTGGATAGCTGCATAAACATATCAAGACCTGTCTATCACCAATAGCATTTCCTATAAGTTCTGCGTAATTTAATTAGAGCACAATTCTCAGAACTTCCCTCGTATGTACTAATATTTTTTAAAATGATTATAAAAGTTTAAGAAGTATATAATTTCGATTTGCGTAGAGCAGTGGGGGCAGCATAATGGTAGTTAAATAATATATGTGAAAATAAACAGTTTCACTTAAAATACATTAGATTGTTTTTGTTTTATAGTGATATGGTAACTATAGGAATAAAAATTGCTTAACTTGCTGAGTCAACGTTATTTAGACGCGTTATATGATAAAACCTCCTTTGCAGCTAGTAATACATAGCAATATTTCTTGTGAAACAAAGTCCGAAAAGAAGTACATTTAAAATAAAATTTGAAATACTAACAGATGAACATGTTAGCGCGAGTATTCTTGGCGAACACAAGCTTAATGTTTATGAGAGGGGTCGCACCGCCGTAAAATGTATTTAGTTAATATTACCTACAACCTTTTATATAATTTAAGACAAAATTATAATAATTTTACTCCCAGTTCAAATTATATATCGCGCATATACATGTCCAAATTAGTTCGCTATTAAATAGTATGTACGTCCGCAAGACACAATGCCACAGTAATAATTTCGGGTGATTTATCATGTACTGCATTATAATATTCCCGAATTAGGTTGAATGTAGTAGTTAATTTAACGTTCATCATGTGAAATGAACAAAGCGATTAGTTGTTAATGGCACGGGTTTCTAAATATAAATTCCGTGAGTAAACATTTTCCCGGTGGCACTTTATTCAGGTAGTCGTTTTTATGATAATTCCAGTAAACAATTTCATTCAAGTCAAACAATTGCTCTATGTAATTCAAGCTACCAGTGATTGTTCTGCCAGCTCCATTCCAGATAGTTAAACAAATGAGTAAAATCTTAATTAAAAGTTGTCATAAACACGAATAGTATGCAGTTGTAATGCTTTTTTGTCACGCCATTCCTCAGTAATTACAATACAAAAAGCAGTAGAATGTTATAAGTAAAAATAGTCTGAAGTCATTGTGAAATCGTACTGTTTCTCGACAAAAGAAAATTAAAACCAAATACCTAGTGTAGTTTTTCCATATTATTTACATCACTCGAAAATAAACCGAGATAAATACTTCATTTTTTCATATCGATGTTGTTAGTACAATCTAAAGGGGAGAAGTATAAGAATGAGAAATACCAAGAATGATGATTATGACGTGCTGTAGGTTTTGCTACAAACGTACGCGAACAAGGAGGAAAAAAAGAGAAAAGAGTGAAGAGGAATAGAAGGAGTGCCCTGGTATTGGATAATGCTTTCTTCCTTGGAAATTCGCTTTTGTGTTAATAATGGATCTCAACAAAACACGAAAAAACGCCAGAATACACCAAGTCCTCGAAAAAAATTCGCTTGAATTATGCATCTCTCTTTTAAAAAATTAATGGAGAATCTTTATTCGCTGTATTCCTCCGTTTTTACGAGCTAAAAGAAAATTTAAAGTTATTTATAAATTTATAATGAAAAATGGCGAAATATAAATTAAAGAGAATGAAATTTTGTGCTCGCCTTTTATTTTTAAACTGCTACGTCGATTATTATTATCACATTTCATTCAATTTTTATTGTATTAAATGAGAGAAATAATAATGTTCTTAATATATTTATTTACCAATTTCTGATTATTTTTTTCAACACAGCTTACAAAAGAGCCCTCTATTTCTGCTCTAACGTTACTTTATATCTAGGCTGTTAGTATTATATTATTGCCTGATACATAAGCACTAATTTCTACTGGTTGAGGATTTACGATACCATATAGTAAAATTATCACTCTTGAACCAACTGTATACTATCACTACTTTGCCCATGTGATTAACTTGGCCTAACACACCACTTCTGCATTTGATAACTTGTCTGGTTTAGATTACATGTTATAAGGCTCTTCTTCGACTTTTGATTGTTGTAGTAAAATCTGCATCAATACCTTTAGCTTCATCTATATACCTTGCCTACTGAATATATATGTTTAAGTTTCTTGAATTCTGCAAATACCAGAAATACTTCTTCTCGATTTGCCATTATACCAGAAATACTTCTTTCCGATTTGCCATTATTTTCTCACAATTGCTAAGATTATTCGAAAGATAAATCAAATGCCTTGGAGAATTATAGTCCTATCTCACTACTACCAGTATTCAGTAAAATATGTGAAAGGTTGTTGAATAATAGATTGCGGCCTTTTATGAAAGCCAATTATATTCTCAGTCTACATCAATATGGTTTAATGGAAAATTGTCTACAAAAAACGCTATTTACTATGTTTTGGATTACATTTATGATGGTTTGAATAGGAAACAATTAACAGTCGGAATATTTTTTGATGTCATTGATCACGATGTATTATTTATTTAAAAAAATGGGACGCTATTGGGTACGCGGTATTGCATGGAATTATTTAGATCGTATCTGTTTAATACACACCACGTTACCGCTATAGTCGGAAAATCTAGCGACACTAGGAAAACGCATCTGCCTGGGTTCTCGGCCATAGTGAATGGAGTACCGCAGGGCTCGACTTTGGAGCCCACGCTGTTTTTGATATTTGCCAACCATATTTGCTCTCTAAAGGGTTCTATAATGTCCCAGATTGCGGACGGCACTACCTGTTTGGTTTAGTTCGGAAGGCGGAGCGCCGCTGTTTTATTGGCTTGCGAGTAGATCACCGGTTGACTTGGGATGCTCACTGTGCGGAGCTTTCCAGAAAACTTGGGTCTACGTTATATGGGTTGGGTGTACTGAAAAATGTCGCGATTTTCCCCTTGAAATTATTTTATTTTGCTTATGTAGAATGACGACTTCATTATGCAATTATATTCTGGTGATTTTCCACATACTTTTCTAATACCTTTATTCTTCAGAAACGAATTAAAAAATGGACGTGCGGTGCCCTCACAAATCGCCTTGACGAGGCTTGTTTCGCCATTTGAATGTCTTGACTCTAGTGAGATTAAATATATAGCTGCCGGTAATTTTTTGATTGTGAAAGAAACTACTAACTGCTAAACTATTTGAATTTAAAAATATTTCGTTTTGGGGAGCCCTTTTTTTCATATAACAAGTTTGTTGTCATGTGCTTTAATGTACTTATTCAACTCACTGTATATGTTTTGTTAGTTGATAATAAGTTTGTTACATATGTATTTGTATCTGTTTATTTTATCTTATTTTGTACTCTTGACAATTATCCATGTTCCATTGGAATTTATATAAACGATATTATTATTATTATTATTTATTGTAAAATGAAGATATTATCATATGTGGTACATAAAGAAATTTTAATTTTGTAATTAATTGGTATAAGTTATAAACTCTGAGTCAATGTGAATAACTTATTTTAGTTTCTGGTACGTAGTATAAGCAAGTATTGTGATGATGAAAATTTTCGACCTCGAGATTTTTATAGATGTCTACGTTTTAAAGTCCCCTCATAACAAACGACGTTCTTATACGTATGAACGTTTCAAATTATACAAAATTGTTCTAAATTAAACTTTTATCTTCTTAGAAAAATAAACCACTCCTGTTACTTCAAGTGCAAATATTAAGAAGTATTTATGTAAAGATTATTCAAAGACTTATTATAAATATTTCTAATCTCTATAGAATGCATATTTTGCCTGCTATTTGCAAAAAAGTGCTAGACGCTAAGAGTAAAAGTGTTACTTCCGATCCGAATTTTTAAATTTCATATATACAAAATATATTCCAAATTCAGCTCTAAATACTCTTGTACTCTTGATAAATATCTATAGAATATATAATTTACGACATATTTGCTCAAAATCGCTATTCCATAAGAGTAGAAGTGTTACTTCCGGGCCGAATTTTGAATTTTTTTTATACAAAAGTTATTGAAAATTAAGTTCTAAATACTTTTATACTCGTAATGTACCTGCTTAAAAAGCATGACTTGCTAAATATTTGCAAATAATGATTATTATTAAGAGTAAAGGGCCTACTTCCGGTAAAAATTAAAAAATTATTTTTAATAAAATTCTTTTCAACTTTAATTATGAGTACATATGAATTCTTTATAAATTTATTTATAGTAGTTAACGAAATATGGAGAAAATCGATTTTTTCACCGAAGCAAACTACTACTTCCGGTCTTCACATTTTACTAAAAATCTAGTCAGATCTCAAGAAACAGATTATATTCGTAAGTATAAAATTTGGAACTGATATCTATAGCGGTTTGACCGTTATCGTGGTCACACACACAATGACAGACAGGCAGACACACACAGAGAGAGAGAGAGATCTTTTTAAAACCACTTTTTCGAAATCAGAGGACTTCAAAACGTTAATTTCGAAATTTTCATCATGACAATACTTGAGAAAGTAAAAGCGATTTTTAGAAAGTGTCTCTCTCTCTCTGTGTGTGTGACCACGATAGCAGTCAATTGGCTAGAGCTATCAATTCCAACTTTTATATTTGCGTGTATTATCTCCCTTTTGAGATCTGATTAAATTTTTAGTAAAATCGATAGACCGGAAGTAGTAGTTAACTTCAGTGAGAAAATCGAATTTTGCCAATATTTTGTCAACTACGAAGTTTAAAAAAATTATCAAAGAATTAAAATGTTACTCAAAATTCAAATTTGAAAAGAATTTTTTAAAAAAAGTTTTTCGAAATGCCTACCGAAAGTAGGTCTTTTACTCGTATTGAAAATCAGTTTTTTGCGAAAATCTGGCAAATTATGCTTTCTAGGCAGGTACAGTTCGAGTATAAAAGTATTTAGGACATAATTTTCAATTTCGTTTGAATAAAAAAATTTCATGATTCGGACCGGAAGTACCACTTCTACTCTTATCGAATAGCTGTTTTTGCAAATATGTCGTAAATAATGCATTCTATGCTATGCTATATTTACTAAGAGTACAAAAGTATTTAGAGCTGAATTTGTAATAGTTTTTGTGTAGGTACATACATGAAATTTCAAAATTCAGACCGGAAGTAACACTTTTACTTTTAACGGGTAGCACTTTTTTTTGAATATCTTGCAAAGTATGCATTCTATAGAGATTTATTAAGAGCGTAGTAGTACTTATAATAGGATTTGGTCTAATTTTTGTATAAAAAATTCTTAAAATTGTATAATTTGAAACGCTCATACGTATAAGAAATCCGTGTAATGGCCACACGTCATTACTTCTCTTTCTTTTTCTCTTATTTTCTACTTATTTTATTATCGATCTCTATGCAAAGTTGGTCGTATTATGGATCTTGGTATTGTCTTCGACTCTAAATCAAGTTTCATACCACGTATTGAATTTTTAAAGCGCAACATTAAATATTTCTATAATAAAACATATTTCTAAAACTTTTACTTCAATTTTGTAGCTAGTAAGCTAGAGTAACCTTTGAGTGTGTGGGCTCCTCAATATACATATCTGAGAGTGAATATTGAGAGGATTCACACTGATTTTTGCAATTTATGACACTCAAAATCTCTGGAGTTTATAATAAGCAAAATATTCACTATGGTGAGCTAGAGAAACATAGTGTTCATTTTCTGAGTAGTCGTCGAGAAAAATATAGTGCCTGGTTTGTATGGAAATTCGTCGGTGTTTCGATCGATTATGCAGCTCTCCTTTCAAATTTAATATTTCGTGTTCCCAGACCACCCGCGAGCTCCACTCTCCATACAGTTACGTGTCGTGCTGCAAATCTCCGCTTTGTTGACCTTTTTTTATAATCAATAGTTTCTATTTCTTATGTTTTTACATATTTTTTTATTTCCATTCATATTGACTACCATTTTTATTGTTGGCTGGTTTTTTATTTTTTGTCCTATTACTGACAAATCGTTGGACATTAAAATATATTATTATTACTATTATTATTATATCCTTTAGCAAGATATCAATTAGCGGATTCCTTCATAATTATTACAGTAGCCTCGCATTTTGTTAATACTATATGCAAGATTCAATATTTAAAAATAATCTCTTCTTCGTATAGGTCCTAAATATTTGAGCAGTTCTTTTCCTTCTTAATTGTAGAACATTAAATCTACAGTTCATCATTTCACTCTATGTGCGCCAATTTTTCTTAAAATGTATTTGGAATTGCAGTTTGTATACCATTTGATTGAATTGTTCAACAATTCACTATAGTTATTCTTTTATATTTTCTATTTGTTGCTATTTGACAGTTTATGTCATTAGTAGTTTTAACTGCGGTTTCTTTTTATACTGTGGCTGCATACACATATTTAAGACAGATTACTTAAGCGCCTGCTAGATAATTTGAAAATTGAATAGAGTAACGATTAATAATGAAAGACATAGTATGTACTTAATTTGTAGAGATACCACTTTAGTTTATAAATTTAATGTTTATTTCGAAGTTAAATATCCTAAAAAAATTGATGGAACAGTTTGTGTACTATAACTGCGATATTTTCAAACTATACATAATTTCTGAATTATCGAGCTTCAGCTTTAAAAATGTAAAAATCTAATAAAATTACTTATTCGTAAAAATAAAATATTGTAAGTAACTCTATTCGATTGATATTAGTTATGCTTTGTGTAATAGGAGGCATTTTTAAATTAACAAGTTATAATCGTCTTTATTCAGATATAATAATCTAAAACTTTTTCAATATCTCCCACAGACTCAAGAAAGTCGCATTTTTAAATACTAAATTTTTAGTACTTTTCAGTGACAAGCAAAATGTAATTTAAATTACTTTTACAATTTTAACTTTGACGAATGATATATAATTGTGAAGAACAGACGTTCAAATGTCAGAATAAACATAAAATTTACGTACTGAAATGATATCTCTACTAATTGAGCCTTTAATATCATACTTAATGGTTATTTCATAGCAATTTTTCAAAAGTTGCACTGTTCTTGCCATAGCTCAGAAATAGTTGAAAATCAACAATTACTATGAAAGAGGTATTATAAAATGTAAAAAATGAGGTGTGGTCCCCAGGACTTTCTTATACGTATGTGCATTTCAAATTATACAGAAGTTGCTCTAAATTAAGTTTTAAGTGCTCTTATTGTAAAAAAAAACAAAATCAAGAGAAATTTTGACAGTTCTTAATACAAATTTTATTCAAAATTTCATTCTTTAGTACTTCGGTTCTCTTAGTAAATCTCTATAAAAAGCATACCTTATGAGATATTGGCAAAAAAGTGCTACTCAATAAAAGTAAAAGTGTTACGTCCGATCCGTGTTCTGAAATTTCTTTCTACAAAGTCCACTCTTGATAAGTCTGCTTAGAATATATAATTTACGAGATATTTGTAAAAAAATCGCTACCCGATGAGAGGAAATTCTCACCTCCGCGGTCCGAATTTTGAAATTTTTTGAAGTGTAAACTTCTTTTGGCGCGTTGCGCTGATTGTAGGCAGTGAACAAGACAAGACTAACCTGCAACGCTCGGATATGTAACGCTCGGATATATGTAACGCTCGGATATATATGTGTAACGCTCGGATATGTGTAACGCTCGTTCGGGTAAAGTCGGCTAAGGGAACAAGATAAATATATCATATAGAGTTATTTAATTTCAATTAAATTGAAATTTAAATGAATAAATAAATTCATGTCCCCGAGCAGGTTCGATCCCGAGCCGAACGGGTATGACCAATGTATGACGCCAGCACGTTGCATCAGACCAAGCGCGGGACACGTAATCGAATATTCATATCGTCAATTTATACATATACATACGTCACTGCTATACTCGTTCGGCGACCGTTACATGGGAGAGCATGACGCATCAGTCGTATAATACGTTACTGAGTATTATACGGTGTGTAAATGTAATAAATGTGCGAATACGTTTTATTTAATACGTTACTGAAATATTATACGCGTCTATATCGTATTATTAACCTCGCCTTGATGAAGTTTACACTTCTGCTGTGTGGTTTTAAGCACACTCATTATTCTTGTTTATACAAAAAGTAGTGAAAATCACACTTTAAACACTTTTACATTCATAATGTATTTGCGTAGAAAGCATAATTTGCAAAATATTGGCATAAAACCGATTTTCGATAAGAGTAAAAGACCTACTTCCGGTAGGAATTTCGAAATGTTTTTTTAATACACTTTTTCTCAAACTTAGTTTTGAGTACATTTGAATTTTTTATAAATTTGTTTAAACTCAGTAATTGACCAAATATTGGCAAAAGGTGATTTTTTAACTGAAGTAAACTACTACTTCCGGTTTACTGATTTTACTGAAAATCTAATCAGATGTCAAGAGGGAGATTATGCTCGTAAATACAAAATTTGGAATTGATATCTATAGCCGTTTTACCGCTATTGTCCTATTATAAATACTTCTAATCTGTATAGAATGGATATTTTGCGAGCTATTTGCAAAAAAGTGCTAGTCGCTAAGAGTAAAAATGTTACTTCCGGTCCGAATTTTGAAATTTCATTTATACAAAATATATTTCAAATCCAGCTCTAAATACCCATGTACTCGTGATAAATATCTATAGAATACATAATTTACGACATATTTGCAAAAAATCGCTATTCCATAAGAGTAATAGTGTTACCTTCGGTCCGAATTATGAATTTTTTTTTATACAAAAGTTATTGAAAATTAAGTTCTAAATACTTTTATACTCGTAATGTAGATTATCTGCAGGTTTTAGATAACAGATAATTTTTTTCGCCCTTATGAATCCCATGATGCTGATTACTAGGTACCTACTGCGATGAAGAAACTTCTGAAGGAATACTTATTCTATAATAATAAGATTATTTTCTCAAAGAACTGATTTATTTTTGTCTGAAGGTGGAACAACGATTTTTTCCAGGAAGAGTTCATCAGTATTAAGATTCTATTTCACCTATTTGATCCTCTTTTATGGTTTCAAAGAATGTAAAAGGAAATGTGTGGTTTTTCGCTGACAGATGTATTCTTTTGGAACATGTCTTTTTAACTTTATAATGTGTAATGTAATGGTTAATAAAGAAGACTTCATTACCGTTGTGGAATTATCTGGAAACTGCTTAATTTTTTCAATAATATTACTTCTATTATTTAAGATGTGCTAGCAATAAATTTGGAGCACCTTCTTGCTGGGCCTGACCCTGAAACGGCAGATGATGAACTAGACTGAATTATATTGCCAAGTTACTTTAGGTGTACCGTGCACACCCTCAACTTACTTGCCACTACTGATGCAAATAAGATTTTGGAAAAATCAACGGACTACAAGAAAATTTATTGTTCTACATTCAGGCTTTTCGGAATTTAAAGAGCTTCAGACTTAACTTGCTTCAGACTTAACGTATAAAGTGTGTAAATGCAAATTTCCTGTACACATCATGACTGGATGGAATTCATACTATGATGTGACAAAAAAAATTGCCAAATAAGAAGAAAATAGGAAAATGGTTCCCAAAGTTGAAACTCCAAAAACTAAAACACATTGAGTTCCAATTCATTGAAGTGTACTGCAGTGTGATGGAGCTACTAGCTTGTTAGATGGACTGCAAGGGGATATTCTTTTTAAATCGCTTTCTGCCAATCGACAAGGGACCGAAAAGAAGAGACGAAGTGTGAACACTTCACAAGTTGATTGTTATTATAAATTGTAAACAATGAAGAACTAAAAATGTTACATGCATACCCAACTATTAAAAAAATATTCTTTAAATATAACAAGACGCTACCATCTTCAGCACCGGTCGAAAGACGTGTGCCCAAATCCTACTTACACGCAAATCCGACTTGAAATCACCCCCTAAAGCATTAATAACACTGTCCAACAAGAAAATAATTTTTTAATGTTTCCTGCACATAATTTGTTAAATGTTACTAATTTTTGATTGAGAAAAACGAATTTAACAATGAAATATTTTTATTAGCTCTAGTTTCTGTGATACACAATACATGGAATTAGCTTAGTGTGAATTTGATTAATAGAAGACTATACAGTTTAATTACATTTTCCATCTACATTGAAAGTCCATTTAATTTTTTTTGTAGCAGATACATTCAAAGAGTCCTAGAATAATTGAAGAATACCTGGAAGATGTATGATCGTAAAGATAACTATGTACTGGCTTCATGGGATCGTGGTCTTTTGGCTTGCCTCTTGTAAACGACTTCTGGAGCATCCCTACACAATGACCAACAGTAATCCGCAAGCATTGCTTCATTTCAACAGCCCTGATATCTTTGTTCCATAACAAAAATATCCTAATGGAATCGCTCACTGTGTTCATCACTGACAGCTCCACAATTAGGAGGAAAAAAGTCGAGATGGGAGTGTAGAAAATGTATTTTAAGAGACATGTTGCATCCGAGTTCATGATATTTTTGTAGGAGCACTGTCACTAACTGAGTGTAGTTCTTATCCCGTTTGTTGCCTAAAAATCCATGAACAACTCCCTTGAAGGCTTCCCAAGCTTCCTTTTCTTTTCCCTTCAGAACTCGATCAAATGCAGGATCCTTTACAAGTTCTCGAATTTGTGGCCCGACGAAAATACCTTCATTAACTTTGGCATCACTTAATTTCGGAAATTTTTCCCTTACGTCTTAAAGGTCTGTCCTTCTTGGTTCATACCTTTAACAAAGTTTTTCATCAATCCCAGCTTTATATGTAGGGGTGGAAGAAGAAAATCTTTTGGATCCACAAGTGGCTTAGCAACAACATTTTCCTCGCTTGGCTTAAGATTTCTTGCAGGCCAGTCTACTTGGATGTAATGTGATTTTCTATCCCTACGTCCCACATACATAAAAAACAGCAGTATTTTGTGTAACCCAGTTGCTTTCCCAAGAGTATAGCGATTACTTTGAAATCGCCACAGATTTCCCACTTGTGTTCATTATATTTTATCGAGTCGAGGAGTGTTGACATATTTCCATAAGTTTCCTTCATGTGAACAGCATGACCAACAGGAATAGAAGGAAGATGGTTTCCATTGTGTAGTAATACAGCTTTTAAACTAAGCTTGGAGGAGTCTATGAATAGTCCCCATTCAGTCGGATCATGGTTCAAATTCAAATCCTTCATCAAGCCATTAATGTCGCGGCAAACAACAAGATTGTTTTTCTTCTCATAAAAGGAAATCAGATTCTTATGACGTTGTCTGTACTGTGAGACCCTAACATCACATTGAAGAAGATTCCATTGCTGTAGTCTAGAAGCTAGGAGCTCTGCCATCTCCTTTGACAGGTCGAGGTCCCTAATGAGATCACTCAGTTCCGCTTGACACAGTTTGTGCGGTTTGTCATCTTTTATTTCAAAATCAGGGTCATGGGATGTGGAAGGCTTACTGGGTTCCTCTTCATCCACAGAGTCTTGAATGTCTATTTCAAATGAAAAGTTTTCGGGTGGATTAGGAACAGGTAAGCTATTTGAATGAGGAATAGGTCGAATAGCAGGTTGAAGATTTGGGTATTGAACTTTTCTTCTTTTCTTCATAGACATTCCTGCCTTTATAGGTGGGGTCAAGCAGAAATAGCAATCATCTATATGGTTTTTAGGCTCCCGCCAAACCATAGGCACAGCAAAAGGCATAGATCGTTTTTTATTTTTCAATCATTCACGCAGTGTGACTGAACAAGAGTTACAACACATATGTGGAGCCCATGACTTATTTTGGTCTCCTACCTTCACACCAAAATAATGCTGGTAAGCAGTCTTCACAATAGGCGTCAGATTGCGTTTTTGTGACGAAAATGTTATTTCTCCACAAATGTAACAGAATTGATTCACTTGATTTACACATTCTCGTGGCATTTTTACAATTTTACACTTCAAAAGCACTTACAAACGAGAAATATATATGAATTATAACAGATACAATACGAAATGCACATTAACAGCACCAGTAAAAGTGTACATAACCTTCAAATAGTTAAAAAGCATGTGTTCTGTCGGTTGATAGTTGTGCCAAATACCAAAACGTAAATTTTCCTCAAACTAATAATTCTTACCCTAGATCAATGACATGTCACTGTATCTTCAAAACAAGAGCTAATCGGTGATTTTTATTGTTATTTTTGAATTCAGCGGGTAGAAATACATAAGATTCAGCTATTTTTGTGTCCGAAACATTTTCATTGTTGGGCAGTGTAATAGTAGGTAAACATAAGAATGTATATTAAATTTGTTTCTTATTTAAAGTTGTGGATTACCTATACCAAAAAATCACATCCTCATCCTACCTATATCAATTAATACCTAAACCGCGTTGAATTCTAAAATAAAATTCTGAGGATGTCACTAGATTATCTATTGAATTATCTAGATTAATTATACTTTATCTGTCATCTTTATCTAGGTAATCATTTGCAAAATCATCTTTTATCTGTATCTAGATAATAGTTTTCGAAATTCTCTGTTATCTTATCTCGATAAAATATTGGTTATCTGTGTACAACACTGATACTAAGGATATAAATATTTTTTCGGTCCTCTATTTCAACTGCATCTTATAAAAACGAAAATAAATCCGTTTCCACTTCTCGAGTTCTCGCAGAAAGTTTATATTGGATTTGGTCAGATTGAAGAGGAATATTAGTATGCGATCTGGAATTGTACGGAATCCAGTTCTTTTTATATAGGGTGTACGCTGGTACATGATTCCGTATGTTTCGTTATATTCTCCAATAGATAGTTGAATCTGAATCGACCCGATTCGGGACAAACTTCGCCATATACTCGACAATATCGGAAGGACTATGCGACAGAAATAACAAGATGCGAATATATGTATGTACGATTTTCTTGACGGATGCATGGATCCGAGCTGAATTTTAAGTAGGCGGGAGTACACATGACATTTACTGGATTTTGTGAATTTCATCCGTCGTCTCTGACCCGTCCCTAATTCACTTTTTCTGAAAAATATTAACAACCAACAGTCAGGCCTCCGGTTTTCCCAACCAGTTGGATGAACACGGTGATGAGATTTTCCTCGTTCTTTTTTTTTTCATTTTGTCGTCACAAATATACTATGTAGTTAATATAATATGTATATAAATTTGTTGAAATGAGTTCTGTGATGTGACATCAAAGATAAACTCACAAAACTTTGATAGAAACCCATTACGAGCAGACTCATTATTTGCAGTACTTTTATTAATATGTAAATATGATGAAGGAGAAATGAATTCAGAAGTTTATTATATTTCCTATTGAATATAAATATGTATGCTGATGTGAATGTCTTTTCCGTATTTTCTCTTCTATCCGAATCAGTTGGTTGTTACGAATATATTAAGGATTATTCTGATCATTTCTAAGGGTCAATGTAGAAATGTTTTGAATATTACTAATAATAGCAGATATATTCATTGAAGGCGTGCACAATTAATTAATCACGAGTTGATATTGTCACTGACTGCGGCCTTCAATCGTAAAGTCACGGGCACATGCTTCCTTATAATAAAAATATGAAATGGTATCCAATTTGTCCAATTCTTTGCAGATTTATTTATTTATTTATTTAAGGAAAAATACATGTGCACCTGGGTGTTGGCCACATGTATGTGCAGTTACATTATAAAGTCTCAGAAATGTAGTAACCTAATATGAATTACACATTTCGCGTACACAAGTGTACGTTACTTAACCTAACTATAACTAGTAACCTAAAATTATGGTAGACCTACTTAATAAAAATAAACCTATTTTATAAATTTCATTAAGAAGTAACTTGTGTCTCAAGCACATGAGGAATTGAAGGTTTATTCACTTGTGAATTGTTTGTTATCACCAGATACTTTTCCAAGCAACAGTATGTCCTTAAATAATCCCCGTTAACACCTCTAAGATCTGAAGAAACTTGCACCTTGCCTGTGTCCAAAATGAGTGGTTGCATTGCCAAGGGGTAGAAAGGGGCGTTGCAATGAAGCACTCGCTTTGTTATTAATACATATACTTCATATACAGTATTGACAACAGGGGGGGGGGGGTCGCAAGTGATCCTCCTCGCGGAAGAACACTTATAATTGTTCCTACTTTTCTATTCTCTTTGCTCTATTTTTTCGGTATCGCCGAGTCTCTCCTTACGTCGTTGCATTTGTAAATTCTGCCTGTTCGTTCAAATTCCATTCAACTCATCGAACAGTAGCAAGGCAGGCGCTTTAGATATAAGTTTATACATTTGATCTCGGTGTTTGTCTTTAAACTCAATGCAAGCAAGGATTCCTGTTACCGTTGCAATAAACTTCAACACTATACAGAGTTTTGATTCGCGACTTCTCTCTTCCTCCAGTTTATATACCCTTAGCATATACATAACCAACAAAGCTTTACCTACCAAACTTGGAGTTGCAAATCATCACTTTATCGTACAACTAAACTTATACTATAGATCGTGTCAATTCCATAATGCAGCATAGACCTTATATTATGACAATTGATTTCATGGTTACCAAAACTGACAATTGACAGCAACCATTACTCATAATAGCCAGGGATGTTTACCGCTGTACTAAACTCTAACGCTATACAGAGTGTGGATTTGCGACATCTCCCTCTCCTCCAGTTTATATGCCTCCGGCATATACATAACCAATAAATCTTTACCTACCAAAACTTTACGTTTTGCAAATCAATGCTTTGTCGTACAACTAAACTTATACTGTAGAGAGTCCCAATCAACCCCATTATGCAGTTCAGGTATTATGACAGTTTATAATAGCCATATACTTGGCAAAACAAAATTTGCAATAACGCAGCCGATATTACGATGGGGTTATTAAGAGATTACTAAAGATAATTAGAGATGCGATATTGTTATTAAACCTGTGATCTACAATGGAATTGAGACGATCTATAGATTATAATACTTTCTTAATTTCTACACTCTTAATGGTCCTTAATTATTCACTGTCACCTTTTCATTACTGGAGTAATCAATCTGTTCTAATCTACACTGTTTTCTTCATCAAACCATCTTCGTTGTTAGTAACACGACTAGTTTCGTTTAGCCGTTAGATGTTCAGAATATCTTCAACTTCGGCCTTCTTCTTGGACTAGTACTGAATGGTTGCGTTTCTGCTTTCTCGCTTGGTATATGGGAGGTACCGGAATCGATACCCGGCGCTTCCACCAAAATGTCAGTGGATGAGGCCTTTAACCTTAAAGTCAAGGACAGCTAATATCACAACGGGGGTTTTGCTTTGGGGGAGCACTCGCTAACATGTAATAAAAATAGGAAAAGGTACCTACCTTTTCTAGTTCTCCGCAAGATCTGGAGGAACATACACCTCGCCTGTATCCGGAATGCGTGATTGCACTATCAAGAGAAGTCGCAATGAAACATTGACTTTGTTATTAACACCTATATATTTCTAATACAGTATTGACAATGGGGAGGATTACAAGTTATTCTCCTTACGGAAGAACACTTATATTTGTTCATACATTCCAATTCCTTTTGCTTTATTATTTCGGTAACGCCGATTTTCAAAGCAGACGCTTTAGATACAAGTTTGCACAATCGATCTCATTCTTTATCTTGAAACGTGACGCAAGCAAGGATGCGTGTTACTGTTGTAAAAAACTCATACAAACATTATACAGAGTGTTGATTTTCGACAGCATATCCTACACTGCTATACAGTGAAATCAATATAGGTTGCTCAAAATATAGAGCAGACATTGTCGAACTTAGCTCTATATGTTCATTAAATAGGTCTCGCTTTTTAATTGCATTCTGCCTGCAATCTATGAATCCAGAAATTACTCTATTTACTATTTGTTGATTTAATTTACTTGTTTTGAAGACTAACAATATAAAACCTAAAGTATTATGCAAAGCAATATCGTTAAATTAATTTCATACATAGATAACAAAAAGGTAATAAGAAGTGCAGTGTTTCCAAATACGGTTCTGTCCCGGCATTAGGATTAGGACCATACGGTAACAGAGGCATGGGCATGTGTGGTATTTTCTAGAATTCACAATTTCTACAGCCACATGATCCAAATCTTTGTCAATCCCTCTTGTACACCTCTCACGTCCAACTTTTAAATGTATTATTAAAGCGCTTAATTCAACAATAATTTTTTTTGTTCCTGAGTAGTATTCCTGCAAAAAAGGCGTAAACCATCTAGTGACTTTGTTTTCGGTCATCCACTCTACGCTAAACAATAATGTTTCTTGTTGTTTCCCTTTTTTTTATAACTGGAGTTTGTTTTCGTATGGCTACTCTGTCAAAGTCGCTGTATTCCCTCTTATATGTCGCACTTTGGTTATTTTTCGATTACTTGATGGAACTGCCCTTGTAGATGCAGGTGATACAGCTAACGATGAAAACATAGGGTATGACAACATTGTATTTGCTTTCCACTATTGTTTTAGAGAATTTCGCTACATAGAAAGTATAGCCTTGAGAATCGTCTTATGCATAGGCTCAGGTTCAGTCTTCGTTGAAGTGTCAAAAATAGCTTGGAGTATAGCCTCACGTTCTGTTGGTGCGAAGTCATATTCATCAAAAACATACATGTCAAAAATATAAATGCCAATTTTCGTAAACCTTGAGACTGATCTTTGTATTATTGATGCTTCGTTGTAGACCTTACCAAATAGTGTCACTATTGAGAGCATACGACATCAATACCCTGATGGATGTACGATAAATGCATTCTAAAAAGTAATGGATACTTTCTTTACTAGTGGTAGCGTTAATTATGCAGAATCACGCAAAAGCAAGTCTATAATGAAAGATGAAAATCCATTACAAGTTCTAATTGGCAAAAAAAAGAAAATTCTCACGTCACCACAAGTTAAGTAACTGTTTCGCTTGATCGGTTTTTGCAAAACCAGTCTTGTAGGGCCTTAAGATCAAAGAGTAATGTTTATTACATGTATCATGTTACTAATTATGCATCCATTCACAACCAATTTCTGTTTCTGCAGTTAATGTAATTAAGTTATTAATTCACTTCGTTTAAAATCTTACAGTTCAATTACAAAAATATCCAACTTTTACATAAATAAAGATAGAAATAAAAATGAGACACTTAAATTTCTATAAAAAAAAAAGAAGAGTAATGGTTAATTGCCATTGCTTATTAGCGAAACGTGGAGGTGTTTCGATTTTCTTGAATCTCATAAGCCCACCTACCCTTTTTGAAATGGCAATTTCACATTTTGTCGTATGTATACAAAGTGGAGTTATCGTCGTGTGTATGAGATATTCCGTAAATTCGAAAAATTCTTAATTACACACATGTCGATTTATTTTAATGGTATCTTATGTATTTTTGGTGTGCATATCAAACGCATAGCTAACAAATATTTTTTTGACTTTTAGGCAAACAAAAATGATATCTGTTTTTTAAAGAATGTTATAAAATCACTTTTTTTTAATTATTTTAATCTGAATACCACAATCAAGTTATGCTTATCAACCCAGTAGCTAATATCTAATGTCATCTATTCAACTGTCAGTTCAGAAGTTAATGTCATGGCTTCCCGTATCGTATTAGAAAAAAAAAAACATGAAGTTGAGTATGAAGTGGTCATTTTACAGTAATGACGTTTTATATGTTTTTGGAGTGAATTTAATGAACAGGTCTAAAATGAAGCGATATGTGCAGGCTTTTTTATTTGAAAAAAATTAAATATGCGTATGGTCGCAGTGGAGAGCATATTAATGAAAATTTTCAGACAATTTGTGTAAATGCATAAATTGCGTTTTTTTTTATTATTTAATTAATAATTACTAAATAAACAACAAATATTGGATTTTCACTATTTAATATTCGAAATAATATTTGACAATTGTTTCGCCAACACAGTGGCTTCTTCAGAAATGAATAAAAATATTACACAAACACTTATATATCTAACAATATAGCACAATTTATGTAGAGGGGGTGATCTATTGAACAGTGTACATTATGAAAATAAATTTAATAAGGCGGAGTTATTTGTTTCTAACTGATCATTAAGTAAATTATTAGAGGGTCTATTTTTATTAATTTCAAGGGATTCTAGTAGGTTTAATTTAACACCTTTATTTTCTATATGTAGGATATCGAAATGATGACTTCTTCTTCTATGAGGTGGTTTGCGTATGAAGAATCAGTTTTCTTCATTTTGAAGGATCTAAAATGTTCTGACATCCTTTTCTCAAACGTTCTTCCTGTTTGGCCTATGTAAAACTTATGGCAATCACTACATTTTAACTTATAGACTCCTGACTGTTGGTTTTTAGGTGTTTTTTCTTTATTGTTCTTAATATATTTAGATAATTTCTTGTTTGTTCTAAAAGCTAGTTTTATATTATTGTTATTTAAAAACTTAGCAACTTTTTCACTAGGTGGACCGCCATATGTAATGGTTTTATATCTATTATTTGTATCTTTTATTATCGGATAGACTTGTGAAATAGCTTTCTTAAATAATTTATTATGGAGAATTTTATCTATTATTTCTGGTTTATAGTTATTGTTAATTGCAATTTGTTTAATTATATTTAGCCCCTTTTTAAAATTAACTTTGGAAAGTGGTATACTTATGAGTCTATGTATCATACTATTATATGCCGCTAATTTGTGTTGTCTAGGGTGAGTTGAACTGTTGTGTATGGTTATGTCTGTGTGTGAGGGTTTTCTGTATATAGAAAAATCAAGTTTATTGTTAATTTTACTAATGCAAACGTCTAAAAAATTAATACAATTGTTTGTTTCAATTTCTTGTGTAAATTTGATATTTGTATGTAATGAATTAATATAATTAAAAAGAAAGTTCAATTGTCTAGATGTACCAGTAAAACCGATTGAACTGTCATCAACGTACCTATGCCAAAATTACTTCGTATATTAAATAGTGAAAATCCAACATTTGTTGTTTATTTAGTAATTAATACGATGGATCTTCATCAAGTAAAGACCGAATCAATTCAATATTTAATTAATAGGTCTTTCTTTGGTGTAGAAATTATAGTCTCAGAAATAACTTGATAGATATTAGATGAAAACAGTTAAAACAAATTGTTTTTCATGAAATTTTCATAGCAGATATACGAGTAATTTAAGAAAAAAACTGACGATTTTCTTTACCTCATTGCAAGGTGACATTTCCTTCATGTACAGTTTTAGAATTAAATATGGTTTTGATTTATTATTCCGAAATAAAAATTGAATTGCCAATTCAGGCAGACAAGATATCGAAATCATTTATTCTAGTTATTTTTCGTGAAACGTCGACTATTCAACGGAACTAGAACATCAATTCAAATTTACTGCGGGGTTTTTCTCTTTGGGTATCAAATGCGCATAACTGAGTGAATATATTAACATTTGAGTGATATACTCCTTCAAAATTACCACAAATTCACCGCAATGCTTGCTGTGGGTATATATACGTATATAGTCGTCAAATATACATATTTCCTACGTATATAAATAACTTCGTTATGAATTGCAAAATTACAGGTTGAGTTATTAGAGAGATTAAGAAAACAAAATATATTACAGGGCAGATTTCTTGAAATTAAAAAAAATCAACTTTGGTGAGCTGATTGCAAGACCTGCCTATTTCTACTTTTATTAAAGTGTAATGCCTATTAGTTTTACTTTATTATACCCAGTATAAGAGTGTATTGTGTTGATGAAAATTTTCGACATTGAGATTTTTGCAAATCTCGACGCTTTGAAGTCCTCTGATATCGAAAAAGTGGTTTTTGTAAACATGTCTTTCTGTGTGTGCTTGTCAATGTGTGTGTGTGTGTGTATGACCACGATAGTGGCCAAACGGCTACAAGTACCAATACCAAAATTTGTATTTATGATATCTGATTAGATTTTCAAATAAATCGGTAGACCGGAAGTAGTAGTTTACTTCTGTAAAAAAATAAAGTTTACCAATATCTCGCCAATTACTAAGTTTAGACAAATCTAAATAATACAAATGTATTGAAAAGTTAACTTTAGGAAGGTTTTATAAAAATGTTTTTCGAAATTCCAACCGGAAGTAGATCATTTTGTCTTACCGAAAAACGGCTTTTTGCAAATATCTCATAAATTATGAATTCTATTTAGATTTATCTAAAATAGAAAAGTATTTAGAGGTCGAGTTGGAACAATTTTGGTATCTAAAAGAATTCAAAATTCGTACTGGAAGTAACACTTTTACTATTATAGAATAGCAGTTTTTTGGGAATGTCTAACAAATTCTATTATAATTCTATAATTATATACAGATTTATAAACTCAAAAGTATTTAGAGTTTATCGAATAGCAGTTTTTTGCAAATATCTCTCAAATAATATTTCTATAGAGATTTATCAAGAGAATAAACCCAATTTGAGCTAGTTTGGTAAAATTTCTGAATAAAAATTTTTTCAAAATTTTGACCGGAAGTAACACTTCTACTCAGATGTTTATTTTATTTAGGAATACAGAATTTAAAGTTAATTTGAAACTACTTCTGTATACACATTTCGGGAAGCACATACGTAGAAGAAAGTCGTGTGTGTGAATAAAATTTTTTTCAAAATTTGGACCGGAAGTAACACTTCTACTCAGATGTTTATTTTATTAAGGAATACAGAATTTAAATTTAATTTGAAACTACTTCTGTATACACATTTCGGGAAGCGCATACGTACAAGAAAGTCATGTGGTGCCCACACCTCACTTTTTAGTACTAAAAAAACGAAATCTTTTATACATTCGTCTTATATCTAAGATATGAAACAGAAGATTTGCTTTTGATATTCAAGTTTTTCGTTATTTTCACATTTTGCAAGATGAGCGGAGTGGTATGGAAATAGCTTGCTTATCGCCAAAAACATGTAAGTCTATATGATTCCATTATATTGGTTATCCTTGGCTTGCCTTACGTTTTGTAATGGCAATTCATGTATTTATCGTATATACAGTATGTCTCCCAGGATTGAGTTTACAACAGGAAAAAAATCTTATTTTTTTTATGAAGGAATTAAATTTTATGCTTCGTTTCAGATGACCAAATCAAAAATAAGAATTCTTTTTGCTCTTGTAAACTCAATCCGGGGACATACTGTATACGAAGTGAGAGTACCTATATATAAAAAAAAAGTTGTAACTAGATTGATTGATGTGTTTGTGTGTAAAAAAAAATTGGCCGCACTCACGGTCGCAGCCTAAACAGCAGTAAGATAAGTTATTTTCTTTATTATTGTTACTATATCTTTGAAGATGGCAGTTATTAGAGAGTGACCATGGATATGTCGAAACCATACTTGTAGGGGACTATTAATAAAGGAATGCATCATATTCCATAGCATCGAAATCTTCCTAATACTATGTAAGTTATACTTCTTGTTGCTGAAAAGGGAATTCTTAAATCAGCGTAATTTATATCCAAAGAGATCCATTCAAATTCAAAATTTAAATTTGACGGGTGAAGGAAATAATCATTAAATTCTTTTTTCTGTGTATTTCGGTACATATTTGATGTACCTTTTTTCCATTTTGGCACTATTACAATTTGCTAATTTAGTTAGTTACAGTGACACGTTCTTTGGTGCTGACTACTCCAAATCTGTTGGTGTTTCTACGCAAACATTTCAACTTACGATGATAACAATGTGCATTATTGATAATAATTAGAGCATTTTAATAATCACTATTGTATCTTTAGTTATCTAACAGATGCAAGTCTAATTACAGGACAAAAATTGACAATGTTGAAATATTCATAATAAACTCACTTGTATTCTTCTTAAAAGTAGAGTTCACATATTGTTAGTATTAGTGACCTAATACGGTCTAGCAAAGGTGCTTCACTTCAGCCCAGCAATTTTTCCATTAGAATTTTAAACATCTACAAATATTAAGACATAAATTAACTTAAAAATGCAAAAAAAGGTATAGTTATTTACCAAGTATGTTCCTTCTACTACATTTCGAATAATCAATTCTCATTTTCCGAAGGAGCTTGCCTTTTAGAGTAGACTATTTTGGTAAGAACTAAATGACCCAGAACAGCAACTTTTTTCCTGGTGACAACTAGATACATAGTTTTCTATTGGTACTCGACGCAACTTCCAAAATATAGTAAATATGTAGCACACATTAAATGAAACGACTAAATATGTGTAGTATTAGAATAGTTTATGTAGAAAAGAATATATGTCAAATCAATCAAATGTCTGTAACAACAGTTTTGATATAATCCAATCATATTGCATATTTTTAGCACGTGATTTTAAAAATGCTCGGCGATTACCACGCAGTTTATTATCCTTTGGATAGATGGGGCCACATAACGATCGATATTTTGAGATTAGTGGAATCAGAAAAATTGGGTTATGTGACGGCCTTATATCGCGCAGCGATTTTGATACAGTTGTCCTTGATTTACATTCATGTAAGCGGCCTCTGACGGTAATTACTGAAATTTCGCATTATACTCCGCGATTCATTCGGCCACTATGCCTGTTTCTGTTTTTCAGCGACATCTTTTGCTAATATAATTATATTTCTTTATTATTACTTTCCGGCAGCTTTACGCTCACGTTGTTTGTCTACGCAAGTTTGTTTTAGGTGACCCGTCCACCGGGCCACTAAGGGTGCTTTAAGTCAAATTTTTAGTAATGAATGACCTAAAATAATCTCAATTGAATTACATACTATAGCTATTTAAAATTTAGTAATAATATAGTTAGATTTTTAAATTCGAAGTATTATAATTATAAATGTGCGGAAACAAATATTTTTGTATTATTTATTATGCGGATCGTTCTTATTAGAAATTAATCTTGCTCAGAGCCTTCCTTTCTTGCTCTTATGGATTTTTAATGAAATACTATTTACATATACCCAACAGCAGTATTACGAGTTATATAAATAGACTTTATTACTTTCTGAAAAATTCAGAGCTCTTTCATCGATCTTATATTTTAAATTAATTTTCAGTTGAATATCCATATGAAAGAGCTCCAGCGTTCCCTTTTATTAACGCGAAGATTAGAGAATGTAACTAAACCCTGTGAAAAGTTCTTGAAGAAACAGTCAATGATAAACGTACTAAATTTGTAAAAACATTTGTATATATAATTACAGGATTTGAAATATATGGTATTTGCCAAGATTGTTCTTTTTTATTACTTACGTATAATTATATAGATTTTGCATTTATAAGTTTTGAAAATTTTATTGACACTTTTATGGGCTGCTAATATAATTGTATTTATAATAAAATACTTATTTTCTTTTAAACATTTTATTAAATACTGTGATCCCACTTACGACAACATATTACGTTCTTAGATAGTGATAGCAACGGTACCAAAATTAGAATTAGAAATTAGAAAAATAGTATAATTGTACAACTTTCTAATATATAAATATTAATTGTTATACATAGTTATACAAGATGAGAGTATACCGTAGTCGACATATTTTAATTTCTGATACGAAAGTAGAAAGAGGAAAAGAGCGCGACGAAATAAACTAAAGATAAACATAAGCGAGTCTGGCAATACAGTACACTCGACAAATGTTTCCTATGAAATGTAAGGCGTGAGGGTTACCCGACACTGCGTTGCTCTCCCACCACTGTTAGCAAGCGGGCATCGCTGCATATTATAAGGTCATCTTCTGCATGGGATAGAAGTATAAACCGAAATTAAAATTTGACGACTACGGTATATTATATCTACCTGGTCACTCAAAAAAAAAAAAGCTAGTATCACAAAACTGGCCAATACTACCTATAAGTTGCGACAGAAATACTATTGAATGGCAATACAAAATATTTTGTTCAACCAACATGCTGAAAAAGAACTATAACACCGAAATTCATAGAGCTGAAGACCAGACCGCATGATATATCATCTGCTAAAGTTATCGGTCTTATCAGTGCCGCAAAAATATGTGGGTCGAAGAGGAAGCAAAGTTTTGGTAGGTCAGGAGTAATTTTGGGATTTTCCATTTTAATTGTAAAGTTCAGATTTATTTTTTATTGTCGCACTTAAGTGCGCCATATATATACAACATGCACTATAATGAATAAATGTAGATGATAATAGTATCGTTGCAAATATGTCCAATTTATAACAAACATTAATTTAAGAATAGTAGGTTTCATACGGATAGGTTTAAAAAAATTATTCAAAAATATATTTACAGGAACTGCAAAAAGGGGTTGATTAAAAACATTATATGATTAGCCTTTAGAATCCTTAGTGAAGGTAACTATTAATTTGGTTAACTCTATTTAAGTGTTTGAATGAAAGATGATTTCTCTTTATATGAGGTAACGACGGATAACATTACAGTAGGGTAACATTGACACATTTTCAAATATCCCTCATAGCTCCCCGACAAATTAATTATGCTAACGAAAGTTCATCATAAATTAAGGGCAAGTTTAACCATTTGGTGGTGTGAAGCATCAAGAAAGCTCACCAAGAAAAAGCTTGCAACGTGATTTAGTAGTTGCCGTGTAAAAACATTTGTTTTGAATGAAAACAGTGCAGTTTTTGGGGTTTAAGCCCAAAGTAAAATGATGTAACGTATTACCAACATTATCTGTCAATTTTGCAATTTATTTGTAGTACTCTAAAAAAAAAGCTATTTGAGGTTAATTTTGCCAATGTTTCCCGGTAAAAATGTGTCACTGTTCTTTTTATAGAATGCAATAATTACACTATTTAGTACTAACTTCTTACGCCATGCCTCAAGCTAAGCAAAATCGAGGATGTAGACGCTACAAATACTATAGTGAAAATGGCACGGAAAGGGCAACAAATAGTATTAAAATTGATTAAAAAAAAAACTGAGTACAATAAGCTTCGGAAATATATGGCATTAATCGAACAACATTAATAAATCATCTACAGTTTTAACCCACGAAGAAAAACGTTTGTTATTAAACTTTTTCATAAAATTAGCAGACTGGGGGTTTCGAATAGGTCGGCAACATCTATGTATATGTACACCTATTAAACCTATGGATCGATCAAATCCATTTAGAAACGGATCGCTAGGAACAGACTGGGTTTTAGCTTTACAAACGCGATCGAAGGAGCCGCTGAATCATAGGATTGCCCATAATTTGCCTAAAAGCAGGACAGAATCTGTTCGTAAGGAAGTAAAGAAAACACTTCCATGGAAAATTAAAAGAAGGTTATGAACGCCTACACTTATTGATTAAACCTCAAAACATTTTTAACAGCGACGTAACCGGATTCCAAACTGATGTACGTAGTCAAAGATATTAGGTCGTAGAGGAACATTTAACCCAAATGATGTGTAGGAGGTGTGACCACTGCTACTTATACTGTACCTACTTGTGTGCTGCAGTGCCATAGAAGATTACCTGCCCTTTTACTTTGTTATACGTAGTATAAGGAAGTATTGTGATTTTCGACCTCGGGATTTTTGCAAATGTCATGTTTTGAAGTCTCCTGACAACGAAAAAGAGGTTTTTAAACATGTCTGTCTCTCTCTCTCTGTGTGTGTGTATGTGTGTGTGTGTGTGACCACGATACCGGTCAAACCGGTTCAGCGATCAATTCTAAATTTTGTGTTTACTAGTATAATCTCCCTCTTGAGATCTGATTAGATTTTCAATAAAATCGGCAGACAGGAAGTAGTAATTTACTTCAGTAAAAAAATCGAACTTAGGCAATATTTCGTCAACTACTAAGTTTAAACAATTTTAAAAAGAATTCATATGTACTCAAAATTAAATTTGAAAAAAATTTTATTAAAAGAGTTTTTCGAAATTCTTACTGGAAGTAGGTCTTTTACTCCTATCGAAAATCGGTTTCTTAGGAATATTTCGCAAGTCATGCCTTTTAGACAGGTACGTTACGGGTATAAAAGTATTTAAAACATAATCTTCAATCTTTTGTATAAAAACAATTTCAAAATTCAGACCGGAAGTACTACTTTTGCTCTTATCGAATAGCGATTTTTTGCAAATATGTTGTAAATTATACATTCTATATATATTTATCAAGAGCACAAAAGCATTAGTTGGATTTGAAATATTTTTTCTATATATGAAATTTCAAAATTCGGACCGGAAGTAACACTTTCACTCTTAGGGAGAAGCACTTTTTTCAAATATCTTACAAAGTATGTAGTATTTACACACACACCTCATTTTTTTATTAACTATAAACTAATGTTGTATAAAACTGTTCGTCGTCAGGATGGACGGAAGCAGCTCAATTTGTCGACTGGTTTGAAAAGGTCTTTTTAAAACCGACTGCAAGTTTAAAAAGATTAGGGGCTGTTGATTTTTGACACAACTCGTATATAACAATAAATTTAATTGATAAAGCTATTGAAAACAATGTCGATCTATTATGTTTGCCATGTTTAACGTGTTACAATCTCTTGATGTAGGAATTTTCAAGTCTGTGAAATCTTCTTGGAGCAATGCTTTAAAACATTATTTTCAAGAACAAGAATATTGATAAAGTAGCATTTACAGGTCTGTTAAAAAACTTGGCTAATCTGGATGTGTCTTCAGGGCCAATGGGTTTGAGGGGTCTAAAATTTATCTCTTAAAGAAAGACAAAATTTTAGACAAATGTGTAACAGCCACTTTACTGATTCCGTCCACAAGCAACGATAATTCAATTTCAGATTACCTACTGGTAGCACAGCTATCACGTCAAAGACAAAATATAATGTTATCACCAACATAGAAGTTAGAAAATTCTTTGTGGTCTGTTTTAAAAACAGAAAAGAAAAATAATAAAACGCACAAATGAAACAGGCAGAAAGTTTGACAAGTGAAAAGTTGGACAAAGAATGACCCCTGATCAAGCAAGACGATATACGACGAAAAAATTGACGAAAAGATCTCGCAAAGAACTTCAAAAGAAGCTTGAAGGAAGTAGTTCAGACAGCAATTTTAGTTCAAAACGAATTAATGCTTCTGCCATTGACTCCCTGACAAGACTGACTCTAATGTTAGAATCCTCCTTGAAAACAGGTGATGAATGATACGTGGAAGTAGGTTCTTGGATTTTCATTAAATATGAGGTCGAAAAAGGTAGTGCAGAGCAAGACGAGAATCTGGTGTATTATATTACATCGAAAAAGTATCTCGTATACCATTAACTTCTTGAGGAAACCCAATATCTATTTTGTGTATCCGGATGTCTGCGACAGGACACTAGTTGAAGAGGATATTGCCAAAGTTTTTCCAAACCCGACCAGTCGCAGGGGAATACACCATTTTAATTTTAATTTCTTGTTTTCTGAGACTAAAAAAACCTTTAATTGTACACTAAACCTGTAAAAATTCGTTTGCATGAAGATTTTAATTTCTTTTGTTATTTTTTACAAATTTTGAATAAAATTATACCTATGTGCACCTTAAATTCATACAGTTCAAAGTTAGATGGAGTGTCATTGTTTGACCACCGTAGGTTAACACTGACTCTTTACGTTGTTTGGTAAATAATTGTCTGTTAGGAAACGCAAGAAAAGTCGGTCAAATAAATAACACCCAAAAATCAACATTGATATATATTGTTTGTTTCGGAAAGTTCGTTTTCTAGTCGTAACTTCCAAGAAATTAAAAAAATAAAACATGAAAAGATGTGAAAATTACCTTGTATTTGAAGCATACATTACTATTTCTATGCCGGTGCAACAAAAACTCCAGTTATAATCCGCAATTTTAAAAGGTACCTATAGAACATCGTAATCGGTTTATTTCTGAAAAACCTTATTTCAGTCACAATTTTTATCATCTAGTGAACACACATATACGTTCCCATTTATCCCGACAGTCAGTTCTGTGCCATTCAGCAGAATCTGAATGATGAAATAGAAACGACAGAATTAAAAAAATACCGGCGTCTGTTTCCGATTTCCCAATGTTGTTAGCTACACTAAAATCGACTATTTTAATATTTTCCGAAATTATCGGGAAACTCCACACGAGTTCTGTGTGAAACAAGCCCACGTCCCATTGTTAGCGATTTACAAACACGCACTTAAGCTGCGGGATTAATATTGTGAAAATCTTCGGGAATGATTTGTTTAATTCGCTCGAAATATTCTCGAACAGGCATATGAGCATGTACTTTTCGTGCGGCATAATCTATTGTTATTTTTGCAGAAATTCGATTAAGCCAGAATAATTCAATGGCTTTTCTCCGAAAATAATATATAAAGCCGATTTTAGATTTTTGGATTTTATTTTCGTTTTTAATTTCTTCTTAGTGAGATCAGAACGAAAATATTTTAGTCTGTCAACTCCGTCTATTAAAAGAACATTTTTCTGTTTGCATAAACAGATTGCTTAATGTAATACATATACAAGTACCTAATCTTGAATGTAAATTGACAAAAATTGGTTGAATTTGTTCAAAAATCTTGAATCAATTTTTAGCGGCATAGATGACATAATGTTGTTTGGACAATAGTAGAAGTATTACAAGGGCATATTATACTGAGTCGTTAATTAAATTATGTAAGATAGTTGTGGAAGAATGGCTCGTAAAATTTGCCAACGGTTTTTGCAAAAAAACTGTCTTGCTCACATGTTGTCCATTATATTACAAAACAAAAATTATAATATTGCGTTTGAATTTGTTTATTATTCACTATACAGGCTGTTTTTTTGAATGTTTAGCATTGGGATCTCAGAAACTACTGGAGATAGAAAAACGCTTAAATGGAGAAAGATGCGCAGTTTTACGAGTTTGATTTATAACTGCTTTTGTTTCTCCGATAACTTTCATGGCTTATTAGATATTCAAAGAAAACTAAATTTTACGATTTTCTTTAAACATGCTTAGCATCGTTAATAGTAATTTTAGAGAAAAAGTGTTCAGACAAAAGTTTTAGATAATTTTACGCCAAATAAAACTGTTTAGCTAATATTTTTTTTCGTACACCATTATCGAGTTATGACACAAACTTGTGCTTTTTTAAATGGAAACTGTAGTTGGTTTTGACATAATTAAAAAGCTTATTTTGTGCTGATTACAATGATATAAGGTTTTATATGGTTATTTTAAAACATAAAGAGGATATAGATATTACTACGATTGTTCACTTTATAAGATATAAACTTTTAAAAAAAAAATTTTTTGGTGTTTTGTATTTCAAAAAAAAAGCTTATTTTTTGCTGATTACAATGATATAAGGTTTGATATTGTTATTTTAAAAAAGAAAGAGGATATAGACATTTCTATGATTGTTCACTTTATAAGATATAATCTTTTAAAAAAAATGTTTGGTGTTTTGTAATTCGAAAAACGAAAAGTCTGAGTTACAGTAGTGTTCGTTGGAGCAGTCGAGATAAATATACTAACATTGCTTTCACGTTGAGTTACAGAAGTGAGAGCTGTTAATTTTTACTTTTAAGTCAAGTTAATTATCAAACATTGACAATTAACTATTAATTAAGTTAATTGTAACTTAACTATAAGCGGTGCAAACGGCCGTTAATCATAAGTTTGCATTGGCTATGGAATTTTATAACGTAGATAAGCGTGATATGGTTGAATGTTACATTCAGTGCCAGAAAAATTCTGCTAGAGCTGCTGAAGTTTATTTTGAAAATTATTTTGATCGACGTCAGCCGTCGCTACCTACTTTTAAGAGATTATGGGATAATTTAGCAGATTATGGTTCGTTCGTTAAACCAAAATCAAAAAAAGGGATGGATGAAGATAGAGAAATAAACATATTAGCATGTGTCGCTCAGAATCCATCTACATCGACCCGACAAATTTCAACAGAAATGGGCTCCTCTCAACGCACTATTGTCAGAGTGTTGAAGAAGCATAAATTTCGTCCCTACAAATTATCAGTATCACAAACTTTACATGAAGGTGATAACATCAGACGAATAGTTTTTTGTACATGGTTTAAAGATCAGTGTCAAAACGATCCACACTTCTCAATGAAAATATTATGGACTGATGAATCTCGTTTCACAAATTGTGGAATGTTTAATAGGCACAATGAGCACATATGGTCTCAAACAAATCCACTTCACGTTGAACATAGGAGACCACAAATTAAATTTGGGTTTAATGTTTGGTGTGGTGTTATAGGATCAACTGTTCTTCCTCCTTTTATTTTTGATGGATCACTAACTGGCAATCGTTATCTTAATTTTTTACAACAAGATTTCGAGGAAATGTTAGATAATTTAAATTTAAGAACCCGAGAAATGCTGCAATGATTTCAACATGACGGAGCGCCTCCGCACAATCAACTGAATGTTAGAAATTATTTAAATTTGAACTTCCCTAATCAATGGATATGACCAAATGCACCCATTGAATGGCCGGTTAGATTCCCTGATTTATCAGTTTTGGATTTTTTCTTGTGGGGTGTAGTAAAGGACACAGTATACAAAAGAACATATGAAACAATCAACGATTTAAGAGAAGCTGTCTTAGTTGCTTTTAATAACATCAATAGGCGTAAAGTACGCAATACTAAAATTCTGTTGAGAAGAGATGCAATTTGTGTATTAATAATAATGGAGGTATCTTTGAACATTAATAATGTTGTGTGCCCATAATGAAAGTTCTTATAGTTTTCATTTTATTACTACATAAGATTTCAAAATAAGTTTTCATTTGATTTGTATTTTATCAGTTCCAAATTCAATTGTTTTCCATAAAAACCATAAAAATGTCTATATCCTCTTTATTTTTTAAAATAACCATATCAAGCCTTATATCATTGTAATCAGCAAAAAATAAGCTTTTTAATGGTGTCAAAACCAACTATGGTTTATATTATTCAAGGTTTTTATTAACATAAATTTTTTTATCAGTATTATCAATACCAATACTAGTGGAAAAACAGTTTCGTTGATCATTACAGTAGCAAATAGGTATAAAAACAAAAAATAAATTCTAAAACTGAAATTAATATTTTAAGAATACTGCTTATTCACTAGAGCCACTTGCCATACAATCGTGGCATGTAATACTAGTGTCCATATGCTGTTTACATACTGAACTCTTAGAAGTGTTATATGTTGTAATGCTGTTCCTTTTTCTACCACAGATAAACTATCTGGCTCGAATTTTTGAAGGTGCCTCTGCTTCTGTCTGCTGTTGAATTACTCTCTACTTCGACCAGAAACGTTTTATATCTGTACGCAAAGTTGTTATTGCCTATCGGCCAGAAAGATATGGTTTCATCAGAGACAAAGAAAATACTTTCAGAAAATTTCATCTGTATTTACGAGGCGACTTGATATAACTGCCGTTATATAAAATTTGACTGTTTTTGCTTGTTATATTAAGAAGCTGAAAAAAAATATAAGAGAACATCTTCTTGGTCGCGTGCTTACACAATAGGTATTACACATTTTATCCACTTCTTTTGCGGAGTTAAAATCTAGAATAATTCCAGGTTTGTTTATATCTGAAACTATGCTATAGTCATTGTTGAAATAGTACGTAGCAGACTATCGTTACATCCTTCTGGAATCGAAATATGGATGGCACCAACTATTATACTCCTTTCTTGTTGGGTAAAAATTCTGCTGGCAGTTTCCGTTTATTTTTTTTTTTCAGGTTCAGGTTCAGGGTATTCAGTTGGCGGAATTGTCCATCTGGTTGCTTTTCACAATACACCTCTAAATTACCAACATATAACGTTGTGGCGTCACAGAGCACAAACACCTTCAACCAATATTTTGCAGGTTTATTTGGTATGTACTGAACAAAGCTGCTCCAGAGTGCGTGGAAGCTCTGAATTATATCAGCATTTCGTCGATGGTTAAAAATTTACCCATAGAGTAAGCTTATTTTGCAATTGTATACAAATGTGTTTATGATGATTGCAGCCAACTTATCAGTTTTCTTTCATTCCTGGAACTTTTATTGTTGTAAATAAAAGCAGTAAGCATATGAAGGCCATTATTTCTGTTTTTGCGGCATTATTTGCATCGCGTTGTCGATCATAATTGTGTCGAACATTTTTCATGTTTGTACAGTGAGCAATATATCCAATCATGTCATCACTAAAAAAAATCATAAAAGCGCTCACCTCTTCAGTAATGTCCGGCGCACATGGTTTGGTTCATGTGGTATTTTGATCATTTTTTTTTTGATCCATCATTATCTACACACACTTTGCTCTTTTCATTGGATTCCTCCTCTGAAATATCTGATCCACTCATTTCTTGTTCCGAATTTGAATTATATTCATTTTGCTCTATAACTTCGTCTTCTGAAGTATATGTCTCGCCTGGCACTTCTTCTTCCGAATCTGTGTCCCATATAACCTGAACAAGGCTTTTCCCTCAGCATCGGTCAGTCGACTCGGGTCTCTAACTTCTCGCGATTCCTGAAAGAATATCATCGTTTTTAAAGCTAAATAACTATGATATTTTTGTGAATATTCGCAACACAAAAAGTTATAAATAAATTACACTTAACTTAGTAGTTACTTTCGGTGGTGTATTCTGTACACCTCACCAAAACTTGACGATCATATCTCAATCGCCTCATCAACAGTCAAAACGTTACTTCGTGTATTTGTATAATAGCAGATATATTGATGATTGGTTACATGGCCCGGCGAAGGTGGGGGCAACTTCGAAGAGAAATGATAGCGTTTAGCACAACTTCGGTGTACTTTTTACACCAGCGTGAGTAGTTAAAGATTAAACTCAAAATACATTTGAAAAGTAATAGGTTTTAGACAAATCATAAAGTCATGACATTGCCTCTAACTAAGGGTTTTTAAGGATTATTTTATGAACATTCTGCTAACTATATAAGTCTCGGAGTAGATTATTTGAAATAAATAAAATTTGGTATTGAAATATATTGGTCTTTGATATGGTAGATCAAGTAGTTATTAATTCCCTTGCACACAGTAATAAAAGACATAGACTTGTTCTTAAGTCGCTATTTAAAATAACATAGTAAAATAGTTTGCATAAGTAATCTATCAAATGCTCAAATTGCTATTATTAAGTCTATTCCTAAAGTGCCGTCATTCCAGTTTTCCAAGTATTATGAAATGAATTGATAAAATTCAATAAACGCTATAAAGGAACTAATTACATACATACCTGTAATAGTTTTACTTTACAAACAAGTAAAATTCGTCTATTGGGAATTACCTAATCCATTCGGGAACTACCAAACTCAATTTACATTTTTCGTATATAACGCGGTTCTCCAAGCAATTTGCTCGCACTGCCGAAATCATAAAAATTCATTCCGGATTGTAAAAAAATATGTTACGATTATGGATATGGTCGAGAGTCCATTGACTTCTGAACAGTACATAAAATTCTTCGAAATTACTTCACTTTCTTCATAATCACGCTCATCCCTTTCACACTCAATTTAGTAAAACCAGTTAAGACTACTTGATATATGTTAATGGCCTGATTTAAAAGTAGCTTGCTCTTTTATTCCTAGACACATTTCGGCATTATTACTTCTTCGATCCTAGATATATTCGTAAGTACCTACGGCAACGCGACTTTATTATAAGGTTCATTTCATTTTACTTTACCACTTTTTGTAGACTGTAGATATTTTGTTGATTTATTGTTCATAATCGAAATATTACTAAAATAAAAAATTGAAGAATACATCAATTAAAAATTAGTTTCAACTTTAGGTATTTCTTGTGTTCAATATATTTTATTTTATTATATTTTTGCATTCACTTATAATTATGAAATGCTTACCTACATATTTAGCAAGTGTTTATTTATAAAATGCAAAGGAAATAAATTGCAAAGTGTAATCCAATACATTTATTTTTGGCAATTTAATATCTGGATAATGTAGTTAGCAGTAAGATAAAGACTCTGCCTTGCTGCAAAGAGTAAGATTTTGCTCTGTTTTAAATACATTATGTGTCGCCTGTTCTGAGTTTACATAATGTCATTCGTACTGTTTAAAATTCTTGTGGGCTAACAACTGAAAGATATTAGGTTCGCGTATTTTATTCAATTATCATCTGTAGAGCTAGAAACTTTGAAGCCACTATATATCAGATTAACAACAATATATTTTGGGTTAAAAAAAAAATTGTACACACCTGTCGCACAAACAGCACTATAAGTTTAAAGACCTAACATTTATTACACCTATTGAATTCTTCAAATGGATTATCTCCCAAACAGCCTTTAATAGCAATAATTTTAATTATTTTAAAATTAGTTTTTCTCAGTGTTGAAAATTCTATTTATAATATTCTGCTTTAGCACTGATAATTATTTAATTACATATTTTTTTCTTTTATAAATTTACCCATGGGTGAGATTTGAACCCACGACATCCCGATCTCAAATCAGGTGCGCTTACTTCTGCGCCCACCGCGAGTGTCTAAGTTCAAGACTTTCAATCGTACTGAATTAAAATTTGAAGCATTTTGGTAAATAAAAAGACGAGTAGTTATTTAAGGTAAGATAAAAAACTTGGAATTATGTCGAATTGTTGATTATAAATATGACTAAGACCGAATGTCCCATCAGTATCGCATTACCAATGTATTAGTCATTAACCAACGACATTGCCTGACAGTTTATTTGTAAAAAAATTTGACGTTACAGCCGCAAATCTACCTAGTGAAATGCTATGGTATAGGAGAAATCTCGTATAAATATGCAATACGGTTAGTAAGCAGAACAGCATTGAAGAAACCAATTGAGAAGTTTGATGAAACGGGGTCCGTTTCCGACAAAAAGGAGCCTCGCAAGGCGTACAATGATGACCATTATGGCTATCGAATCAGTTGCGAAACATCCTAGGAATTCTTTATCCCATCAAGCAAGTGAAATTAATGTTAGTAATACATTATTGCAAGCAACTTTTGAAGGGAATAAAATTTATCCATATAAACCTAAATTTAAGCTTGACTTTTGTATACACATTTCCGAACGCAAATACGTATAAGAAAGTCGTGTGGTGCCCACACCTCATTTTTTATAAAGTCTAGTATACCCAAATTTCAGAAGCCATGATAAATAGAAATTTTAAGAAACGATCGAAAACGGACAAAATTTCTGTGCAATTCCATTTTAATTAGTATAACTTGTAAGTCACATATTATTATATCAAAAAGATAATCTAGAACTGATGATGGATTCAACGAACAAGAACCAAACGAAATGCAAATAAATTTAGTTTCACGTTTCCCGTTTCAGTTTATATGTTGGTAACGAGTTTCAGGAACTTATTAAACCGGATTTATCATTACAATGTATTACTCTGTTTGTTTGGTTTGCCACATCCAACAAACTGAACTAATTTCTTGTCTAAATTGTGACTAGCACGTTGTAATTCATTAGTAGGCATTTAATCACCTTAATTGAACAAGCGGTGTTACTTTTAATAACAAACACTGTTGCCATTGTAGTAATGGAGTCACGTCAAATGTTCTATGTATTTTATGCAGAATTTACTTATTGAAATATAATTTCACTGCAATTTCGATAAAGGCTTTCAGCCGGTATTTCAATTAAATTTGGTCATATGTTGCGGCGATAGCGAAACGGTTGCTCTGTCGCGATCCCATCCAGTGTGTCTTTGCATAACAGATGTATGGCCGTTCTATATAAACAGAAGGCGGTCTTCCGTACACTAGATATGGAAGGACGAATCCCTGCGGAACAGCATAAATTTGGCACGGGAAGCTACCGGGATCAGCATGTGCGCCAGCTCGTTCCACAATGTTTCCCTAGCTCCACTTAAAAGTCTAAAATATTACGAATAGGAATGCTATTGTATGTTGTCCATGTTTATCTATACGATTTCCATAGTAAAATTGAACTCATACAGTAAATTTTGTTTTTGTGTAATTATTAATAATAAAGTCGGATTTAAATATATATATACACCGTGTCCAAAGTTATAGGTGCACTATTGCTATCTTCGTTATTTCTTGAGCTACGATTTCAGTTAAATTAGCAAATTATTAGTGTTTTCAACGCTGACTATAGAGCGTCTCAACCTTAGTATTCAGTCCAGTCTCTTATGGGATATATACCTCTTTTACTACCGTAAGAAATTTGTAACAACCTGTCTTTTTCTATTTCAAGGCAATGTTGTGTTACGTTGTAAATTTACTTTGTCTATAGTTCGCAAAAGATTGTATACCTATTGTCTAAATACGTGGAATTTTGTATAAAGTTCATGACTTTTTGAGCGAACCCTGTATATTATCTATTTCACCGGTCGCTAAGACTGCCTGCAGTATGCCTCCGTGGGTACAAAACCTACTATTGAGCCCTCACCGCTCTAAATCACATACCGCGAACATGACAGATACAATTTGTGTAAGATCGGGCATTTACACTCTATTTTTGTGAAAGCCTCTTTATCTGAATAACTAACTTTAATTATCTTAGCTCTAGCTTAATCTAACCTACCTGTAGTTTCATATTTTACGCATTTGCAATTATTTCTACGCCTTGCTTAAGTATATAAAATATCTTCTTATATATATTACGACCGATCCCTACCTAATGCATTTATTGTAGCTTGTAAACGTTTTGAAACGATAATCAAGATATTGTGCTAACTGTGTCATATATTTTGCGTTTTGCCAAACACAGAATCTCGAGCAGGTCCCGAGTATTATTGTTATTTTCCTTTTCCTTCGCAGTCGTCTCTCTAAAAAAAAAAGGTAAGGAGAATTAATTAAAGAAATGCTGGATTGTAGGGCATACTATTAACTGTTGCCGATCCCCCTTGCTGCTCTATCTTCGATATTCTGGTATTAGGGACTTCTGTTAATTCGTTCCTCCTCAGGACCATTGTGGGGGTTAGGATCGTAATTTCGCTGTAACATAAGTTTTGATCGGTTTTTCCACCGTCTTTTGCAGCGTTTTGATATATATAAGCTTTAGTATTTCGTTATTTACCTGCAGAAATTCTGTCCTTTCGCCTAATAAAAATAGAAATTACAGGTGGAAGAATGTTTGTTGATGTCTGTCAAATCTATCGTCCATACTGCTTAGGTTGTCTGCACACGCAGTATTGCCAACGTCCGGCATAAAGTTCCCTCTCGTGCGGTCGACTTTAAATCTCCTATTTTACAATTGTTGAGTATTTCGCTCATGTTCTTCCGTCAAAATTATGTGTGGGGTCGCGATTAATTGTGTTTAAGTCTCGATGTCGTTTCCCATTATTTTCAATTTAGTTGCGAGCTTGTGATGTTTATTGGGAGATTCCCGCCTTTAGTTTGAGTCCTTTTTCCAGTACGGCGCTTTGAGCGTGCGCGATCTTGGATTGTAACGTATCTACCGTATAGGTCACGGTTAGGTCACTTTAGAAGTCGAACTTGTTACAAGTGCATGGGCACGATATGCTTATTGTCTTTTGGTGAATTTTATCACTTTGTCTAAAAGTTAGACTAACGCTTAGGCGGCTTTAATGAGATAAGTGTGAGTTATCGATACCTTTATTAGGTGATTTATCGTGAATTAATTTTTATCGCAATACCGTTATCTAATTTACGAATGCCACGAGGTGGATTTTGAATCGTTTTCGTGCTATGTGTGACTTCTGAGTCCTTACCGTGGGATCTCCATATTATTTCTTCATAATTGGGGTAAGTTTTCAGAGCTCTGTGTTAAATTTTCGGGATTTTATCTTTGGGTTTTTTTTAATTTTAATAGGATTCTTTTGTCGGGCACTAAAGCCCTCAAAGGCTGTTAGGATGCCTCTGACGACCATTTAAGCCCTCCGAAGTCTTATTTTTGGGGTTATCGCCCACAACAGGGGTTTCATCCAACATCCAGCCCACCTGTTGAGTGGAATTATTCCAACAAGGGAGACGTCGCCATCTTGAACAACTGCAGCGTCCTTCCCGTCAGCCATCTTGCCAAATAAGGTTGTAATTTTCACCTTATATATTTTCGACCGATTTTCGACGACTTAACGTTTGTGTGCAAGACTTATTTCGCCTAGTTTTGAACCAAGAATTTTGAGTGGCTTATTACCTTACGCACCTCTTAGTCAACTGCGAGGTCACAAAATAATCTTGACTAATTTACCGTTATAATTTTATTAATTTTTGTAATAATCAGATTGATCTGAAATTTTGAATTTGTCACTACCGTAATTATTGTAGCCTTATTTTGAGGCAATTATTTAATTTAAACTTAATCTAGAAAATTCATAAATTTTATCTCATTATTTTCTTTTGGGTAGATGTTAGACGATCAGTAATATACCTAGTGATTACTCTTCCGTTACAATGACTGTAGGTTACTTGAAGTATTGCAATTTTGGAATTTATAATTTGTTTATAATTTAGTACGTTTAAATTTCGCTGAAATCTTGTAAGATTTTGCCTTTAACTCTTGTCTTATCAATTATTAACTTTCAAATTCATTTAACGTAGCTCATGTAGGCAAACCTGACGTTTTATTTGTTTTATAAGTTAGCGAATTTTACACACTTTAGGCTAAGACTTTATTTTATTACATTAAACTTTCTTGCGCTTATTAAATTTATAAATATTATTTCACCTTTGTATTGACATTGCCAAATGGCATGTAATTGATAACTTTTGTACACCTAATTGTGAGGTGAAAGAAACGTTTCGGCAACCGACCAACTCCCGCTGATGCGCAGAGTTTATGTCTAATCTTTAAGGGTTTTTTTTATCATTTATATTCTTACTAATTTTTGCAAATGTCACCTACGCTTGTTTTTTTATTATTTACCATCTGTCTAACTTAACTACGATGTAACTTTCATTCAACGCATTGCTTAATTTCAGATTTCACAATTTAGTTTTTTATATTATACTAATAACCGAATCACACGTCTAATTCAATTAAATTTTGTTATATTACGAATACCTTATCTATTATTTCTTTTACCTCTGCTTATTTATTTATTATTGTGACAAGTACGCACATGAGTGTGGGTGCTTCATATATACAGGGTGTTCAATAGGTAACTCGCTGGAGGGACACAGCCAGTGGTAGATCGTAGGAGGCGCAGGTAGGTTATCTGTAGATAGCATAGTGTCCTGGTGCCCGGACAATCGTCGCAAGCGTCGTTGCCGACCGACGCTCTACTATAGGTGTTCTCTTTTCCTGAACCGTCACGCCGTCTGCGACAGAGTTAGCTCGGCCCTGCGTTATCCTGTTTAACAACCCCCTATTGCGACTCCCCGTTTCATATCTTAATCAGCCGTTATCTTATTGCGACGTAGATCCGGTAGCAGTTGTCAGTTCGATTTATTATGTTTATGGTTGGTATTGCCGATGTGGTGTATCACAATACAACCTTCTTGTCAAGTGTGAAATTAATGTTCTAATATAATAATATATTAGAATAATATCCAAACAAACAAGTCTTTAAAATGTCGTGTTATTATAATGAGTTACAACCTAACCTGTCATTACGAACTGACAACTATGTTGTCTGTTTCCATAAGACACATACTGAATACTAATGTTAAGACGGTCTATAGTATGCAGTTCATTAAGGCGAAAGGTGGTGGCCAAGTGTGCAAGAGAGATAAAAGTATCGGAAAATTATTCCCGTTTTTATAAACAAATTACAAAACCAATTTCCTTTTTTAAAGTAGTATACGACTTAAAATGTTCTTCTAAATAGATGCAACATCTTTCTTTTTTAATTTTTTTTTATAATACTTGAGATATTTTGTTTAATTTCACTATTTAATGTTTTTTTTAAAATTCTGAGAAAGGGCGTATGTGAAGAAAATATTTTTGAATATTATCCAAAAAAAAAAAAATTGATGAAAAAACGCAAATAGTAATTTTCTCACATGCCTTTTTTTCATGTAGTTTTTTTACAGCGAACGGTCGGTTGTGGTTCTGTTCCATTATGCGCGATTATGAGACAGGGAGGTGTGGAAATGTCTACGTAAATGTTTAATGGATGGATCGTTTCATAATTTTTAAAATTATACAATAGTAAAAGAAGCAAATATTGGACAACTGTTTGAGTTAGTAAAATATAACAGTATGACTTCACACTAATGGAATTAATTTAAATTAATTAATTAAATAAATAGTGTAGAAAAATAGGTTTTATGGTAGAAGTCCAAAAAGGCTGTAGTTAGACCAATTACCGAGTTTGAAAATCCCTCGTTCGTTTCGCACTCGGGTTTTTAAAACTAGTAACTATGGTACCTATGTTTTAATAGTTTATTTTCAAAGCGTGTGGTATAGTACATTTTTAGATAGATGGGTAATTTTTAAATTAAATGACAAAAACACCGTGATATAAGTATAAGGGCGTGTCAGAAATCTGAGTTATTGTCATGACGTCATCGTCGAAGCAGCAAGTATAGTTTGTTTTCATGTTTGTTGGTATTTATGTACGTGTGTTACTTGTAGGTGTGTTTTTTGTAGTGGTAATTTATCAGTTATTGCGATCGACTCTTATTAGTTCTAATCATCTATGAATGCGATGTTGTGCAGTTTTTGGGTGCCCAAATTATAATCGACAAATTAAGGGAACTAATATACACTATTTTAGTTTCCTGAAAGATATGAAATTGGCAAATAAATGGATAAGAGCCTGTCAGTCAAAAGAAAAGTTCAATTTAAAATATAGGAGTGTTCAGTGCTATCAAATAATTATAATAACGTTCAATAATTGAAATTTGTTGAGGCGTTATCACTTCAATTGGTCGATCCGACCGATCAGCATCTTCGAAGGAAACATTTTGCCCATTTTTTTACAGTTGAATACGAAGGGGATGAATCACCGTAAACGCCATCCAAACATTGTTTAATGTGATAAGGTGTATGGCTTTTTTTTGTTAAAACTTGAATGACCACGTGGTACTCAATTTTCGTTACTTCAAACATTTTCGTGCGCTAGTCACGTTGGTTGGCTGGTTACTAAAAACTACTAGGCTTAGAACCGTCACATTTATAGTGTACACCTCGCGTATGTACATGCATGATGTGAGGGAATTTGATCACGTTTGAACCTGTATAAGCCTGTCAGGCCGAAAATTTATGCCTATCTCGTATATTTCACTTTATGCCTTAGCCGAACCTTATAAAAGTTACTACGGTAACGAAACATTTTTATAAAATTAGTTTTTAAATCGATCAGTGGCAAAATACATAAGCTACTTTTCAAAATAAATTGATTTATAAGTACGGGATGTTTAACTCAATAAAAAAGAAGCCAATATATTGAGTATGTATACAGGACATTAACATGAAAATGACTAATACTGAACAAACTATCTGACTACTAAAAACAAAACGATTATTTTACGTCCTTCGAAATGTCTCGTCCCTTATCGGAATCACAATCAAACGACTGTCTTCAATGTGCTACTCCATCTATTACATTAAACATAAAGCGTTTTCAGCCTGTGCGCTATGAACGTTATTACGGGACCCTAGAATGGCAACACGTGCATTTAAATAATGGTACACATGCAAATGTAGATACATATATACATGCATGTGGTTCCACGTACTCGTAGTTAATGTTCGGTAAAAAGATCAATGCATTTCTGGATAGCAAATGTGGCTCTATTTTCTCAGTTTTATAATTTCCATTTTACGTGCGCAATTTCCCTGGATTATATGATGCCCTTTTAATAAAACATGGATGTCTGCATTTATAACAAACAAATAAAAGAGGTCAAACGTGGCATAATACAATTTCCTTTATTTGGAAATAAAATTAAGTGGAGGATTTCTTCATCTGGATTGCATTACTAAAATGGCAAATAAATATTGAATTTTCTTAATTGATTTTGCAGACCTTCTTGATAAAACATTTTATTAAGTTAATTTAATTTGTCGAGAATAACAACACACTTGACTTCATTTCACAAAGTTTTATTAGAAATTTCTAATACATGTTTAGGCTATTATGCCATTATCAACGAGGTCTTATCTAAAACTGATACCTTTTAGATAGAAAAGAACTATTTGATAATAACATAACAGCCAAAACATTTTTAGAAAATTCTAATAAAACTTTGTGAAATAAAGCCAAGTGTGCTATTCACGACAATTAAATTAAAACTAAGTATTGGGCTTGATAAGACGCCTAACCTAACTAATGCATCCTTAAGTAACAAAATAAATTTAGAATCCAAAAATTGCATCAATAGAAATAAATATGTAAACATTATTATTAATCTAGGGTCCTTTAGCACTACATCATGCCTAAAATACTGTATGATACATTTAAATTGTGTGGTTTGCATCTCTAAGCTCTTCGTGAGTTAAAGAATATTCTTTCGGTGGTTTATACCTAAAATTTATGTTTATATAAATCTTGTATTGTAGAAAGCCATAATTAAAAATAAACTTGGTGAAATTTTATCAGCTGTATCAGGATTCTTATTCTGGCTTCAGCATTATCAAATCGCAGACATTGGGATGTTGGTGATCTTGTGCCTACTCATAGGTTAGTTGAATATGGGGAGTCCATCTGCTACATTCCATAAATTTGTAATTTTTTCGTTATTAGTAAACTCCTGCCAATATCAGCAATACAAAAACATAGAAATTCCTCCACAACTTTTCATAAATCCCCATACTTTAGTTGACCTTTTCCAATGGCTCACTAAATAATGTACTTTACAATATTATCTCTAAAAGATAAACTACAAATACAGCTAATTGTATCTACGTTTTTTTAGTATATTGCAGATACTTCTTGGTGTATAACATTTCGTAGTGGTTGTTGTCCCGTACTGGGTTTGTGGCTCCAAGTACCACTTATAAAGTTTATTTTTCGACCTGCAATGCTATATAAATATGTCTTATTTTACTTTTGTAATTATAACGAAGAAGCTTACAATATTTTACGAAAAGTCATATCTTTTCAGAACTGTAAGTAAGATATCAATAGAGAAATACTTTAACAATACGCACGAGGTCCTCATCAGTAACGCCATGGTATTGTGGGAATTAAAGAAAGGACAATCTGGCATCACAGTGTACCGAAACCATCAAATTATTTATTTTTAATATTTTAAATAAAATGAAAATTAAATCGTTTTACCTGGCCAGCTATCAAGGTAAAGAGATTAAGAAAAAAGAATCTTAGGGCACTAAATAGTACAATTAAAGAAAACAAATGTATTCTAATTTAAATAGCATCTATATTATAAAGCAATATTTGGCATATATAAATACGAACACAAAGAACATATACAAAATAGTATCAAATATCAATTAAAATAAACACACTACTAAAATAATTTCAGAAGTCAGTCAATATTCAAAGATTAGTTAGATTTCTCAATAAATATAGTACACATTATTGGTTTTTCGGTGCCTTTCCGTCAGGGTTCAGAAAATACACACATTATACACACAATGTTCTGTTCAAAATCAACCAACACATATTTTTATTTTCATTACAATTATGTGCGTCTTTAAAATTCGTACGGCACCGAACACAGACATGTACGTGTACATATTTTTATTTTCATTACAATTATGTGCGTCTTTAAAATTCGTACGGCACCGAACACAGACATGTACGTGTTTTATTTTTATATTTGGTTCCGTACACGGACATGTACTGTACACGTATTGTTCGAACACAGACATGTACGTGTTTTATTTTTATATTTGGTTCCGTACACGGACATGTACTGTACACGTATTGTTCGATTCGAACACACTTAAAGCGTACATGTCGACGTGTACCTATACTTTAAGTTCGTGTACGCGTACGTGTACGCTAAAAAATAGATACATGAACGATAGACATGTTCGAGTGTGTTTCCATATTTATTAACAGCATTATTCAAAGTTCAGAAAAATACGCACACTGTATAAAATACTCGTACATAAATGTAAACAAACACAGCTCGAAGCAACCAACACATATTTTTATTTTCATTACAATTATGTGTGTCTTTAAAATTCGTACGGCACCGAACACAGCCATGTACAGTACTAACCAAGTTAAGATCCAAGCTCTCAAAGAAGTCTCTTTCTAATATTTTAATAACAAAATTAAACTTTGACTTGCTCGACTGTGCAGCTCTTAAAATAGAAAACACCTGAAAACAGTGAACAACAACAGATAAATTTTAGCCGCATAGAGAAATTCATATGTTTTTTTGTCAACTATTTTTGTTTTGTTTTCTTATTTTATTTTATTTTTTGGGTTATTTCTTATTTATTTAATTATGTATTTAAATTCTTTTAAATAAATTTGGTTGAAACAATTGCTGTAATTTTTTTTATGTATACATATCAAAAAATTCATTTCTTTTGCATTTTCACTAATACGTTGTCATATTGAAAAATTATTGCAATAATCTTGTTAATGTAAAGTGATGAATTGAAATTTCAAAGCCTCGCTAAGAATTAGTGATAGTTATTGATTTAGGTAGAACCACCTGGAATTCCCGCAATTAGTATTAGCGGCAATTTAATGAGGGGAATTTCTGCATTTCACCCGAAAAACTTGACCTTTTTGTAGCACGCAGGTATTTTTTATATGGAAATATCCAATACAATTAAAGCAACAACAAAGGCATACACAGCAACTACACGTTGCAAACCATAAATTTTGCTAACTTCATGCCTGGTTTTCATTCTGCATAATGCTGTTAATAAATATGGAAACACACTCGAACATGTCTATCGTTCATGTATCTATTTTTTAGCGTACACGTACGCGTACACGAACTTAAAGTATAGGTACACGTCGACATGTACGCTTTAAGTGTGTTCGAATCGAACAATACGTGTACAGTACATGTCCGTGTACGGAACCAAATATAAAAATAAAACACGTACATGTCTGTGTTCGAACAATACGTGTACAGTACATGTCCGTGTACGGAACCAAATATAAAAATAAAACACGTACATGTCTGTGTTCGGTGCCGTACGAATTTTAATGACGCACATAATTGTAATGAAAATAAAAATATGTACGCGTACATGTCTGTGTTCGGTGCCGTACGAATTTTAAAGACGCACATAATTGTAAGGAAAATAAAAATATTGCTATAGTGGGGTTGATGAGAGTAATAAACCCTTTAGCATTTAAAGTTCTTAAAGAGCAATGAGACTAATTCGAATAAAATTTAAATAAAAAAGAAACTATCAAAATTCACGAGAGAAATAATATCTAAGTTAAGTTTTACAAATACTAACTGGTAAGCAAGTGATAGTCTAAATTCAATAACTCAATTAAATGTACCTAACACTGTTGTATTAAATTTAAAATGTCCTAAATTTCGCGCTTGAAGCTCTCCTTCCTATCTCTTATGATTTACGCCAATACTCTAGTTTTAACGAAAAAAGAGAGGGGGTTTGTTTCCGGCATTTAGTAAATTCTACTCGAATACAGTTAAACTCGTGAACGGTTTATTAGTTTCCTATCTCGAGGGCCGTTAGGGGGGTTCCTGTCTTATCTAAACAACGCTACAAGAGTTACTCACATTACCTGTACGCTTACTTATAATCCTGGGCAGCTGTCTGCAAATCCTCGAGGCTGATGAAACACCTGTTGGCAAAATAAAATGCGCTTCCTTGTCGTGCATAACAAGGACGAATAGCCACGAGATTGATGGTGGGTGTTACGTAACAAAATAACCAAAATAAACACAGGTATGCAAAACAAATCTCTATATTTCAAACAAACAGGTTACAAATCTTGTAATTATTATTTTTAGTGGTTGGAGTGTCTTTATTGGGAGAGAAACAAACATTTATATGGCAATCAACAAATAACGAGACTAATGGTACACAGTTCCACTACAAGTTGCAACAAATATCCACCTAATTATTGTACAGCGGTTGAGTGCTAACATATGAAATGTATGTGGACAGAAAAAGGCGTCCCAAACTTATTTAATTAAATAATCTAAACTGATTGTACTTGGAGAACCAACCTTTTACTGTACGTAAGTTACTGTTAATATTTTGTATGTTATTTAGCCTTCTTTGGTTGTTTGAATACCTAGTTAGGTTAGGTTTACCTACATGAAACGTGACTGACGTTGTGATTTAAAAATGCCTTAAATATTATGTGAATGCGTACATCAAATTATTTACTTCTTGATAAATTGAATCTTGTGACTTTTAACTACCAAACTGACTTTGAAAGAATTGATTTTCGACTTTAATCTCAATAAAAAACTACAATTATTTACATTAGTTCTATATGACTACTGTGACTTTGACGTTACACCTCTTTGGATGTCTTAAATACTTGTAAAACTTTCTTAAATACCTTCAGTTTAACATATAAAAATGTTTACTAGCTTTGCGCCTGGGTCTGTACTATGAACTGGAACGGGGCTTGGAGCTGGTTGTTCTTCGGATATTCTGGGACTCCGTCGGGATGAATTTCGGTAGCGGCCCTTGGAATTTAACAGCAAGCGGGATCTTCGGCTCGGGGATGTTCCTTGTACTGGCCTTTGTTCGTACTCTTCCGTAACAGTAAGTGTATTTTTCTTCCCCTTTATTGTGATTTGATTGTAGTGTTCGCCTCGATTTATTGGAGGTTAGAATCTTTGTTTATATTCTCTTCTCTTTTCAGCTTCGGTGGCGTCTATCTTCGCTCGTTCGTATTGGTAATACAGAACTATTGCTGTCTTTATTTTCAATGGTGTCAACCTTGTCGATGACCCACTGACCTACTAACTGTCTAACAACGTACTCGTCGGGTTATGAATCAATCAATGACAAAAATGAATCACCGACAAACAATGAATGACCTCGTCTGGAGTATGTATACCTTATATATAGGTCAAGGTTGGCGATTGTTTAAAGCCTCGAACCCAAAGTGTTTATGGATTAAATTTTGATGTATTATGATAAAATTCGATTAATTTTTTATACTAAAGGTTGTTATTCTGTAGTTTTTACATTTATAAAAATTTAATAATATATTTTCAGTACGTGAAATTCTCTGAATATTGCTTTTAGGAATTTTAATCAGAATGGCATTTTTAGCGTCACTTTTTGATACATTTGTACAGTCATGTGCAAAAAAATATTTAAATGTTATAATTTTTGGATTTTATCCAAAAATAAGGATATTTGGACTTTAGGTGGAGCTGGTTTACATAATAACTTAATTACTAAATACATTCACATTTATTTCTGTTTTTTATTTGATTAAAATCTGTGCATTTAAGAATACATTGCTTAATGCGTATTTTAAATTTTAATTCAAAGTCAGTTTCCTTTTATAATTTAATATTAATTTATCTTGCTCAATTGGTTATCGAAATTTTATCAAATCATTCACATTTAACAGTTCAAAGGATTATTTTTATATACCCAATTTTGGTATAATTGTAACAACACTTATTCAGTATTTTACATGTCAAATTAAATATTGATTTTATTAGTAAATTCTTGCTAATGGCTTTAGTTTGGTAGGGCACTTAATTATGTATGTCCTTCGTGTCAGTAATTGGCCTAACATGTTTATAATTAAGGTGTATTACCAAACTTTACAAATTGATGTTTGACGTTTGTTCATGATGGCTACTTGGTCTAAATTAGAAATGATGCTTTCGATAATTATGCAATAGTAAGGACGCAATTCATGACAATTCCTAATCATAACTGTGCTGTGATATGTGCAGTTTGAGTATTTAATTTCATATACCAGGCAATTACTAAATTTAGTCACGAAATTCTATCTTTAATCTGACCTGTGATCTAGGTCTCTTAGTGATGCTTCATATGCTGTTTGTACTTAAATTAAAGCCCTATTGATATTTATGCCCTACTTCAAATCTGTTCTAAATATAGAAAAGGCTGTAATTAATTTGTGTTTTCACATAAAAATTGGTTTCCTCACAGAGTTAAATTGCAATTGACTTGATAATGGGCGTTCGAAAGATGAACGTCCAAGCTTTACATTAATTGATGCTATTGAATATTTCTAGGTCAATAATTCTATTTGTGCTTTTAAAATCATGAGATATGCATTTAACGAGCTTTGGAGTGTCACTCCTAGTATGTACAAATTATGATTATGTTTTGATTTAGTCCTAATTTGCATTTTTATATCGGCCATATTTGTATGTTCTAAATGCATGGGTTATTTGTGCTAGGCATGATGCTTTGTCCAAACTCAATGTGTAATGATAATGAAAGATTGAAAATAATATATGTCATATATGTATAAGACTGTATAGTGCGTTTCTGTGTATTTAAATTTGTTCTCACTAATATAGTTAGGTTTTTTATGCTAATTTCTTTAATCTTAACTTTTCAAATAAACTACATGACCAAGATATAATTGTTTGCTAAATTGCTTAAGTGGGATGGATTCTGTGTGCATTGTTGTTTCTCTCCTTTGTATAAGTAAAGCAATGGCAACTCCAACATTTCAACAAGTACCAGGGTTCGTCCCTAATAACAAACTTAAATAATTATTGAGTGGTATTGAGGAGGCTCAGGACCACCTCAATATGTGTTGCTTGCTTCGAGCTGTGTTTGTTTACATTTATGTACGAGTATTTTATACAGTGTGCGTATTTTTCTGAACCCTGCTTTCCGTATCTAAGTAAACACACGCAACATAGGCTTATATAGAAAAACTAATTATGCTCAGATTTAAACATACAACGTGTATAATATTTTTAGAATATCATCGACTAGTAATTTATAAATGCCGAGATATTGCCGTATCTAAGATAAACTATATAATTTTTAACCTTAGATTATCATATTATTTTATTAATAATTATGACAAATTCTAGTTTATTTAGCACTCGCACAATAATAAATTTTAAATAACTTTTTTAATTTTCGTCTTCTTTTCTTTTCTTTTTTTTTTACTGAAGAAAAGGTCTTGTCATTGTCGGTTTACTTCGTGAAAGTCCTCCTCCGACGATAGAGATACCAGGAACTAAATATTGTAGCCCCTTTATAAGTCACCTCTCCCGTTTTCTCTAGGTGAATTTGCAGTTTTTCAAGTTTTTATATAGTAAACTATACACCTTTAACATTTATTAGTCGGTCAACTTCTTTATATCAATAAAGAAACTTTTATATTATTTCTGAAGTCCAAAAAGACAATTTAATACTCTGTCGACCGCTATGTTTGTGTCGACTTACATATATATAAATAGAGACCCTTATATTACATATTTATGCAATTCAGGACAGTCTAATATGCTGTCGACCTATCTTCTTGAAAGTTCCCCGTTGACTTCTTATTATTAGAGAACCTTCAATATACTTTTAACGGTCTACTAATTAAGACAGTCTAATACGCTGTCGACCGCTATGCTGGAAGGTTCTCTGCCGACTTCCTCTCTTGAGAGTTTGTGGTCGACTTCCTTCTTAAAATACCTGTTCTCTGAGACTCACATGAAATCCTTCTTCTCCTCTTCACCTTTATAGCAGTTATAGTTCACACGCATGTTCTAACGTTTGACCGGTGACATATATAAAAAGTGAGCATCACAAATCTTAGATACAATACAAACATTTCTTATCTAAATAATGCTTAACTCACACATGGGTTGATATACATTTAGAATAAACAGTTTAAGGAAATTTATCCTCGGTTTCTAACACAAATGCGCTGAAAAATAATTAATGTTCATATTTGAAATATTAAGATATTTCAAATTGGCTGTACCGTTACAACAGTAAATAAAGTAGTTTATGATTGTGCTAAATATATATTTGAATATGAAGAAGAATTGACAATATCTTGTCTATTGATGACATTTCTAAATCGATATCGAAATTTACTAGTAAAAAAATCAAATGCTGTTTTATTATAATCACTAAACAATTTTATTGCAAAAAAGCCCTGACTTTAAGTATCAACCTTCAATAACTTTTTCAAAACGGTATAGAGATATGCGAGCAATAATGCCTTATATATTATATCCACAACATAGTAAGATGGCGGAAAGTGAAATGTTGTGTTTAAAGTGCAGCAAATTAGTGCAAGAAATCGATAAATTCATTACGTGTAATAATTGTAATGGGTGTTTGCACAGTGCTTGCAGCCCGTACAAACCCACGGAACTGAAATTTATCGAATGTAATTCAGTAAACATTAAATGGTTTTGCGAAAACTGTGGAAGTGTAGCGCGCAAGAGCGAATTGAATGACATACTGGTAGTAGTGAAGTCCCTTGAAATCAAAATTGTAAGTTGTTTAGAACATATATCAGCCCAGGATTTAAGAATAAAGGAACAATCTATAAAAATTGATGAACAAACAAAAACATTAAAAATATTAACCTCAAGAGATAAACAAATAACCGAAAAACAAACTCATACTTATAGAACTAGATCAACAGCAAACTCAAAAACAACAAAAGATGGAGACACGAGTCTAAAACCTACACAAATAGAACAGCAAATAGAAATAAATAGAGAGGTCAATATACTACAGATACATCAGTCACAAAAAAACACCGACAACATAAATACTCAGGAAAAAAAAGACGTAAAAATTGAAAACGAAAATAAACAAGAAGAGTTCACTGAAGTTAAATCTAGAAGAAAGATTATTAGGGGAAAAAAGGAAAATACAAAACTAATAGCGGCAGAGAAAATGAAGTGGATATTTATATCCAATTTGAAAAGTAATACAGCTGAAGAAGACGTCAAAAATTATTTAAAGGAAAACGACATATCTGTCATAGACTGTAAAAAGTTGGATATATTAAACAAAAACATTGCAGCATTTAAAATAGCGGTTATAGAAAACAATGAACAATTGATATTTGATGAAAACTTGTGGCCAAACAACACTATTATTAAACCATATAGATTTTTTCGGAAATATCCGGACAGAAAACAACAGATATAGTAGAAAGAAAATTGTCTAATTTTACCGTTTTACATCAAAATATACAGAGTTTACGAAATAAAACTGACCAATTATCTATATATTTACAGAGTTTGCCATATGAGGTGAATGTTTTAACTATTGACGAACACTGGTTACTACCAGGTGAAGATAAATTTATAAATATCCACGGGTACACATTAATTTCCTCTTACATAAGACCAAATAGAGCGCATGGTGGTTCTTGTATCTTTGTCAAGACTGGCAACACTTTTGAAAGGCTAACCGAACTAGAAAATAAAAGCATTGAATTAAATATAGAATGTAGTGCTGTCGCATGTTTTAGACTAAGAACTATAATTATTAATGTATACAGGCCTCCCTTGGGAGATATCGAATTATTCGAAAATACTCTTGATGAATTACTGGAGGTTGTTGCGACAAGATTCGCGACATATACAATTCTTTTAACTGGAGACTTTAACATAAATTTTTTAAAAACTACAGACACTAGATATAAGCGCTTTATGGATATTGTGTCGTCGTTTAATTTGGTGCCAACAATATCTGAGCCTACTAGAGTAACTGATAAATCCGAGTCCTTAATTGATAATATATTAACAAACTCTCAATCTTATAAAAGCAACGTGATAAATACAGCTTTATCTGATCATAAAGGCCAACAAATAACCTTAATAAATCATCACTCCCCAGACATAGTCAAGAAAAATAGAGAAAAAGTCAGAGTATTCAGCGAAAATAATTTAAATAAATTGACTAAGGAAATAAGTGAAATTGGGTGGTGGTACTGTTTATGTGAACAAGATATTAACAGATGCTTTGATGACTTCTACAAAGTAATTGAGAGTCTTATAAACAACATATGTCCAATCCAATATAAAACATATAAAAATAAGAAAAAATGGCTAACAGAGGAGCTAAAAAACAAATGTAAGTTGAAAAGGCAACTTTATGAGAAAATGAATAGAAACAGAATAACCAGAAAAGAATACAATAGCTATTCGGTATATGTTGGACAGCAGATAAAAAGCGCAAAAAGGGAATACAATACAAATTATATTCTTAAGTCGAATAATAAAACGAAAGCAACATGGAAACTAGTTAAATCAATAACTAAGACTGAAGATAACCAGTTATCGATTCTCGATCACATATGCATAGGAGAAAACAACAAGCAAACAGTTAATTACATAAATAATTATCTGTTAAGGGTGTGCGAGGATTCAAATCAAGATGAAGTAGGTCCCCAAACAAATGAAAAACGCTGTGATGCGACATGTTTTATATTACCGACCAATTCAGCAGAAGTTTACAATATAATTTTAGGTCTTAAAAACACAAATGCCACAGGACATGATGATGTGCCAGTAGCACTTCTGAAACGGGCAGCTGTCTATCTTGCTGAACCCCTATCTGAAATCTTAAATAAATGTATTACGGAAGGACTTTTTCCGAACCATCTTAAGAAAACGATTATCAGACCTATGTATAAGAAAGGAGACAAATGTAATCTAACTAATTATCGACCAATAGCGCTCGTATCAAATTTATCAAAGATCTTTGAGAAAATTATACACAACAGATTAATGGCATTTTTCCGAAAATATGATCTGATAGCAGAAAATCAAAGCAGCTATCAAAAAGGGAAATCAACTACTACGACCATTTATCAAATTATTAGTCAAATATTGGAGGGATGGAACCACAACGAACAAGTTGTTGGTATTTTCATGGACTTGTCTAAAGCGTTCGACAGCGTAAGGCATGATATATTATTAGTTAAACTTGAAAGACTGGGAATAAGAGGAAACACCTGGAACCTGATAAAATCATATCTTAGCGACAGACAACAGTGTGTAACAGTAATAGATAACGAAGGAGAAGAGGTGCGATCGTCTTGGAACACTGTAGTGCAAGGTATCCCACAAGGGTCGATACTGGGACCACTTTTGTTTTTGGTCTACATGAATGATTTTCCAGAAGTAATGACTACCTTCATCGCGATGTTTGCTGATGATGCGTCTCTGGCTCTGAGATCACCTAATGTTGATGAATTGAAGGAGGATGTTGCTAGGGCTCTAAATACGGCTGAAGAGTGGTTGGAAAGAAATAGCTTAAAACTAAACGTAAGCAAAACGAACATAGTCCACTTTACAACGACACGGCAAGAAACTCTTGATATTACCTACAAGAATGATATACTTGAGTCATCTTTAACGGCAACATTCCTTGGTTTGGAAGTGGATTCACAACTATCGTGGAAAGACCATGTGCGACACGTAGTGAAGAAATTGTCTCCTTTTAGCTATGCGCTAAGAACTATTGCAACTTCAGTGAACTTGGAAGCGGGTATTAGTGCATATCGGGCGTACGTGGAATCCCGGTTAAGATACGGTATAGTTTTCTGGGGTAGTAGTGTGGATATTGACAGACTTTTTGTTCTACAGAAGCGATGCATACGCAGTGTTTTTGGTTTGGGGTGTAAGGACTCGTGCAAGAACATATTTATTAGCAACAAGATCCACACACTTACTGGATTATACGTGCTTGAGTGCGCTTTGTTTGCTCGCAGGAATGGTGATCGATTCCTGAAAAAGCACATACTTACACATCAATATGATACGAGAGGTAGAAAGAATATTTACCTAAAAGCAACACAAACTAAACTTTCGAAAATACAGAAAAATGCAGTGGAACAGATAATAAAAATATATAACTTCACCCCGCCTGAATTACGTCACCTAAGTGACATTAAATTTAAGATCGCTCTTGAGCGCCATCTTTATAGACATTCATTTTATAATTTGCTGGATTTCTTTGATTGTAAAGATTTCCTTTTTAACTAAATATAACTGTTTTTACTTGATAGTATTGTATATTTATGTATCACTTGATGTTTTTACTTGATAGTATTGTATATTTATGTATTACAATGTGTATTTCCTAATTTCTTTTTTGACGTGTTCTATACTGTGTAAAATTGAACAAATAAATGACATACATACATACATAAAACTAAAAGATGGTAGGACATGTGAATGTGAAAATATGATATATTAGAAAACATCTTCTTTTACGAAAAATGTAGTGATCACATTTTGATATTTTTGGAAGAAGTATCTAAGAAAATGTCAATAATGACAGGCCGGTTTAATTCTTTAAACGTACGTAAGTGATTATGTTATCTACGCTTTGTGGGGCAATATATCAATTGATCTCTACTCTCTATAATGACGAATGAAAATAACTGATCAATTCAATCGTTTCGCTTTTAGTTAGTAAACCTGTATCTTCATTGATGATACTTTAACGATAATTTCATGGCACATATATCATCAACTACGCCTTAGTAATTATCAGGTTATCAAAACATGCTTTTCAAGAATGTACTCATATTAATTTTTTATTATTTTCTAATTTGCCGCATTAGTAGTTTTCTCTGGTGATTAATGGTTAAGTAACTTTATAATTTCAGTTTCTCAACTTTGACATTAATTTACGGAGATCATCCGGAAACGAAATTAATACCGACGCGACGTCAGCATTTCGCACCGGGAAAGCCAGAATAAATCTCGCCCAAAAACTTGTTAGACGTGGAAGTATGGTGTGTTTGTTCTGAATGCAGTACAAATTGAACAATTTCTGTACCGCTGTAAGCAAGCATCTGCCACATTGAAGAATAAAAGCGGAACAAATCTGTTAAATAACACATAAATTCTCATAGAATGCAAGCCATAAATTCAATACAAGGAAATATTGCGCAGGGACTATTCTCGGGTGTTACGTTGCTTTACTGGGGTTTCGTGTGCTAAAATAGTTTCATTATGGATGGGTAATATTGATGTTGCACGTGGTTTTATATAGATATTCTGTGATTTTACAGTCACTTTTCACAACCAACATAGAGTAGTTTTTCTGTTGGTTATATTCGAAAATGTTATACCATCGTAAACAAAATTAAACTATAGCAGCAGTATTAGATATAATCTTGTAACTTCATTAGTTATTCATACATGATTATAAAGTTTATATTACCTATGCAGGTTTTAGTGTAGGAACTACAAGAAGTTCGAGTTTCTATAAGAAATAATTCCTTGTTCTAATAATTCGTTGGAATGTGTAAACACGCTGGTTGTCACATGAATATTCATATTATGAAAATTACATTTAATAAAGAGAGGTTTAACGTAAGACAAAGTAATATAGTAAACTTTTCTCACAGTTATGTAAATATAGACAGAAAAATAAATTGTTGGTCTAGAAAAGTTCACCGCTCCCGTTTAGAGACAAGGGCAATTCGCCTCAGGGCAATTCAAACAAAATGAAATGAAAGAAGTACCTTGCTTCTACTTATTTATATATATTATCCTTGCAATAATTGCAAATATAAATAAATGAGCAAGTAAATAAATATGAAAATTACTTCAGTGATATAGGACCCAGTAGGCCCTTGGCTTGATGCGTTATCGTTTTCCACTCCTTTTTATCTCTTGCTTTCTCAGCTTTGCTCCTGTCGATAGCAACTTACTGTTAAGTACATTCCTTAGTTGGTATATATATTTGTTGCCTTTCTGTATCCTGCTCTGAATCTTTTTTTTATATCTGGCTTTCTATTAAATTCCACTCCCAAATATGTGAATGACTTTATCTCTTCTCTGTAGACTTTTCAGCCTGCTGTTGTCACAACGAACTTTTTATCTTTAGTATTTCCTTCCTTAGCCCATATCATGTATTTTATCTTTCCATTTATTTCCAGCCCCATTTCCGCTGCACTTTGTCCCAAACGCAGCAATACCTGATATATGCATAATTAAGAAAAAAGCCGTATATATTAATAACTTTCTTTATATTAAACAATTAAAGAAGCTATATATTGTGTATGATTTATTACGAAATTGTTACAAATAATGTTTGAAAAAGAAACACAAGAGCATTCAAAGATTTTTTGTAGTATTATTAAAAATGTCATTAACCCATTAAATATCAACTTATTTTTTTATTACAAAATTCAAAAAATCCCTGTAAAGACTTTGTTTAAGGTGTCATTTAGTACATAAAAAGTCCTACTTTGACAATTCGTCCTCAAGGAGCAGGATAATTTGCAGTCTTATAAATATGGTGCTGGCATTTAGAGGTATAATTTTATTACATGAACTGTACCAATACACGGTACAAAAGTAAGTATGAAAGCAGTAAAATCATATTAAGAATTTGCAGTGACAAGGAGTAAAGCAGTCCTTGCAGAGTGTAACTTGACATTTGATACATAATGTAAGAGGCTTTAACTTGCATGCTTTACCTTGGCATCTTCTTTGTTCTATAAAATGTCTTTTTCGGTCATATCCGACATACTCAAAGACTTTTAATGCTGAAGACGTAATTGTCTAACGCATCCGTAGTCTCACACCTAATTTTATATAGGTCTCAGCAATCGCTATTCTAAAATTTACGTCATATCTGAAGAGTTGACCATTTACGATAGCCATATCCATTATTTGAGTGAAAAGTATCTAATACCACTTTTTTGTCTGCATTTGAACAGTGTATTGACCAACATTCCAATCGTGTTGGTCTACCCCAAGCATATGATTATAATAGTTCTTCAGAACTCTTGGTTAAGGTACATTTTGCTTCTGTTTGGCTTTCCTATCCCATCAGGGTGCTTGAGATAGGGGATCAATGCTATCATGATTCGTTGCAATTGTGACACATTTATTGTCATTCCACTTGAAGAAAAAAAATTCGCTATTCGTATTAAATCTGTGTTCAAACGTTTTTAGAGGTTCTTTGGCCAAGCTCTTGGAATCTCTTAGTGGACATTTTGCTAGTCTATTTTCCGGCAACGTGCCATTGGCTGTGAATCCCATAAGTTGCATATGCAGCAATAAGTCTCTGCTTGTGAATAAATTGTCGAAATGATCGCAGTGGCATATCGGGGCTATAACACAATCCAAACCGAAATGCCGTCATCAAACCGGCGATGGTGAATCGGCCGTAACTAAAAGGGGCCGGACGACGTTGGCAGAATGGATACAAATTACAATGCACATTTGACATTAATTAAAAAAAGTTATGACTCATTTATTCACGAGCGATTGCAAAAGTATAGCGACAAACCTTAGTCATGCCAAGTTCTAAGGAAACTATTGTTTATTCTATATTATTTTCCCACAAAATGATCGGCAAATGAGACGATTAAAAATTACATGCGTATTTTTTTATGGTTGGTAGAAATTGAAATTGGAGCTATTAAAGAATTCACAATTAAAGTAAAAACAATTCACAAAAATTATCGGTGTGATTTTGATTAAGGAATTATTTACGTACCTTTGAAGTTAATTTAATATCTAGGGTATTATTAATTTTTACATTGAAGAAATAATCTCTACGTAGCAAGTTAATATTTATATGTTTTAATAATGTCTAGGATATTATTTATTTTTGCATTGAGGAAATAATCTCTACATGTGAAGTTAATTTTTAGTAGAAAGCTTTTTTTTGAAATTACATATTGAGTACTTCTAACAACATTAGACATTTTTCTCCTTTACATCTACTAGACTAAGTCTTCTTATAATTAAAGAATCTGCAATTACCCATGGAAATGTATAGATACAGATTAATCCCATCCTTCTATCAAAGTGCATTGTCATAGCGGTGTTTCAGACCACTTCGTTTCTATTTCGTCGCATGTAGCTTATTGCACTATCATTGGACCACTTATGTTTCTTATATACACCAATAGAAAATATAAATGCTCCTGATATTTCCTATTATTTTATCCACACATAGTTTTCTAAAAAATGTAAGTGTGAAAATACTTACTTGCAGCTGATAAATATCTATAATTTAATTATTATTAACAATTAAGATCGTGCAAAAATAGAGGATTTACAAGTTTTATGCAAAATTTTACCTTTTCTCCGAAAATAACAATGATTGGGATGCTGTTTTGTTTTCATGAAAATAGCTTGATGAAACTCAAAATATACTTTAATTTATTACGCATACATTGCAATAGTTTCAAAATTCCCACATTTTTATTTCTGTAGCAAAAACTAACCCTCAAGTCGCAACCTGAACTATTTCTTCTAGAAAATAACTTCATCGAACATTTTCCAGCAAGACAGCTAACGACTGAAAGAGAAATTGCAGTAATCACGAAACGAATACATACATCATATTCCCTGTTAAACCTCTAAAAAAAATTAACCACGATAATATGTTCTTGAGGAAGTGCCGTTGCATTATCACTTAATATGTTTTCCGCATTATGAAATGGCTCTATTAATTTAAAAACTTCTCACGATTTATGCCGTTTCTGCCGGCGATTAATAATTCAGGAACAGGAAAATTTTGCGTCGGCGAATAGAGCGACCACGGGGACGACCAAAATTCCCGCGTTTACCTACTATAGTCTAGCCACCATGTGGAAATAATTAATGGATTTTACGACAGCAAATTGGCGTTAATTATTTATTAGATTCATTTTGGGTTACTCTTCGTACTTTATTCATTCATTCGTTTATACGGCTCCCTTGTTGAGTGGGCGCTATCGCAATTTGACCTGGGTTTACGGTTCGGGTAGAAAGATGCATCATTAAGAATTAAAGAATAAACATTTCAAAAGTTCAGAATAAATGTTGTAGAAAAAGATATATTAAACATTACCATTGTTTCGCTCAAAAAGAGCTTCAACATGTGGTAACAATTATAATACAAAATTTACAGTGATTGAAATATACTGTTATAGTGTAAAATAAGGGCTTATAGACCAACTATATAAATAAAAATATTTTAAAAGAGGTCATAATAACCATCAAACTTCAAATATAAAGTTGTATAGGCACGAAATTGTGATATACTCTTGAATTAACATTTGACTAGTAGAGATAGTTTGACTAAGTATTTTAATTTTTTTTTAAATACATCAAATATAATATATGGAGATGATAATTATGTAAATTGTTATTATTAAAAAAAACTATAAGTTTGAGAAACTAGCATTTGTAAAATCAAGTATTGCTATTGCTACTTTCCAACATAAATTACGATCTCAAAAACTGTATTCGTCAATTTCAACTTATTAGTAACAGTAATTATTACCAAATTTCTGTTATATTTACGTGTTGTTGCTAGAAACACTTCACCCATAAAAAAATTTGTTACTCGAAGTTTTGGCTTACTCTACAGGATGGTTCACCGGGAACTGAATCGATCGATTGCGGAAAAACTGTAGCTAGGAATGATCTGAAATTTTGACACTACACTAAAGTCGATGGAGGCCATTCGCCTAAAATATTTTCAAGATGGCGGCACTTCGGTCTATGCCGAATGTAGGCCCCAACTTCCTAATTTTAAATAGAATACCCTGTATATTGTCAGGTTTTTAGATTCTACGTGAAATTCTAGATATATTTCATGTATAATGTCATATATCTAAGTGTAATCCTTTTTGACTTATTGAAATTCTTATGTTAAATTTGACGTTTGCAGGCAGAAAATCAATAGCACTTTCTCCATATAAAGGTGAATTTATCATTTAATTTGAAGTAAATTCTCTCAAATAGATGGCCCAATTAAACACTATTTGTATAAAATTGTTACAATTATTAATACAGAGTGTGCGAATTATACGTCTGAAAAGGAATTTGGAAAAATTGTCAAAAGACAATTTTTTTAAATGGGAAGCGGCAACTTTTATAATTTTATCTTATTCTGCATTAAAAATAAGGATCCCTTTGTATAAACATGTCTATTATAAAAATTGGTAGTTTTCGAAATATTGGCAAGTTAATGTTTTTATCTTCTACAATACATACTGTTTGCATTAGTTCTTTTTTCATTAGTTAGCCATGACAGTGTTTACAAAATTATAAATTGTCATTTGTTGAAGAAAAGTCATGTTACCTTATCATAATTTCAATAAGTCATGCCGGGGCGCTTAAATTATATTAACGATGATTATATAAATTTATTTATTATTTATGGGGAATGTAATGAAATTATGTCAAGAACATGAGATACATTTGCATTACATTATTATCGTTATTAATAACTGGTTTATTTCCCTGAATCTTTGCCCTCACGGATCCAAAGTTTCTGAAGCTTTCCATAATACGTTTAACAGTATTGGTAGATGGTTTCCGTTTTTGCGGATATCGAGTTGCAAATGTATCACATGTTCCTGACATAACTTTATTACATTCCCCATAAATAATCCATAAATTTAAATAATCATCCTTTGTATAATTTAAGGGGGCTTACGCAGAGGTGCCGACTAACTGCCGTGAGGAGGGCGTAGGGGGTTGCGCCATATGCGCTAATGTAAATTCTGGACTTTACAAGGTTTCGCTACAACAATAGTACGTACCGCTTGTGTTTACGAAATATCAAAACGAAATTTAAAACACAAATAAACAAAGGCTCAATGCATGCTCGACTGGAATTAGTTTTTAAAATAAAGTTTCTAAAACTGTGTTAAGATATTGTAAATTTTGCCAACTTTGAGAATGAAATGTAGGAATAAATAATTTGAATTATAAGAAAGTACTCCCAACGAAGCCTTAATTAACCTTTGTATTCAATTTAATGCAAAAACATAATAAGAAAACCAAAAATTTCTGCTGTTTGTTTTATTTTAACGAATACCTTACATCTGGGGAATTTACATTAGCGCATATGGCGCACCCCCGTACGTCCTACCTCATGGCACTTAATCGTCACCTCTGCGTAAGCCCGCTTAAGCGCCCCGGCATGATGTATTGAAATTATTGTAACGAAACCAGTAGACATCCGGGCGACAATAAAAAGAGGTTGTAAATCATCTCGACGCGACTGGTAAACATCATAAAGCAATAAAACATCCATTTGCGTTGTACTGCAAAGAGACAGAATGTCTGGCGAATGTTCTACAAACATCGAGAGGGAGATGGAGTTTACGCGAATGCTTCGAGATGATTTGTATGTGTATATTAGGCGGCTGGGTCACCGATGGATGAATAATTCCGGAATAAGAAAGTCTTTAAAAAGTAGCCGTCGCGCCGAACAGACCAAAGTAGAAATAAATATAAGAAATAAATAAAAAGTTCCTTAAGTGGTAGCCGAACAGTGACATAAATATACGGACTTAAATATTAGTAATAGAAAGAAATACGGTGCAGTTTTTATTATAGTGCAATAAAGACATAAATATTACCGTGTCATATAAATAGTAGTGGTAAATAAATACGTCTGTTAATTTTAATATTAATAGTAGTTTAAGTGTGATACATAAGTTTTACGTTTTTATATTGTAATTAATTTTAAGTGTGTGAAATACAGACTGTTTTAAATAAATAAATTGCACGAGTTGTTTATTGGAACCCGAAAACGTTACATGATTATAAGGTACATGACTTTTCTTCAACGAATGACAATTTATAATTTTGTAAACAGTCATGGCTAACTAATGAAAAAACAGCTAATGCAAACAGTATGTATTGTAGAAGATAAAAACACTAACTTGCCAATATTTCGAAAACTACCAATTTTTATATTAGACATATTTATACAAAGTGATCCTTATTTTTAAAGAAATTGTGTTTTGGCAATTTTTCCAAATTCGTTTTCAGGCGTATAATTCGCACACTCTGTATTAATAATTGTAACAATTTTATACAAATAGTATTTAATTAAGCCATCTATTTGAGAGAATTTACTTCAAATTAAATAATAAATTCAGGTTTATATGGAAAAAGTGCTATTTATTTTCTGCCTGCAAACGTCAAATTTAACATAAGAATTTCAATAAGTCCAAAAGGGTTACACTTAGATATATGACATTATACATGAAATGTATTTAGAATTTCACGTAGCATCTAAAAACCTGACAATACACAGGATATTCTATTTAAAATTAGGAAGTTGGTACCTACTTCGGGCATAGGCCGAAGTGCCGCCATCTTGAAAATATTTTAGGCGAATGGCCCCCATCGACTTTCGTATAGTGTCAAAATTTCAGATCATCCCTAGCTACAGTTTTTCCGCAATTGATCGATTCAGTTCGCGGTGAACCACCCTGTATAGGGTGAAATTGGATAACAGAATAAAACAGCCTACACAAAATACTAACCCAGGTATATAAATACCAACCGATATAAAAAAAACGCACAAAAAGCATAGAAAACGACCGTTTAACGATTTTCCATTTCGGACAACCGCGACTCCGGTAAACCATCCCTGAAATCTCAATTGTGCAATAGCGACCAAACTTAGAGATGCACCGCATTTCTAGAATGTTGATATTACCTCGGGATACGTTCGCAATCCAAAATGGATTTCGGTGGGATTGAATGTTGGCCGACTTCGAGGTTAAGGGTTTTGCTCCCCGTTCACTCCTGGATGTCCTCTACTTCCCTGCCATGTGTCCACCATATTATTATGCTAAAAGTTCGCAGATGTAACGCCATCCATTAATAATTCCGAATATTTAATAGATTTTCTGGGAATGTCGCACCTTAAAAAAGAACATTCTTATTTCCTTTTTGCTTACTAAGAATTCATCTCATTTTTTATTTCAGTCCAAAAATTCAAACAAAAACGTTTTTCAGGTAAGATATGCAGTTACCTGTGACACTGTTTGATATCTACTAGAGAACAGTGTTCTGCAGAAAAAAGAAGCTGTGTAGAATTAATTATATTGCAAAAATAAATTACTTATATTGTTTTTCAAATTATATGTGGTGAATTTCTTATGATGCTACATGAAGAAAGAAGGCTACCTATATTTAAATTTTCAATTTATTGGTTGAGCAATGAATATTTCGAAGATAATAAAATTTGCACTAAATTTTAAATTATTTTGCAATTAGCTTTTTCTCAGTGTTAAAAATTCTAATTATAGTTTTCTGCTTTAGTACCTACTGATAATTTTCTAGGTAATTTTTTTATTTTAAAAATTTACCCACGGGTAAGATTTGAACCTCGATTCGACTCCCGATCTCTAGTCAGGTGTGCTCACCTCCGTGCCACCGCGGGTGCGTGTGTTCGAGTCTGTACATCGTACTGAATGAATTCAAGTGACAGATGGATATACGTACAGTCGACAGTTCCACGTATACCTATACTAAATTTTAAATTACTTTAAAGTTAGTTTTCTTTTTTCCTAAAAACTAAAAATTTATCGCAATAAATAATTATCAGCGCTAAACCGGAAAATTAAAATCAGAAAATGAAAATTACTTCTAAAACGTTAAATAGTTCTTTTCATTTAGGTATCTACATAATTAAAAACTTGGAAGTATATATATATACTATATTTACATTGCGCTCGTATAGTATTTTAAGTTAAATCAGTAAGAGTGAAACAACATTTTTTTGGTAAAAGCCCTGGATATTATTTGATAGAAATACACACTTTTGTAAGAAAGTTGATTTTTAACCATAATCTGTCCGTATTTTGTTGAACAGCTATCCTCCATTTTGTTCTTGATTTTGTGAACATACTATAGTTGGTTCCCGCGGTCAGTTTTCAGCAGTTTGTAAACTGCTTTTTGGATGTTTATTTCAGAATCGGCATAAACAAATACCTATAGGGTTGAAATACAAATTTAATTTTTCACACTCTGCTTTAGATCACACGGCAGAAGTGAAAACTTCATCAAGGCGAGGTTAATAATACGAAATACAACTTTTTTTTTCGTTCTATATTACATTTAAAAAATATATATTTATTATTATTGTGTATACACTATTCTAGTACATTTCGCTCGGTCTGATCAAGTTTTCACTTCAAAAATTCATACGTACGCATGTATATATACAAATATTATAATTCTCATACGAGTACCCGTGCTGGTCTAATGGCAACGTGCCGACCTTATACCCGGGCAGCTCGGGATCGAATCTGCACGCAGACAAGAATTTTTCAGAAAATAAAAATGCAATATTTTGCGTATTTATTCTAAATTTCAATTTAATTGAAATTAAATACAGCTAGTTAGTATAATAATACAAAGCCGAGCGTCGAGCCGACTTTACGCGAACTAGCGTTTCATTCCGAGCGTGACGGCTCAGTCTCGTTCAGTGCCCAACAATCAATGCATCAACGCGCCCATAGAAGTTTTCACTTCAAAAAGTGATCGTTTTCCAGATCATAAACAGTAAGAAGTTGAGAAAGAAAGTTTTTTTGCACATTTAAATGTTCCATCAACGTAAATTGTTGACATTTTACTTAAAAATATTAGATTTGTTTCGCACGAAAAAGCCACAAAATTGCTGTGAACATCGTTTTTACAAAGAAATAATTTGTTTTTATGTCTATACTACTATTCAAAACATTATGAACATCCTTTACATTTTTCGGAATTTTTAAAACTCTGCAGCGGTCTAAAAATGCATCTCATATAGTTTTGTTTGTTTGAACAAGTAGTACTCAATCACTTACAACGATGTACATGTTGAACCGGAACACCTGTAACTAACACATCTGTATGTGTCTATGATGGCGATGATATTTTGCAACATTTTTTTTATGATAATTTTAGTCAGTTGTTTAGAAATTTAGTTATACTGACAGTTGTAAAATAAACATGATTGTTTGTAAATTACATTTGGTTAAAGTACTCTTTTTGAAACATTATCGAGCGCTGATTCATTACAATTTCAAGCCGTAAAGAATGGTTTGAGGAAATCAATCGAATATATGGTGACAAGTCGTGTTGCTTAGCTACCGTAAAGCTGTAGTACAATGAATTTCAACGCGGTCAACTTTCCTTAAATGACAGTTTTCCAACTCCTAAGCCGAAAACGGCAATTACAGGAAAGAATATTGCTTTTATTCCGAACATGATTGTAGAAGACCGGCAAACTACTGTTAGAAGCATTCAGGCAACTTTAAAGATTGGTGTGAAAGCAATTAATATTATTTTACACAAACACTTGAAGCTTCGTAAGCTTTGTTCTCGGTGGATTTCTCACAACTTGACCTCAGTTCAAGAAGAAGAAGACCGTATGAGATGGTGCAGATCAACACTACATCTCTTAAACCGTTAATCGTCTCATTTGGTGTACGACATCATCACAGGTGATGAGACATGGCTATACTGCTATGATCCTGAAAAGAAGCAACAATTTTGAAAATAGAAGATGGGCGCCATATTTTTTGGAATTACTGGGCATGTTTTAACTGTAGCACTGGAGGATTGAAGAACTGTTAATTCAGAATGGTGCACTATAGTTCGTTTGCCTCAGATTCTCCAAGAGGAAGGATCATCTTGCATCAAGATAACGCTCGAGCCCACACTGCCGCTTGAACAACTGAGTCTTTGAATGCCCAAAACAGAGAAATAATGGGTCATTCGCCATATATTTCAGACTTAGCACCTAATGACTTCTTCTTATTTCCGCGGGTAAAGGATAAATTACGGGATTTACGTTTTGCATTGGCGGTTGATGCCTCTAAACATAAAATAAACAAACTACGGCCACAAGATTGGGGAAAACGTCTTTAAGATTGGTTTTCACGGATGTAAAAATGTATTGACTGTGGAGGAGAATACATTGAAAAATTATAAATAAGTGTTTTTTGTTAATCATTGTGTTTTCCTTTACCAGGCTCGTATTTATTTATTCAAGCAAATTCTCTATTATTTCTATTTCTAGATATTTCTTGTATGTATAAACTGTAATACTGCTGCCGTTATTTGCATTAATGCTTTTAATGTACATATATAAAATTAAAAATGAAGAGCTTTTATAAACATTTTCGTATTACATTTTAATAAGGATAAAAGCTACTCTAACTAAAAAAAAAATATGTAAACTGTTTAAATAAACATAAATTTCATGCATTTCCATCTCACCTATTTTGTATATACATTAATGTCCATTTCAATATGTAGTTCTACATGCATCTATGCTTTTATACGAGGCTATTTTACCATTTCCTATGTTTCAATTATGCAAAATTTTGTTTGAACAATTTTGCACATAATATTTGGCTGAATATTTGAATTACTACGGTCCGTTGATACTAGTGTGATTGGTTTAAATGTGGAGCTTGTAATAATATAAATATAAAATAAATTCAAATGAAGCTTCAAAAATGTTAAAGTATGGGGTAATATAGACCTATACATGGGTCAATATTATCGTATTTGTGGTTGTTTTGTCAATGTCATGCATCAATAATTATAGTGGATTGCTGTTACTTTAAATAATGAATTTTTCCAGATTATACCGACTGAAAAATATTATTTTATAAATTTTATTAAAATTGAAAATGTAGAAGTGGAAATTACTTTTAATATCATTCGCTTTTCAACCAGATGTAAATCTGATATCTAAGTATGGCCAGATACTTACTGAAAAATTTTGTGTTTATAAATAAGTGGAAGTTACAGTTTAGCAATTTTTAAATTTAAATTTAAATTTTTAAATAATCAATAGATACTAGTTTACTTTACAATTTTACTCACCAAATTGTTTGTTTATCATTTTAGTTCCTCATTGCTTAAACTTTTGGAATCGTACTTACTCAATCGAAGTACATATGTTTATTACAGTGGTTTCAAGTCCTTCGGGTTTTTACCACAGTCTGGCGTCCCTCAGGGCTCCAATCTGGGACTTTTATTATTCATTCTTTTTATCAGTGATTTGCTCACCTCTTTCTCATGTCCTACACTTGCTTATCCAGATGACATCAAAATTTATCAATCCGTCAAGACCTGGAACGACGTATTACTTCTGCAGGAGAATTTGAATACGATCAGTGAATGGTGCATGTGTAATGGACTAGTTCTGAATGTTGACAAGTGTTGCCACATGACTTTTACTAGGAAGCGTAGAATTATTCCATCCATTTATGTGATTGAGGACACAATCTTTCTAAGGTCAACGAATTTAAAGACCTTGGTGTGATTTTTGACAGCCGTCTAACCTTTGTCCCACATATTTCAAATTTATGTCTTGCTTCCTTTAAAACCTTACGTTTTGTTATACGTACCTGCAAGCATTTCAACAATATCAGTCTACTGAAAACTTTATTCTTCAGCTTTGTTGCTGGCAAACTGGAGTATGCTTCCCTAGTCTGGGCACCACATTACACTTACCTCCAGTTAATGGTTCAGAAGATTAAGAGAAGATTCCTGAAGTTTTTGTCATACAAAATTGACGGCTCTTATCCCGCGCGCAATATGGATTACGCTACGCTTTTGGCACGACATGGAATGTAGTCCTTGACGTCGCGTCGTGAAAGACGTGGTGCGCGTTTTATTTGGAAGCTAATGCATGGTCTCATTGATAGTTCTTACATTCTTTTCTCCATAAATTTCCTTATTCCGCGTATTTTTTCCCGATCTTCTCCTACTTTCTCCCTTCCTATTCTTAGAACCAACTTACTATCATTTTCTCCTGTAACAACTATGTGTCGCACAGCGGAGCTTATTTATGGTGACACTTTAATTTAATAGAATTTACTTGTGTTGTTAACATCTTATTTTGTAATAATTTCCAATTTCTGAAATGTATGTATACAATTTTTGTACTTTATTGTTTGTCCTTTTATTGGATTATCCGTTGGGCAATAAATTATTATTATTATTATTATTACTTAAAATTTGGTGACACACATGAAATAAAAACTCAATAGTATATATTTAGAATAAATAACAAGTTATAGATATACAATATTTGAATGTATGATTGATATAAAAAAATAATTAGAGGCTTACAAGGTGCCAATGTGGCCGACGTGCGAATGTGTGTTGAGAAATATATGAAGAATGCTCCCTTTCCGCTGAGCCTATCTAGTAGGCGGTAATATTTTGCGACAAATTTTGTATGACAAATTCAATGAATTGTTTACAAGTTTAGTTATAGTGACAGTTGTTAAATATATCTGATTATTTGTAAGTTACTTTAGTTTAAAGTACTCCTTTCGCCAATAAATCATGAAACTAAACAAGAAACATTATCGAGCGGTGATTTTTTACAATTTCAAGCTTGGCTTAAACCATGAAGAATGTTTTGAGGAAATTAATTGAGAGTTTGGTGACAAGTCGTGTTGCTTCGCTACCGTAAAGCGGTAGTACAATGAATTTCAACGCTATCGACCTTCCATAAGTCAGAAACAGCAGTTGCAGAAAAAAATATTGCTCTTATTCGGAACATGATTGTAGAAGACTGGCATACTACTGTCAGAAGCATTCAAGCAACATTAAAGATTGGTGTGAAAGCAATTAACATTATTTTACACAAGCATTTGAAGGTTCGTGTACTTCGTTATCGGTAGATTCCTCACAAATTGACTTCAATTCAAAAAGAAGGCCGTATGAGATGGTGCAGATCTACACACTAGATCGCTTTAACCTTGGATCTTCTCATTTGGTGTACAGCATTATTACAGGTGAGGAAACACGGGTATTCTGCTATGATCCCGAAAAAAAGCAATAATAGTTTGGGTCTTTGAGAATGATTCGGCACCAACCAAAAGTTGTTCGTGAAAAAAGTCGAAACAAGAAGATATTCGCCACATTTTTTGGAATTACCGGGCACGTTTCCACTGTGGCACTGAAGGATATACGTACTGTTAATTCAGAATAATACACTACAGTTTGTTTATCTCTGATTCTCCAAAATGTTCGTGAAAAATGTCCAAGAGGAAGGATCATCTTGCATCAAGATAACGCTCGAGCCCACACAACCGGTCGAACAACTGGTTATTTGAATGCCCGAAAGGAAGAAATAATGGGCCATTATATAGTTCAGACCAAGCACCTAATGACTTCTTTTTGTTTCCGCGGGTAAAGGGTACTTTACGAGCGAGAAGAAGGCATTAAAATTTTTCATTAATTTAAATGAAAAATTTTATGTACATCACTGAATTTACAAAACTTTTCTATTTTACATGTTTTCATACTAATGTGTTTCACAACTTATGTTCAATAAAAGTATATGAAAATTTGTAAATTAATAACAAATTGTAATGAATATGAAACAAATTTGAACAGTAAAAAACTAACGTACAACATTTTCGACATATATTTTCAAAGTGATTAGCATTTCATTACACATCGTTAGATCCGACAGAAGAGTATAGCGCGATATTTTGGTCGAACCGCATTTAAAAGCGAACAAATTTCAATTATGCCCGTTCATAAATCGCTACGGTAATCGGTTTACTGTTTGTAATTTGCATGATCCTACCATGTGTACTTTCCTCGCCAATTTTTATCGCAAAACACGTATTTTAAAATTCCGGTGCCTAATCAAAACAATAATACTAAAACGATATTAAATATCGATTACGCACACATATTGTTTGATATAGTAAGATTATGTGAATATATAAACCCACCTTTTTGGAAAATTTATTTCTATCTCTATCAATTCATATGATGAATTGATAGTGATGAATATCTTCTTGGTAGTAGTTGCAAATGATGAGCAAAAGTAATAACAATATGACAACTGATTTTACATTCTATATTGTCATAATACCGACAGCTTTACTCGTAATTTTTATAATTACATAGTTGCATCGTTATTATTTATATAATTACATTAATTGAACAGTTTAAGGTAGACCTAAACCGTTTAATGGAACTACTAGTCTGTTTTTTCTTTGTTAATTTCTTTTGTGTGTTTAAAAAATGATTTTTGTAAGGTATTTCTGTATTTTATTTAATGTATCTAACCTGACGAAAAGCTAAAGAGTACAACCCTTTGGAGAAAAAACGTTTCTACTCCTGAGATGATATATTATTAGGGATACTATTATCTAAGCTAGTGAAGTGCGACATTGACTAACCCACATTTTTACAGAAGTGATAAAATCTCAAATTAGCATAAGGCTAATTTCCTGAGATATATGCGTGAACCTTCATACTTTAAAGAATATAAACCTTTAATAATTTTCCTATATAATTAATTAGGAAGGGTCACAACCATATGTTTCTAAAGAATTGGACATTCTTTTGATATATTGTGACTTGACAGATGAGATTATATTTATTGGAAACATAATCATTTCATGTAAAAGTAAATATATTAATAGAAACTACTACAAATAGATATTTGGCAATCAGTATTTCTTTGAACAAACAATAAGCTAATTACTTTTGTATTGCTAATTTTTAATGAAATTGACAGTGCTGAGAAGTATTAGCAATTACTCAAACGAAAGATTGTTTCACTTGGATTGTTCGATACTAGTGCGTTTACGACATGTGCTGAATCTTCTTGAGAGTTGTTTTTTAGAAACCATATTCATCAGAAGTATGAAAACATATAAGAACATCCTGGTAAACAATTTTTCGGTAAATATTAGTTTGCATTGAATTTAATTTAGTATTATGATGATTTATTCTCATAGTGTTCATTAAAGCACGGTTCAATATAATTTAAAGAATATTCAAATATAAATTATGAAACGCCAACACTTAGATATAATTTTAAACAGCAACCGACTGTCCCTTTCTTTAAGCCTTTTTCTCTTTCGAATCCATGTGAAATTTTTTCCGTTATTTGAACAATTCTTTTTGGCTGTATATATAAATGCTTTTAATTACTTTCGGTATTATTACTTTCTTTCAAGCATTTCCAGATTATATTTCTTTTCATTGAGCTAAAAACTGCTCTCATGTTGTAATAGTACGTATTTAAATTTCAATAAAAAGACTAAAATGTCCCAAGGTTGGGCACCATATGTAATAGTAGTGCCCTTCAGTTGGTCGCTATATGTAATAGTACGGATTTAATATAGGTCGCTATATGTAATAGTAATTGTTTAAAATATAATTAAAAATGAATAAAATGCCCCAGAGTAGGGTGTTCAGAGATAATAATATAAATTTAAAGAATATAATTAAAATGATTCAAATAAATAAAATGACTTATTGGATGTTCCGCGTAATTAGCTCAGTTAAATAGTTCGGTTTAGCATAAGACTCTTAATTTCAAGACGGTTCAGGTATTTAGACACTAAGATTATTGTCCTGCACGTACTATTACTTCTATTTTATATTCCAAATTTCTTAGAGTGAGGTAGACAAATAACACGCAAAAGGATATTTAAATATTATTAATATATTGATAAAAATAAACACTATCAACACAGATCAGGTTACAAACAAAGGTTATAGAAACACAACACAATTCAAATGGTACAACATGAGCAAATACAATTAACAACAGTGCAATGACGCTTTACCTATACAGTATACCATGGATTTAATTAAATGCTAATTTAATTGTTTTAAAAAAAAACATGCATGATATAGGCCTTTAATTCAAACAACGTTGGGTACCTGATACGATGTTGTGGCGCTGGCACAGGGTCTTCACCGGGCAGCTTTTCCTAGGGTAGATTCAGATCGTCGTCTTCTTTGTTTCGTACTAGAGCACACACTTGTTTTTAACAAAACTTCTACCTCAGGTAGTACACTATTGGTTTTATTAAAACTTATAACTGTTTTTTCACTAGGCTTTTTCTTTTACTTATTACTAATGCGCAGAATTTCTATATTCTTATACGCATTATTAGCCCGTGAAATCGTTCCCTTTTGTTGGGTGCGGTCTAGTGTTATTCTACACGACCTGCGAACCACTTCATGCGTCGACTAGGGAACGTCTGCCTGCCTACTCCTTGCTTAAGTCACGCCACGCCGTATTCTTGCTCGGGGTTTCCCCGGGCCACCTATGTACTTTACATTTCTTCACCACATTCAAGGTTCCACGTGTCGGTTGCACACACACTGATTCTTATTTATGTCGCATAACTTCCTGGCTGGCGGCGATAATATTGACGCCACTTGTGTTTTTCATTCTTTCACACCGATACCCTTCGCACTATTTCTTTCTTACATATACAGAATTTACATAGAAACATTTTACACAGGAATATAATAATTTAATACAAATAAATGAATAATACATGTTTCCTGATCTGTGTTGATTTATTATCTACCTTAATATCATAATATACATTACCCTAATATAAATATTTTGGATGTTCTATTATATTTATATTTTATTCATTATATACAGGGCCTACCGTTACAATGTCAATGAATGCAAACATAAGCTTCCATTATCTGTTCTTTGCACCTAAAATCCATTTGTTCTTCCTCCAATTTTCTCCACTAAATTACGCAACCTTTTCTGTATTATTCTGATATGTTTCTCCTTTATCTCCTTCTGCTTTTCCTGTTTTTATTATTGTCATCTTTTCCATTACTCAAACCTTTTCTATACAACTCGTCTTATATTTCTCTTATTTGTCTAATTTTGATTTCTACAAGGTTTTCTGTTATTTTTTTGCTTCTAATTTCTCTTATTTCAGTGTAAAAACTCTTGTTTTGTTATGATGCAGTTTTTCAAATTTTTCTCATGTTTTTCTTATTGCATATTTAGTTATATTTTCGATATTCTCCTTTGTCTGTTGTATCTTTTTTATTTTTATCCTATTTGCTTAAATACACTTTTTGTTACAAAGAATAACAGCAGATAATACACAAAATTGTACAAGACAAAGACGAAGGTAAAAAAATCTTACAGAAATAGAAAGGAGTTTACATAGTAAATTAAATAAATGCGAGGAAAATACCAAAAAGGAAATAAGAAATTTTTACAAAGATATAAAAAGTATGAGAAAAAGAGATGTAAGTCCAATATTTTTTGCCAAAAATAAATGACAGCCTAATAGCAAATGAAAACGATAAGTTAGAAGGTAGTTCGAGGAGAAAGCCATGGAGACTCTCCGTTGAAATGGATGATATGTCGAATGAGGGACGGGTGAGAGTAAATGGCGATTATGGAGGAAGTACTAAACATTACAGCTAAAATAAAAAATAATGAAAGCCCAGAATTATCTGGCTAATGATAGAGAACCTAAAATATGGTAGCGACTTTCTTTAAAGACAAATATTTGAAGTAATAGACGAAATTTGGCAAAACAAAATAAATGCCAAGACCTTTTAATAAAGCGATTTTACTACTCATTTAAAAAAAAAAGGAGATAAAATCGACTACTGCAACTACAGGGGCATAATAAGGAGGATTTAGAAAAGCCCCTCGACGACAAATCCAATTTGTATGACGAAGCGTTGTGGATTTTAAAACTGCTTACGACAATATAAACAGAAGGGCGCTAGTAGGCTTTGGAATGAATGCAGATTTCTTCTAAACTGAAGGACTAATAAAAATATCGATACAAAATACAAGTACTGTAGTCAGAATTAACAATAACACAAGCAAATAATTTGACAAGAAAGCCATTATTATACAAAAGCCATAAATCTTTTGTCTAAGCCAATGACATAGTACTACTAGCAAGAAAGAAAAAGAAACTAGAGAACAATACATTATAGTAACTGGTAATTATATTGGTCTGGAATTTAATATGTCTGAAACAAAATTTCAAGAGGTAGTTTAATATACTTACTTGGGTGCCCTGGTAACCAATGATTGTAGGATAGACAAAGATGACGACATACGGATAGCAAAAAATAATAATTGTGCAGGACGTCTAAATAGAATTGTAAAATCTGGAGAAGTAAAAATAAAAATAAAAATATACAAAAGGATATAAGACCAGCCCTGTCCTACAGGCACGAGAATCAAAAGAGGGTAGAGATTATGACGAATATGGCCGGGAAAGAGAAAAGATTTAGAACTGTGCCAATGTTTTGAAGAAAAGGCTATAAGCGAATTTGTTAAAAGCAAAAGATGTCAATGGTTGGAACACCTGGAACAAATGGCCAAGAAAAGGAATGTGAAGAACAGTGCATAGAACACCCCTGATGATTTCAGAAAGAAAGGACAACCGAGGAAAAGGTGGATGACAAACCTAAGAGAAAGATGAAACTGAAGAGAACTTGCGATAGACAGGAAGAAGTGGAAAGAAGTAAAAAAGCTCAAGACCTAAATGGTCTACCCAAGCACAAATATTTATTTATAGTACTTCTTCCATCCTCGCTTTTTCTTTGATTTCCTTTTTAACTTCCCAATTTTAACATTTTGCTCTTTAGTTTTAGGTATTATAAAGCTTGAGTTAACACACTTTTGTACTTTTTCTTTAATCGTGACTGAAAAAATATTTTCCTCTGGAGTCCATTCTTCTTTTTGTTCTTCACAGTCTTATGTTTCCTATAGGCTACTCTTTTGTAATTGACCTCTATGCCAAAATGAGAAGGAGCCTCATCTTGTTGAATCCAAATATTCTTCATTATTACGAAACAGAGCTGGTGGCACTGCTGGCACCGTATCAAATCGCAAAAAAATAAATATCAGGCAACAGTCAGGCTTCCTTCAAAAAAATAAGGTCCTAAAAAACGTCGTCCTATCATTCCCACCTATACATTCAATTTGTCTTGATGTTGACTGTATGATTCCTGAATCCAGTGAGAATTGCCCCGTGACTAATACCTACAGTTTTGTCCATGTACGTACTAATCCGTTGAGAAAAACGTTGGCTTCATCAGAAAATATAATGTTGTTTACAAAATTGGGAATTTGATAACATCGTAACATTAATTTTTCACAAAACTAATCGGCGGTCTAGATCATTTTCGTTTAACTCGTGAATTAGGTGCATTTTGTACGGATGATACTTTTCCTTTCTAAATAATTTTACAACTAAACTGGAGTCCACATTGTTATTTAGGGTAAGTTGCCTTATAGAAATATGATGAGGTTCCTCTCCTTTAAGTTAAACTTTTAATTTTGTTTCATCACTTATTCGTGGTCGACCATCTCGAGACAAATCTTTTACATTTCCAGTTACCGTAAATCTAGCGACCAGTTCACTTACTGTAGATCTTGCAATTGGAGACCTATCAGGATGTGGTTGGTTGAATATCTCACAAGCTTCAGCATGAGTTCGCCTATCGCCGTATCCAACCATTATTAAAATCTCTATTCTTTTCTGTTCACTTATATGTGCCATTTTTGTTCTTAACTTCAAAATTTAGATTGGCTTTTTACATTTTAGATAACTATTTATAGATATAGCTGTCGGTTCTTGGTGAAACATAATTTATATATACTTTAACGTAGATAAAATTAAAAATCACTTGATTTGGTTTGACTTAATTTATTAGAATATTTCTTATAATTGTCTCGGTATGTTCTACCATTCTCAAAGAATTTACTCAACTAAATTGTAAGAAATATTCTAATAAATTAAGTGAAATCAAATCAAGTGTTTTTAATTTTATCTACGTTTTAGATAACTGTCAAACTTTTTCCAGTTGAGTTGATTTAAATAAAGATTTTTGTTAAAATATTTTTACTTTGTAAATATGTCAATCATGTAAGAAAATTGTTTTATAAGGCACCCATTTTTCTACATCAACGTCAAAAGGCACCATTTTAAAACAAAAATTCACCTATCTTGGCGATTTTCTTAAAAATATTGTAGAATGCTGTTATGAATTATTTATCTTTATTACAACACATTGTATTATAGAAAATATTTTCGTTATATAACAAAGTAAGTTACAATCTAAAACTAAACTGATAGTTTCAAGAGTTTTCGCTCGCCAGCTTCTTTTTAACTAACCGGCAATTAGATTCCCGTGATATAAGAACACAATTATTTTCTATTCATTGGATTTTCAATTTTTACACTTGAAAGAACACCTCACCTCTCTCTTTATCAAACTCATGTGACATATCAATTCGAATTTCGATAAAATTACTTTCCAAGGCGAACACTCCTAATCGAAATTGTTATTCAATTTGGACAGACGAGAGTCTCGAACTGTACGAAGCGGAATGTCGGCAATTCTTCTCCATGACACACAACACATCGATACCTATTCAGGTTAATACGATGCACCTGAATCTCAATGGCTTCATTGAAAATCTAAACAGACAGACCGCAAAATTACTTTCAGCTGTATGTGTAGTTGGTACACCTATACATTCAGTAATATACATATATACGTAACAGAACGAGTGACTCCATTATTTATAGGCGCAGCGCAGAATGAGATTTTTATTCTTCGTATAATGACGCCGACACCGTCCGAAATTGATGTTGATAATTTTCGAATTTGTTCTCGCTCCCGAAATGGATTACTATAATTAAAAAAGGATTGGATTTGATTGATTATGATCATCCATCATCGGCGACAGTTTAAATTAAATTCACGTCAATGATGGAAACGTGTCACAGACATATTGTATGCGTTATGTCGAGTTATCTTTCGGTCGGTTCTTTTTACACAGAGAATTTACGCGTACAGTGTGTACATTCTATAGATTCTATAAATATCCTTTTTTAGGTGATCGTTTTTATTTACACATTAATGTTCGATGAAACAAACTAAATCAGAGAAACATTCGTCCAAACGAAGATTGCATAACTGAGCAAAACTCAATTACAAACCGTATATTGGCAAAGAATTCTACGCTTGTCGAATCGAATATTAACTTTAAATGTCGATCACCGAAATATGTCCACATTTCATCACGAACCTAAAAAATAACCGGTTTCCACTTGTCATTAATAAATTATTCTCTTTCAAATCCTCCGTTCGATTTGAAATTAGTTATTACGCTATGAGAGTACATCTCACTTCGATGCAATTGTGATTCAACTTCCTTGAGTACGTCAGTATCGTGTGCATTGACGACTGATTCTAATGATAGATTATCTTTTTGTATTATGGTATTGAATAATACGAAACATAGGTCATTTTTGACATACAGATATGTACAATAATTTTGTCAAAATGAAATGCAAAATGCGTATAAATAAAGTGAAAAATATGTATAACGTCATGAATATGCATAATTAAAAATAATAAAGATATAACAAATAGTGACAGCCAGGTTTGATCAAATGATCAACTAAAGTTTCTACAATTGAGTAATATTTTCGTGTACTCGTATAATGGCACTTTTAATTTTTCTTACAAATTGATTTAATTGTAAATTTTTCGTGCTGTTATGCGAATGATTATAGAGTTTAATCCGATAGTTGTACATGTTGTTTTGATGTGTTGCAATTCGATACTGCGGCATGCGAAGATTTTCTCGTTTCCTAGTGTAGTAGTCGTATTCATCCCCTTTCGCAGCATAATCCCGACTGGTTGTGTATTCAAGGCATGTTGTATTATATATATATACAAGAAAATGAAAATTATCGGGGAAAGTCAAATACTTTTTTACGTTGTGTATTCAAGGCATGTTGTATTATATATACATATATACAAGAAAATGAAAATTATCGGGGAGAGTCAAATACGTGTGTCTGACTCATTGGTCGTCATCAGTACGGTGTAGCCATGGAATAAGGTGGGATAACCTTGGAGATGTAAGCTACACGGAAGACCATCGGGGTGATAGACCACCACTTGTAGCTTCAGCTAAACGATGCTCAGTTTTGAGAACAACAACTAACGTCGCCACGAGGAAAATAACGCCAACCTGCGTGCCATCCGAGACCCAGAAAAGATAAATCAAAGAAAAAAGAATTATCGCCGATACATATAATACAAGAAAAAGGAAAATATTGGGTAATTTGCGCTGTAGAACAACCGTAGACACGTGTTTCTGACTCATTGGTCGTCAACAGTACGGTGTAGCCAAAGAATAAAATAGGATAACCTTGGATATGTAAGCTACACCATTTGTAGCTTCAGCTAGAATATTCTCCGTTTTGAGGACAACACCTAACGTCGGCAAACTTAACAAAAAAAGATGAATTAGACGTTTCGACAAGTTTATACCTGTGGATATGCCCCAGAAGAGAATGCCATAAGAAAGATTGTAGTACATTAAGAAATGCTAAGTAAGCTTCTTGTGTAGCTATGGTTTGATAGTATCTTAATGAAAGCAAATCTAGTTTTTGTTTTTTCACTAACTGAATCACATGATTGTTCCACTTTGATCCTCAATCCATAATCAATCTCTAAAATTTTACTACCATCCGTGCACCAGATCTTGTTCCAAGGTTTACTTGTCTTGTTTTGTTTTCGATTTACCTAAGTTTGTTAGTGACAAACTAACGATTTGTTTTTTCAGAGTCATTTCTGATTGTATAGCAAGCTGACTTTTGCACTCATCTTTCACCAAAATAGTAGTGTCATTCGCGTAGAGAGATATCCTGTATATTGTCGGATATGTAACTGAACACGTCGTTCACATATACGATGAACACTAATGGACCAAGTATGGATCTCTGTGGTACGCCACATGTGATTGCTTTCGTTAGTGATCTTCCATTCCATACTACTGATTTCCTCGAATCATATAGGTCAGATTTCATAATCATAGCCTAGCTCCTCTTATTCCATAATACACCAGCTTGTTTAAAATTATAAAGTGGTCTACTGTGTCAAATGCTTTACTGAGATCTAGAAAACCTATTCTAAGAACTTTAGTATTATTTTGGGCGTTGGGAATATATTTCATTACTTCAACCATTTCTGTTGTAGTTAACTTATTTCTCCTATAAAATTAATATTTTAATAACGATTGGGACGAAGAATTCTTGTTTCATATGGTCTCGCTTGTCAAGCTTCAGTTGCCTAAGGAAGCTACTATATAAGAGTGACTCAGAAGACAAGAAGTAATTTAAAACCAAAGCATTCCATATTCACGAGACCAGCCATAGAATTAAAGGTTGCAACAATTAGGACCTGCAGAAAAAGCTGGAAGCTTTTCGAAGATGTGATGATATTGTAAGAATTAATCCTTGAAGAGGCGGATATGTTACTTGACGATTTCAAAAATAAAACAGAGATAATATTTCAAACAGCTCCATTCGTCTTATCCGACTGTCACTAGATGTGTCGAGATTATGGAAAATAATATCGAAGCCAAATTGAGAAATGATCATGGAATGTACTTTCTTTTCTTTTCACTTTGACTAGTCCACTGATATGAGTGATTCCGTGTTTTCTTTTCGGTTCGTATTTTCTGATGTAGCCTAATGACAAATATTTAGCGATGATACCGTCGAATGAAAAAACTAAGAAATTTATGACGCTTCTTTACATTTTGTAAAAAACTATGTGCAGCCGCTTTTGCAAACTCGTGCCCATTACATCAAAGCGAACCCCAACCGTAAATGGAAACCAAACTGAATTTGGTGTGTTGTGTCTAACTAGTATGGCGTTTCGCTGTTTTTGTCGTTTCATTGAACCATTCATCAATACGCTCTATGTTAAAAAAAAATTACTTTGAAACCGTAAATTTTTAGGTCCTCTTATAACTTCTTTAAATTGTCATGTGCTCTCATATACTGATGATCTGGAAATTTTTAGTAAGATTATAAGTGATAATGATGATTTGCACTTTAGTACAGCATTGATGTTTTTTGATTTTATATAAATGGTTGATTTTGTTTGATAGATGGTTATGCCGTTTATTATTGTTTTGGCAGTTCTTTTCTTTCTGAAAATATTTCAAATATCCTCACATTTAACTATATCAAAAGAATCCGGTAATAACATAAAAAAAATATGTCATCAATTGAATTTGAAACACATTGATAAATTAGCATTATATTGTAGCAAAGAAAAAGAAAGTGGACAACTTATGTAACTGTAGATGTAAAACAAGCATCTATAATATAAGAATACGCTTTATGCTACCGCGATTTGAAGAAAATGCAAGCAGGAGGCCACTAAAGTATCGTATTTTCTACGAAAATGTGAATGAACGATAAAAACATGCAAGCGAAGAAACTATTGACATTACGATTGAGCAAATCTTCTGATTGGTGCAAATATCGAGGATATGATTAAAATATGCAGGAAACTCAAACAATAAGAAAATAAATATCAAAATAAAGATCTAACTTATGAAACTACATTTGTTCCTGTTTTTGTCTCTGTGCAATAATGGTACTCAGAAGTATGAAACATCAGGATCGATACGTCGTGTTTAATTATAGCAAAAACCTTATAGAATCTCATGATTCCGATATGAGTTTTATAATAAACAGTAGCTGTGGCAATTAAAATCAATTTTAATATTTGCTTCATTACTGGTATAGAATTTTTCAGTGTTATTGACAAAGAACCGCCACAGTCGGCACCAGTATTAAATTAGTTTAATTTAAACGCAAACAAATATTTAAAATGTTTAACGGTTGTGTTAAACATTTTCCTTAAAAACGTTGATTGCGAAAATTATATAGACGAACCTCTTGGAGAATTTTATTCAGCGTCTTGCCAAGCACAAGGTTTTCGGAACGTTATCACAAAATAGCGTTTAATTAAATTCCGATAAACCACAGACCATTATTAATATAATTATTTCTTGAAGGCATAGCTACAACGTTGTGAAGTTTTTATTAAAATGCATTCAGGCCGATGTCCACCAGATTTCGGTCTGCAACAAGTTTCCTAGTTGAATTACAAACTTTTTGGAGAATGCATTTACGAAGCAAATGTTACCAGTGTCCGTTGCGAAATGTAGGACGAACTAATTACGAAAACTGTTATGTGTTATTGTCCCAATTTGATTTGAGTCGTAATACTGCAAAATACGTTGTAGTAAAAGTTCCTGATGTTTTTCGAAGTTCGTTTCAGCTTATTATTTAGACATTTACTCAGAAAGTTATAAATTAAATGCAAACGCTAGTTAGGCTTCGCATTAGCTATAAATGGCCCAGCGTGACTGGAGTAATTAATTCATCAGATCTTGTCTAATTAACGTAAGTTTAAAAAATAAATGTAGAAATTCTAAGATATTTCCGTGTTCATAATTTTACGAGACTCATTAAATACACTTTTATGTCATATCAGAGGTAATTACATTTACTACAGTTTTTGATTCATCATTTTACATGTTAAACTTGCTTAATTAAATAACTAAATATGCTAGTAAATCTGTATTGAAAAAGACCTATTTATTATAATAGGTAAATATTCTTCAACAACATTGGATTTACAAAATATACAGAATAATACCATTAAGCTAATACACACAATATATAGTTTAATCCAGGAAAGATGATTCCTGCGTCACTATATATGTATATAGTTCTAGTCAGAAATTTTATATACTTTACAACAATGCAACCGAATGCAAGTGTTTATAGTGCACTAGTAACATGAATATATGGTTTATATACGTGAGCAAGGCAAAAACCGAGTTATTATATAGGCAGTGATAATTCATCCATTTCCGTTTAACGTCATTCTGAAACTGGTTGTGTTTGACATTACGTTTTAACGTCCGTATTTGATCAAAATATTTATTTTGCATTTGTTATAAATATAATTTCATAATTTTTTAAACTCTCTTTATTAAACCACGTTAAGATACATTAGAATATTTATGTTTACAATGGCAAGAATTTGATCTAAATTTCTTGAATATTTCAATTAAAGGAAAGATAATGATGGTCATTTAGTCTCCATTACACCTATAAATCAAATAATTAATTAATGAATATTGTCACATTTTAGAAACCCTAAAAAATCTTTTTCGTGTGTAGTACATGCAATGAAAATGGGAGGATCTACAATAAAACGTGTCAATGCCTGGTCAATAAATAATGCTTATGGGACATTTTCTTGCCTAGACTAGATTGAAGTCTATGAAAGAAAACTGAAAACAGAAAATATGGCAGATTGTACTAAATTACACACATTGTACACAATTTATTTCCAAAGTTAAACCTTAATATTTATTGTTACATATCCGAAATGAGACTAATATTTCTTATGAATACTTGAAGAATTTAATTCTTTTCTAACAACAGTGATACTTCTAATGAGCTGGATATTAATTAAGTGAAAGCCAATCTGGTATTGGCAGTATAATAATGTGCAAAGAGTGTCTAAACCTGTGAGTTCTGATGACAAGTGACATATAGTAATATATGCTGGCTAAATTGAAAGCCAGTCTACTGCTAAGTGCTTCAGTATGGTTTACATCCAAGTCATAAGAAGAAGATTATCATAATGATATGAATGGACCAAAGTTAATGAAGTGGATTAAAGAATATTGAATATGTAATTTGGAAGAGTCAGATCTGGTAGTGATAGATAATGCTCTTTATTATTCAGAATTATTAGAGGAAGATCCTACATTTGGTTTGGTGTGAAAGAGAAATTCTTAATACTTGTACAAATGTAATATAACTTATGATCCAACTCGACGAACCTTGGTTAAAAATTTGGAAAAAGGAAAACGATATCAAATAGATGAATTAATTAATACAAAGTCATGGCCACGAAGTCTTGAGATTGCCTCCATACCATAGTGATACTTGGAATTTCACAATATAGAATACATTACTGACCACTGTTGCTGAATACTGTAGGCATAAATGGGTTTTTGGAATTGACATTTTTAAGGTATGACAATACTAGATATATTATTTAGTCAACATACACTGCCTATGTCTGCCATACACATAACAATTTACATTTTCACGTTTGATTTGTACATTTTCACCACCTTTCAACAATTTTTATTTGTTTCGTCACTCATTTAACACATAAATCGGTATTGTTGCCATGTGATGAAATCAGTTATCCCCCCTAACAGATCAAGAGCTTTTTGATGAAAAAAAAAATAATACTATTTAAAAGCGTCTTTATTTACTGGTAAGTTTTAATGAGCGAATGTCAAATTAAGTGATTGTAAATAGATTACAAAATGCGCTAATAAAATAATTTCTAGAACTACGAAACTTTAATTTAAAAAAAAAGTTGGCTGCAGGGGCTACTTTTTTTTAGAATTAGACAACGTAGGTTTTTTGAATGATACTGATAGTTTCTTTTTTGTTTAAACATGACAATATATCACAAGTATACACTGAAAAAAAAAATACAAAAAAAATTGTTCTTCTCGAAAGCCAGATGTTTGGAAGTCGTTGTACATACGGCCTTTTTGCCTGATAATTCTTTTCACCGCACTCAAAATAAACTCGAATTTTATCAAAATGCTCTTCATTGTACATTTTAAGCTTTTTCACTATGATTTCAATTTGCCAAATGATTTCAATTTGCCAAATTGTACTGTTGTCGCCCATCATTTTTTGTTTCCAATGTCATTTATTGTTTCAGGGCTAATGTGGTTTTTCCAAAGTCTTAAGCTTACGATTGAACGCACATAGTTGGTATCTCATTGTCCTAGTAACGAAAGTTTCTGAAGGAAATTTGTTTAAATGTCAGAAATTTTTGTATATATACACCGTGTCTAAAGTTAAGCTTTAACCATTGCTAACTTTGTTATTATTGACGCTACGAAGTCGGTTAAATTAGCAAACTAGTAGGACTTCTATTGCTGATTAACTTAGTCAAAACAGAGAAACAATTGAAGAGCTAGTTTCTGAGATATTCACAAAAGCAGCAAATTTATAAATGGAACATCCTGTATATTTCGACTTTTTTTTAAAAGAGATTTGAATTCTAGACAAAAATTAAGTAATACGCTATCGTCCTAAATTTAAAAATAAGCGAATAAGATGCACTTTGATTATTATTGCTTTAATATGTAAGTAGGCGATGAATTTAAAATGAAATAAAAGGTTACTTGAAACGTGAACGAGTTTGTAAACTTAAGCGGTCACGCCTGTGACGCGAGCGTAAAAGCACCGTACTTTCATGAAATTTTCCTGGGGAAAAACTTAATGATTTTTAAATTTTTCTATCTCCACTTCAAAAAGTATTGTTTTAAATATTCCTAACAATTTTTTTATTCGAAAAATATTCATAAACATAATGTAGACAATGGTTTGTGCAGATCGCTGTTTGGGAAACATCTTTTGCGGTGACCACAGCTGCTTTTAAAATAGATCACCTGGAATTAAAAACCAAACGCCTTCAGTTTGAGTAATAAATTATCTAGTGCTTAAACGAAGATTTGATGAAATATTGATTTTTGGAAGAATGGCGGTAATTTGAAGTTGAAATGACATTTTCGATAAACAAAAGTGCTCTTTTTTTATTTAAAAATGAACCAGGCATTGGAAAAGAAATTCCTTCGTTCACACACTAGATTTTGATGTGTGGATGAAGCTTGTGAAATTTGAAGTTGATCGGTTCAGTAGTTCTCGAGATATAGTGGTCACCGATTTGGAAAAAGTCGTTTCGCGAAAAACGCGTTTAAAGTTTTAGTATAGAAGTGATCCATTGTGACTCTACTACACACTCCACAGAGAAATACACTATTTTGTTAACAAAACACGCGCGCTCTGCAGGTCCTAACTTGTGTAACTATCGTCTGCAAAGCTTTACTCATGGGCATTTCCATGCCTGCCCCGTGCAATACTTTAACGATCTGCGGATTTCTTCTCTCAATCAGACAGTCATTCTTGTTAACATTCAATTTACAAACTGTATAACTTTCTCAATTTTTAAGGAATCAGCTTGAAATTTTCAGAGAATATTCTCGAAATGTCAAACTTTGAGGATCCATCAAAAACCAAAAATCGATTTTTTCGAAAATTTCGCACAGGCGTGGCCCCTTAATCTGTTTCGTAATTAATTGTTTGTGTAAGGCTACCTACTGTCAACAGTTTATTACTGGTTGTTAGTTCTACGAGTGTTAGCATATTTTGAAGCATTTCCTCAAAATTAAATTAGGGACATTACGCGAGCATTGGATATCAATAGATGCAATGTTCAACTTATTTTAATGAAACATAAACTGCATCCCTATAAAAAGAGAAGAGTACACGTAATATTACCATGAGATGCAGAGAGAAGATTAATTTTATGTAACTGGCTAATTAATTTCATCAATGAACTTCCAGATAATTTTAATCTTATTTTGTGGTCAGACGAATCTAACTTTTCAACTAAAGGTATGTGTAATAAAAGAAACCAACATTATTGGTCTCGACAGAATTCCATGATAGAGGATCCATAATACGCGCAGCATGTTCAACTATTAGCGCCAGTCCTCGAGAATCTTCTAGAAACCCTACCATTAATTGGTTACCAGCGTATACATTTTCAACAGGGTGGAGCGCCTGCTTATAATTACCATGAATCTGCTACTATGATAGGTAGACTCTTTGGTAATAGGTGAATAGGAAGAAACGCACAAATTCCTTGGCCTCAACGATCCCCTGATTTAACACCTATAGATTTTTATCTGTGGGGTTACATCAAAGACGAAGTTTATAAACACAAATATAGAAATGTGGTGGAGTTGAAAAACAAAATTAGGGACATAATAAATAACATTCCCGCTAGAACAATTATAAAAGTGACAAGAAGTGTTCTCAGAAGAGATCAGAAGTGTATTGATCAACAAACCCATACCTTCGAACATTTACTAAAAAAATTTTTATACATTTATCACTTTTTGTTGCTTACCGTTTTGTTATTCAATGTTTCATATGATTTAATGTACTAAAATTTAGAACTATTTAATTACTTTCCATGGCCTAGTTACATATTAAGGCAATAATAATCAAAAAGTATAAGTGTTTTTTATTCGCTTATTTTTAAATTTAGGACGATAGTGTATTACTTTCTTTTTGTTTAGAATTTAAATCTCTTTCAAAAAATGTAGAAATATACATGATGTCCTATTTAAAAATTTGTTGTTTTTGTAAATATCTCAGAAACTAGCTGAACACATCTCAATATATAGTGACATATAATAGTGTTTGGAAGAAAAAATTTCCAATGAGAAAGACGATATTAATTTGTATTGCTTTTGTGGGGCACCTGTTATATGTACAAAAGCAAAGCATATGAAAGCATATAAAAATATATGATTACAAACGTTTTTTTTTACTTCTTGATAATACGGAGACTGAAGATATAAATACCATATCGATGTCAACATGTAAATGCTAAATAGAAGTTATTATACTATCACAGATGATTTCCGCTTTGCCTCGACATTTACAATTTTGACGTGCCTGCAGGCACTGCATCCACTCTGCAACATAAGCCAGTAATATTCTGGCAACTGTAGAACATGTACATCCACCTAACATCATCGTATTTGCCTACAATGTGTACGAATTTCGTGGCTTTGTTATAAAGTCTTACGTAATACCCGCAGGCGATCATATTACGAAACTTAAATTAGAGCGTGTGCTGCTAGAAACTTGAATGCTTACAGTTCGCCTATAGATATGTACGTTCGTACAGGTGTATGTACGTATGTGTATGTGTACATATGTAGGTATTAGTAGTTACTTGATCTTGTTCTTTTTAGTTTAGAGAAAATATAGAATCTATGTGATGGTTACGTAGATAAAAGCAAATGATGAAGCAGCAGAGGAAACGATGATGGTTGCCTTCGTTTAAATAGTTAGTTGAGAGAAAATAGTGAAGCGGCGGTATGGTTCTGTAATTCAAATAGCTTCAGTGCAGTCAATTTTTATTAAGTTCTGTGAAATAGTAAACTCCATCAAATGGAAAACATAAAACCTCCTTTGCTGATCTCAAATGTTATTCGACCGTTAGATTTATCTAATAATCACGCGTGGAATGAACGTCGAAATGTACGTACTTCTTTTCAGTACCACAAAAAGCATATTCAAACGTACATTGAAATATTCCAGAACATTAATATTACCTTTTACTGGAATAATGATTGAATAACATAGAAAATGAGAAAGAATAATTTAGGAAATAAATACAAATAATATTGTAACGAAATGAATCTACAAAAAAAATGCACACGTCTAGGCGACGACAAAAACGTGCTCATAAAGTCATAAATCTTCTATCGCATGGCACTGTGTCGGCGACGGAAAGTCTGCAGATTCTTCTAGTATACTACCAGCGTATCGAGAGTTCGCTAGCACCTTGCCAGAAGTTTTATCTACAGATATAAAGCAGTTGAACCGATGGATATATGAGTCATTCCGGAATAAGAGATTCAATAGTCGTCGCGCGGAATAGACCAAAGTAAAAATAAATATAAGAAATAAATAAATAGTACCTTGAGTGGTAGTCGAAGAGTAAACATAAATATAAGTAGTACAAAATAAATATAGTGGTGCGGTGTTATACAAATAGAAGTGATATAAATACGGTAGTGTTACATAAATATACGGACATAAATATTAGTAATAGAAATAAATACCTGTGTTAATTTAAATCGTAGTAGTTTAAGTGTGTTACATTAGTTTTACATTTTTATATTGTAATTAATTTTACGTGTGTGAATATACAGACTGTTTTAAATAAATTAAATTGCACGAGTTGTTTTTTATTTTATTCCAATACTGAAAATACACACGCAAGCAAGACTTCAAAATAAAATCTCAGATAATCAAAGTAATTATTTTCCTAATTGAGAAAATTCTAAGTTACTTTGACGATAGGTAACCAAATTACATGAATTATAATTACTAAGGTAGAAATCTAATCTTAGAGCAAGTAGAGAAAGACATTAAATTGCTTAACCTATATGCTTTGTTATCTGTACGGCGACCTGATTGTTAATAGTGTATCTTTTCTGGAATAAAGACAATCGCTCGCCCATGTCCTCTTTATCAATCCACCTCGTTCGACGGATGCGGACAGTAGGGTGGAGATCGGTCCTGCAGCTCAAATTCTTTCAAACTAAGAATGTTCATGACAATCGGAATTTCGGATTTATACTCAACTACATGCATTCGTTAAGTTATTCACCACAATAGCCGGGGAACATCCAAATTTCTCCTTATTAAGGGAATATTAAAGTCGATTTGTATTTGGGAATTGACTATAATTGCTTTTGGAGGTGTTGGCCCGTAGTAGGAGCCAAATGCAAGCCATCTCATTCTCATATATTTGAAATGAATGTGTTGTTTTTCGTCACCCGAATACAGAGAAAAAATACAGCTGAAGGCGCTGCTAAAATAAAAATAATTCAGTACCGCACCATTCCGGAATTTCTTTTTTTAATTACTCAAATTAAACTTTTTTCCGCAATTCAAAAAGCTATATCTCACAAGAAAACATTGGTCTACACGGGAATTACATCCGTTTTGATCAATTTCATTTAATTATTTCAGATTTTGACCGAGAAACCCACGTACATTTTTCTCTAATTTGGAATAAAAAAAATAGATGCTTGTGACAAAAAATTACATAATCTGACAACCTTTCCGTGTATTCATATCTATATTGTAGTTGTACAGAAAATTTCACATTTCTATCTTGAACAATAGTAAAAAAACTGATAAATTCGATATCTTTCTTTCTCGACCGCTTTAATATCACCTTAATTCATTCCTAAACCAGGTAGCTGATACCAAATATTTCAACATACTGTTTGGGACATCGAGCACACACGCAGACCGGACTTCGATGCTTGCATGAAGAAAGGGCTGGATGAGTAAGAACTGTTTACAGTATAAAACTTGGAAATCCGAGCCAAAAAAGAAAGAAGAGATTTCCAGATAATTTTACATTAGTATTCTTGAAAAATTTGCTTGTAGGTAACCCATTCTTCGTTCATGAACAAAATATCTGTGCGTTACAGCTTATCAAATCAGCTTGGGTCACATGCTTATGGAATTATTGTAATGAACCCTCTGCGTGCCTGCTGTTAATTAACTCAAAAATCAACGAGTTAATTAATATTGATATCTTACTGAGTATTGTGGGGACAATTACTTACATACGACACAGCCTTGTTCGCTCTTATCTGCAGATTCTACCTAAACTGCAGAGGTCGCTCATGCGTATCTTTTCATTCTCACCTGTCAAAGCAAATTAATACGGTAGTGACTTATTACAATAGTGCATAATTAACACCAATGCTTTGTGAGAGAAAGAAGAATCTACGTCTTGCTTTGTAGGTGCTTCCGTCGGAAAAACGGTAAGTATAACAGCTTCTTATTTATTAATATCTACGGAATTCTATATACATAAAATAAAAGTCAGCTTTTACATAAGTTTAATATAAAATATAAATTTAAATTAAAAGCCTTGCAGAAATACATTAAAAGTAAATTAAGGTGTATAATTAGAATTTGCGTTCATCATATTACAAAGTAAACAAAAGAAAGTACTGCAGTTTTAATATGGATAATTATCCTACAGATGTGCAATAGTTACATAAATCTCTGACGGCTTTGATCGACATATACATATGCGTATGCTCGGTAAAATGATTTTGCGGAGTGTTAATGTTGACTTCTAAGGAAGAAATTTATTTGATATACGTAAGAGTAACGAACTTTACAGAAAATTAAATTTACATGGATTAAAAACAATGTGACAAATTATTTCGTGAAGAATCAACGTTATTGCTTAATATATAATATTACTTCATCTTTGTACAGTGACGGACGAAACTTTGTTACATTATAACAGTTGTAATAACCAATTCACACATTTATTTAGGTAAATTTGCTGCTCTAGTATGGTACAACGTTCATTAATATTAGCAAGCCCTCAATCGATACTTCTTTGCAAAATGGATCTAAAAATAATTCCCCGATAACAAACGTTAAAAAATTTGTCCAAAATTAGTTAAAAAGATTTTCAAATTTTATCAAAACATCTAAATCGTCGGAGTCTATAATATCGACTTAAATGTTTTACTTCCGTAATGCATCCGGAATATTGTTTTCATTTCAAACTACTCGTATGATGTGCTTCACAAATTTTAAAATGTTCTTCAGGTTCGATTAATAAGTTATACTGCATTTATTTAAATTGCCTGATACTATGCGTCTTTTTCAACATTATAATTTAAAAATTAATAATAATTCTGAATTAGTATCAATTATTCATCAGATATCAATATTATATATGTTTAAGTCAAAACATGTTCCTTATTTAAAAACTTTTGTTGCTCAGTTACTCTCTATAAACTCCAGTCACTCGTTTCGTAATAATATGGGAATAATGAATTATATTATGCATAGCTATTGAGACTTTTTTCTGTTAGTATACGGGAAACTTGGGGATCTCTACTTTCATTTGTTCTACACCAAATTCGTGTCTAAATATTATTTTAATCAGGCATTTAGTGATGACTGATAACAATTGGTTTTTGATCAACATATTACTGAATATTTTTGACCGTCATCACACACATATTTTTTCATGTGAAAAAAATTAGGCAAAGGGTAAATTTGAACCCTGTATTCTATATCGTAATAGTTTTGTAAAACATATATTTCGCCACAGTATTTTAACAGGGTATATTAAAAACATCACGTTCAAAAAACTAATGGCTCTTCATTTACGAATTCCAAATTTCATTAATTTTGAAACTTTTTCTAATTATTTTTTTTTCAAATAAATACTATAATTTTAAAAAATATCTTATAAGTACATAATAAGAAATCCACAAAAATAACATTTTCAATCAAGAAATTATGTAAACTAGTCATTCAATGTTAGTCTTAATGGCAAATGGAAGACATTTTACGACAAACTTCAAGTAAAGAGAAATCGATTCTTTCCGGTTTTTTTTAGGGCAATGTATATATACTTACGTACACAATATATCAGAGAACAAAAGTCCCCGTCAAAACTCAACGCTAAATGTGAAAGTTAATAGCGTAATGGGGCGTTCAAATATGTCAACGTCTAACATCCCTTGTCTGTGGTGCTTTTTCATTTTCTCTATCGATCCGCGTTCTCCATAGTATATCATACACAAAAGTGAGCATCCCATTATAAAATATATACATTCCTAGATTATACAAATGCGTAATACAATATGTATAAGTATTTGAGGATGAAAGGAATGAACATATATTTTGTTACGTATTATACAAAATACAAACCTGATCTTTGCTATAAAGTTTTAATTGTAATTAACATGCTCTAATTTTTAGTCAATTTCAGCAAGTTTTCAGGCAAGAGTACACATTCCTTACGATAATTAGTAATTGAAAGAACATTAAAAAGGGAAATGATATAAAAGATCTTAGAAGAAAGCTGAGATAATTGAAAAATTACATAATTTGAAGCGAATTTAATAGAAAACTCTTACTCATCGGACGTGCCGACCGGCAAACTGAAGAGATTACTTTAGGTGATTTGTTTTTTACGATTTGTACAAAAGTTGTGGCTTTTATAAAATAATCCTTAGTAGCGAAGTGAGAGCAAGCATATTACGTTTAAATAACTTATGAAGTCTCTATTATGTTATTAAATTATTAATTGCACCAAATCATATTCTTCTTATTAAAATTATATATCTTGTACTAAAAATTTTCATTTGAAAAAGTTTTACTACCTTATTTTATTGTAATTCTTTGTCAAACTAACTAAAATACTTTCATATTTAAAATTTTCATTACATTAATATAAATATAATAACTGATAAAATCGTACACCTACATTGGACTACTGTGTTGCGTCGACCGGGTTATTGAACACAAACTTGATAAACAAATGCCCAGTATAGTGGATGTATAATTCAGAATAAAAAATAGCCAGAGTAGTTCCTATTGACAAAAAAGATATATTATAACTAACTAATTGAACGAGATGTTACTTGTTGAAACCCCATGTTAATCAATAATAAACGTAAAGATAGTTTCAAATAATTTTTATTGTTTTACTCACAACAATATTGTTTCGCCAAACTTTGGCTTCACCAGGTGATGACGAAGTAATGTTTATAAAATCAACAGAAATAAAACCTACGTTTTTAATTGTCAAATTGTTGTCAGTTCGCGAAGTTGAAATGACGAAAGATGAAATGACGAAAAAACGAAAAATTTTCAAATCGATTTTTCTAGAAAACGGTGTATCCTACCGACTTAAAGTAAGAGTACCTTTTAGTACTAGAATACCTGAAAATTTAATAATCTAGTGTCACAAATGCTTAAAAGTTAAAGACAAAAAAGTTATGCGTTAAAATAACCTTTTACCTACCCAAAACGGACGCCTATGACCGGTACTAGAAATTCGCAATTGAGGGAATCGATTCATATCTGGAGGATAAATAAGCATACCAGTTTTTGTTTTTCTAAATAGAGCGTTCGGGAGATATTAAAAAAAACTAATTACAAGGCGCCATTTTCAAAGAGCTCTAGCTCCCTTAGGAAGCATTTTCAGACTAGCGTGAATAGGGTTGAATTGTCTTAAAATTATCTGAGGAATCTCGGGTCTTCGTTTGTCAGAAGAGTTTCTGGACACCCTGTATAAACATTCTTTTTACAACTTAAACGATATTTTTAAGTAATAATATTGAAGTTATAAAATGTCTAGCTCACGCATCAGTTTCAATATTTTCAATAGAGCCCATGCATTTTTAATCATAATGCATTATTTCCCAGCACCTCCACCAAAAATGGAAATTGTATAAGTTATCTATTTCATATGTTAGGAGTTGTGTAAACTAAGCTGATATGTATGTTCTTATTGCAAATGTATTGATTTATTCTAATCTATATGATTAGAAACGGGATTTTCCAAAGCAAGATGAAGTGTCGGTATTACATTTTTTTATTGACAATCAAATAAAGAAACACCTTCTGGAACATATATATATGAATAAAAGTAGACTTTCGCGAGCGGAATGTATCACGTTCTTTTCGGATTGTTAGCACTGACTCGTGAGAATACTTCTGTTCTGAGAAGTATCAGTGCAACCAACATTTGGAAAATGTATACTGTAGTGTATGTGATTTTATATGTTTTCTGTTATGTATATTTGTCCTTTTGTTGTGTTATATATAATATAATAATGTTTTACACAATTAAATTATTTACGAATATTAAATATTGATTTTAACTGTAAAATTAATACAATGTATTTTGAATCGAAATACATTGAAAAGGAAATTAGAAAGTCTATATTTTGCAGTAGGAAGCTTAAATAAAGATTGAGGAAAAGTTATCTTTCGTTGGCAGTCGTTAGCAACAAGATATTTGAGCAGACTGAAAATAGATATATGGAATGGCTTGAATAGAAAATGCATTTAAATTTTGTATTAGAACTAAAGGTACATTTGGCATTGTCTGACAAATATTAATAGTTACTAAAAAACACGGAAATTAATACAAATTTAGAGACTACATTGAAGTGAGGGATTTGTTTTAATTTTTATGGCTGAATATTCAAATATTTTATTTATAAGGCTATTATGTCAACAGGAAATTTAAATAGTGGCACATTATAGAACAACCTTGAAAATTTCATACTATTGAAGAATTTTATATACATATATTTCATACAATAATTAAAAAAATAAAACTACAGTGCCTTGTCGGCGATTGTATTTTATCATTTTTAGTTTTATGCCTTTCTCAATAGTTTTATGTAATGGTCGAGGAAGTTTTTCTTTGCATTTTTAGTGACATTATATGAAAAACATTATTATAGAGTAGGTGTACCAATTTCGATTAGTCTAATATTTGTCTTAATGTTTATCTAAAATTTTAGTTTAATCAAATCTACGAACTTCCATTTACTATGATACAATCTGTTTACATAAAAATGTATTACAATTATCATTCCTAAAGTAAAGCTTAAATAATATTTCAGCTACGATTATATACAAAATATACTTGACTTTGCATTAGATAAAATAGGATGATATGCAAAATTATGTATCGGCAAGAACTTCGGAAAAAAAGTGAACATTGCGTGTTGACTCATAGGGTAATTTAGTTGTTACTAGAAAGCATTTGTGACTTTGCGAGAAAACAAAGAACCAACCAAAAAGTGTAGCATAACTCGAACCTGTTCGTATTTCGGAATAAACTGCAGGCGGCCAAAGTGTAAGGTTGTACGTATTGTCTCTCTGCACCTGATGTTTTTAATTTTATATGGCAACATTTCCTAATTGAACTTCAAGTTGGATAAATAATGTTTCTCTAGCATCACACATCCATACTATGTTAGTATTATTGTTAGAAGTTACTAACTATCTATTTGTAATTCGCTACTGCCATATAAATTACCGAAAAGAAAGTAAATTAAAAAATCTTAATTTTCGTCGGTTCTATAGTTATGATGCTAGTCTAGCAATAAATATAAAACTATCATAGACCTCTTATATGTATGGACTGAGCTAAGAAAGAGAGGCATTGATAGAAACGAACGAGGGAGATAGATAGATCTCCATCAGTTGTAGTATGGCAAAACACCATATAATCCTATGTTGCACATACGTGTATTTTAATTTAAAAGAAATATATTCCTGTGAAAATTTGCGCAAAAAGTGATATAAACAAGTAAATATAAGGTTAATGCACATTATTAGTAGGTAGTAAACAGAGTGCAGGTTTTATTTTATAGAAAAAAACGAAATATCGCCGGTCAATAACAAATAAGGAATACGGTTTATTAGGCAATAAATGCCCATTAAATCGTTTTCCTTATTATACTATACTTATTTTTTATTAGTTTATAGTCTTTTGTGTTCGTTTCTAATGTCTGCAAGTGATAAAAGTATAAATATTCTTTTTTTAGTTTAGTTCTGGATAATTTTTGTTAGACGTTCATAAGTAGTGTTTAATATAAGGAGTTAGGTGTAGATACTTAATTACTTTTAGTAAATTGGGCTGTAAGTATACATAGACCTCGTTTTGTTGTTCTAGTTCCCATTTTAACTAATTATTTTTCTATTTTCCATATATACAATTTATTAACGTACATTATAACAGTTTAAAACTGTTATTGGTGTACAGCTAGATATAGGAAGTGTTTGAAGTTTCACAGGTGAACATTGATTGTGGTATTGACATATGTATTGTCTAAAAATTAATGCATTTCTAGTTTTCCAAAAGATCCAGAAATGAGACAAAAATGGGTAGCAGCAATGCGTGGAAAAGACTATTGTAAATGTAAAATTGTGTGGACAACACTTTATCACGACAGATTATGAAATTCAATTTGGACACTGTGTTCTAAAGAAGGGTATTGTTCCTTCAGTCTTCAATTTTCTATCTCATTTAATGCAGAAAACATAAAAATTACGTATGGCTAGATTAGAACTGGAAAAGGAACGGAGTATTCCAACTCATATGTAGTGTGGAAGAGAGTACATAAACGATTAACATTATTAAAACTGTTTGTGATTGACAATTTAAACAATCAAAAGAATGTTCTCGCATCATATCACGACACAAAAATTTAAGTAATTCCTTTAGCAAAGTAGGTGTAAGAAACAATACTTTAATACTTATACAGTTTTCATTTCAATTTTACCAATATTTTTCTGCTTGGTCGTGTTAGTCTACTAATATTATGATTTTTACAGTACCTAAACACTACCCACAAGAGATGTTTAAATATTAATAATCCTGGTTGGAAACGAAAATATTTTTACATCATAGAATATGTTTCAACTGTTTGCATTTCCCTAATAAAATCATTTACTTCAATTTACTACGAGCATATGAGAATATCACCAATTTTTTGGAGAAAAATCGATATATTACTTTACTAAAAATTTAAATTATTAAAAGTATATTATATTTTAATACATTCTAATGTATTTTTAAAAATGTAATAAACATATTTTAATTGAACCAAGTTTGTTTTTCTTTGTTACACGTCCAAAATTAATGAAATTCCTATTTAATATTTAAGATGTTATACATTATTATTATGAAAAACATATAAATATAATTTATTTTATCTTTTTATCATATTGTTACTTCAGTTTATAGTTCCTTATATTGAAATGTACCTATCAAATTACCAATTTTCTTATTATTACCTTTAAAAGAGTAAAAATACTACCGATTGTCATATTTTATGCATTTAAACTAATGGTAAACTTCCTCGTCTTTTGCCATACCTCACGTGACCTAAATCTATCGCTCTGTATTCCACGAGTTGTACAGTCAGTAGTGCTATCGCACTCTTTCGTTTATATCAATGCTCGTGACGCATATTTAGTACATATATATAACAGGTCTATGAAAACTATTAACCACAAATATATTTTAGTGAGTGGCTCAGTGGATTCTATTCAATGCTCAAACATGTGTCTCGAAAAATTTGATTCTGTGAGCGCCAACTAAAATCTGTTACCATGGATATCGGTAATAGTTCTTTCTTTCAAATAGTCTAAAAGTGAAGTTATTATACTTTGCACACTCTACCTATAGTAATTATATACAGCAGTTTCTGGCAAGCACAAGCTTTATTATTACCTTATAAGCGAGCTGAAATGTAGTAAAATACATAATCATAAGTAATACTATAATCAAAATGGCCAGTTCCAATCTAACATTACAATACCATATAGATAACTACCTTAACGCCATATGTTTGCCAAATAAATACATACCTACACTATACATCTTCTTATCCGATTGTAAAGGTGTCACAAAACGTGACTATCTTTCTATCACCTCGAGAATACACCTATAACAGAATCCCGCTAAAGTCCGTAAATTCAAAAAGCCAGACCATTATATTTAGCACCTTTATATTTTTATGTAATCACACATTCATTTTTTGTGGCCTCATTACGACCCTGTGCAAACATATAAAACGAAACGGTACATATGTAGCGTAAATGTAAACAGTGTCGTTATTGGTTCAGTTTATGTGTCAACGAAGGGCGGCGCTGTTTTCGATTAGATCGACTCGACTGACTTTATAGGTGTACCGCGCATCAATATCCACGACGTTTAGTTCAATTTGCATTTATACCGGTTAACTTAATGCGACTGACACACAAGCCAAGTCTCGAAGATATTTCAGTTTGTGTGTCACCACATCCCCAATATTGAAATGTATATATCTTGTCTTCCGTATCGTAACATACGTAACTTGTACGCGATGGAATTGCATGTTTTTGAGGTATTCCCCTTGACGTGTGGATGAATAAAATTCAAGTGGATATACACTGGTTCCGGATTTTTTCAGATTTAAAATATATCACTCCGATAATGGATCTAAAAGCCGTCTTGAACAAGAATACGTATAGGAAAACTGACATTTTATTTATATATTTATAAAGCTTGAATATGGATGCGCAAATAGTTCTTTATGAGGAAAAATCTAATAACTTTGATGTGGGTTTGGAGGTATGAATGACATTTCGGATTTCAGGAATGTAAATATAATCAATAGCGACAGAAATTCAAGTAATTTCTTGGGCGAACATTACCACCTACCGTAAAAGCTAAAAAAAATAATAAATTTAAGGTATTGTAGTGTTATTTTTTAGATACTCAAGACGTATAATTGTTGAAGATAGAGTATAATTTGAGTTGGTATCTGGGCTATTTCATCGTTTATTGGATTTTGAATTTTCGATGTTTCGGCAGGTATTCTTTAGCCATTTTCAGGGTATCCCTAAGCTTCTTGCTAAATTCATTTATGATTTAATTCAAAAATGTATATGTCTTCCTCAATCTCTTAATGCCATCTGTAAGGATATAACTCGTGTGACCTGAGAAAGATTTCCACTGTTCAAGCGTACCAACCACTAAGCTTCTCTCCAATATCTTAACAATAAGTTCGCTTGAACAGTGTAAATCTTTCTCAGATCACACGGGTTCTATCCTTACAGCTGGTAGTAGTAGTAGTAGTAGTAGTTTATTTCGCCATCAAAAAAAAAACTTACATGGTATGTCAGGTACTAAGAAATTGACACAGACTTGCTAATGAATTTGATTAAAAAAAGAGCTCTTCTTCGGGCTACCTTGAAAATAGCAGAAGAATATCTGCTGGAACGTCGGTGTTGGTTTAATGCCAAAAAAGGGTAATCATAAAATCTGGACTCGATAGATGGCGCCGTGGCCGAGTTATTATGTTATAAATTATAACGAGTGTTCAGAAAAATTGGAAGTCAAAGTAATCCTTGAAAATTTGAAGTCATGACTGAAAGTTTTAATATTTAATACAATCATAGACTTAAGTTAGGATATACAATTTTTCAACCCAAAACCTACTTGACTTCGAATTTTTTTGAACATCCGATACACATATACCGGTTGTGTCAATTACCATTAGTCATAGCGAAACATTTTATACGTAATATGTCCTAGCGCGGTGTCTGTACATCGTACTTACATATATACATATACACAGATCCGATATGGCTAATGTTTCTTGACACAGGCGGTATATGCTGTGGCTCTTGTCAGTTAATAATTAAGTGATATTATTAAAATTCTTTATTTTCAAATTCAGAAAGAATCAATCATATATCCCAGTGCCTAGGCCGTATGCTAGTCCAAGATTTTATAGTTTCTGCAAATAAGTGGGGTAGGCAACTTCGCACATCACTAGCTCAGCTTACGGTTAATTTAATTATATTTATTCTCAGGGGCAGAAAAAAAATTCTTTTTCCAAAGTTGATGCTCTTAAGTTCTCTCCAGGTCAGATAGAGTAAACAAAATACAGAAATATCTTATTACATAATTTATAAAATATACTAAAAATAATTACATATTTATAAATAAAGGAAAATAAATTTTGATATTCAAACATTGCATGTTATGATAAAATAATAATAATAATAATATAAAACAAATTAAAGCATTCTGCCAAACACACTTATACTGGATTCGTTTACAATTAATGAAACCAATGCAATCAACAAATCTAAATTTAATTGAATATCGTGACTTATACTGGATAAATAACAAATAACAAAAAAAAATTATAACTCCCACCGGCTATAATTATATACACATTAAGGTAATGACTCTGTTCTGATTACTACTGCCCAGCACCTTTTCTCACTCCCAGACAGTATCACCAAAAAAGCAAATTCACGCAAATTGGTCACCAGAGTTCCGTTCTACGAGTTCGTATTTTGACTCGTTGGACACACCACTAACATACACATCAACGTGTCCACCCCTTAATATATATATACATAAAATGGAAAGGAGTCTCTGCTGTCAAAGCCAAGAAAAATGTATTTTTAGGGGGGATCCAGCATCAAAAGATATAACTTTATGTGAAGTTCTTTATTTTTTGCCAATATTTCGTATTATAAACTAATACTTCTTCAGGGTCAAAAATGTGAACTTATCGAGAGAAACACGTGCACATAACTAGAAAACATCACTTTTTTTGGATGGATGAATTAAATTGACAATATTTAAAAATTTAAAATCTAAAGTTAAAAGTTTTACAATCACATTAATGAAATAATAAAACTGAAATTTAAGGAACTTTCTAGAAGTACCTCTAAAAATTTTTTTTTAAACTACATGTTAACACTTCAAACATCTGACAGGATATGATCAGCTGATTATATCCTGTCAGATGTTTGAAGTGTTAACATGTAGTTTAAAAATTTTTTAGATTACTTTCTCTACTTCTTCCCTCCATGTAGCCTTGGGTCCACCTGTTGGTGTTCTCCTTACCAGTATCCACGCTGTTATGGTTATTAATCCCTCTTGTCTCTCATTTTTAAAAAGTACCACAATCACGTAAGTCTCTGTTTCCGGAGAGCCTCCGTCCCTGAAAATATCTTTCTGTGTTCTGTAATTCAGTCTTCTAAATTCCATATTATTTCTCTTCTTAAGTCCTGAGTTAAAAAAATTGTTTGGGCTATTTCCATCGACGATGGAAATAGCCCAAACAATTTTTTTAACTCAAGTTATCCATCGTCAACAATTTCACGTCATGAGTTCTTAAGTCCTAATATATATTTGAAAAGTTTCATCTTGAATACCTATATATGTTGGTTTTCTTCTTTAGCCTGTTGGACAAAGAAGATTCTAGTATTATTATTAAGATATAACTAGCATATTCTGGTAAGATCATCGTTATGTATATTTATTAGTTTTTAAAATTCACTATTACTGTATTTGTTGCATTCTGTAAAGTATTAAGAAGTATATTATTATTATTATTATTATTATTATTATTATTATTATTATTATTATTATTATTGTTATTATTATTATATGGACAAAGCAATTCATTTTCCAATACCAAACAGAAATGGGGCTTATGAAAAATTATAATATCGGACGTGAAGATTAGATCTGCTGATATAGGCAATTGCGAATGTATAATAATATTTGCAAAGAATTATCGCGTTGTCACTAAAATTACTTACACTTTCATTATGTTCCAACTTTAACCAGTATCAATGAACGGTTTTCAACGATTTTATTCAAAAAAGTGTAGAAAAAATAAAGTTACAAGGTTGTGATTGGATGATGTTCCTTTTTTTATCGTCATTAGGCTAACAAGCTATGGAAACTGTTGGCTCGGCGAGGATTCGTCTACGACAAATTACACATCATAAAAATGGCATTTCCCGTTTTTAGACGTTATTTCGTCCGAAATTAATACTATAAAAGTAATAGCACAGGCGTATAAACAAAAAAAAAGAGCAGCAAAGACTACCGCAAGAGAGCAAGTCGTCTTGTCGTAAAAATGATCGTTTCTACGGCAGCATAAACTGAAATTTATAAAACTGTCATGACAATGTCGTCAGATTAACAAATTTCTTCAGCTAATGTTTGTTTTATGTCTTCGTTATTGCGCTACAAGCAACTTTTATATATTTCTCGATCTAAGCGCTGCTGTTGAACGTGTTCTTAGCGTACGTGTATTGCTTTTATGTATACGTGTGTGTGCTTGTGTGCGTTGTTCCATTACTACTTTGCTGGAGAGTTGTGTTTTTGTTTTCTTTTATTTGCGTCATGCTTTCTCCCTTCGTAAACGTTTAGGTCTGAAGAATGATAATTCCCCAGATCCGTGCGATATTTTTCGTGTTCTGTTTGTTCACCGGCAATCTATCTCTGCCAATAGAAACTATACTTTCTCGTCGAAATTGTTGGGATTCCGGAGAGTTCAATATTTGATATCTAGTAATAACTAATGCCAACACAAGGATTACGAAGTTTCTTATTGTCCGTTTCACAATCTACGAATTGAAGTAATCCTATTTAGCAATGAAAATGAAATCAATATTGACTATTACTTGATTTTTGTAGAATGTTTAATAGTTCGTTAAAAATTTAAAATGGGAGCTAAAAATCTCGATTTGTGAACAGTTGTAAGAAAAGAAATGTAAATAATAAAAGTGTGTATCAACATTGACTAATTTTGTTTGCTGTAATGATAATTTCATTTAAGAGACAATAATACTCAAGTAGGAATGATCAAAGATTTTCTTTTTTATATATAGCATATATATCTTCAGTTACATTTTCAATTAAATTCTTATGGTATTAAGGAGTTCACAATACTTCAATTTATTGAAAAACTAGTAATATTATAGTAATTAGTACAGAGTACGAAATCTTCTGTGGAATGGTTTATCATAGAAATCTTATATATTAATTAATATTATTCGACCTCTCACTACACTAGTGATGAAGATGGCTATATTTCAGTTCATTATCAGACCTCGCACAAATAAAATCCTTTAAAATATTATTCCGATATTGTATTTATAAAATACCAATAACGTTCTCTAAATATATTGAAAAAACTCTACTATTAAGACAACTTTGTTCGAGGGACGCTACTTCGATTTCTAGAAACAAATTTTTATTGCGGAAGAAGCTGTTTTATTGCACTTCAAACTATTCACTTTTAAGATGTATGTGTGCAAATCAATTCTAGATATATTATTTCCACTCTAAAGTTAGTACCCAAAAAATATGCCTTTTGAAGACTCATTACAGCTTTTTGTGGTGATTAGTATCGAATTTTACTTTCTTATACTTAGTATAAGGAAGTATTGTGATGGCAAACATTTTCGACCATGAATATTTTGCAGATGTCCGCATTTTGAAGTCCCTGATACTCAAAAAGTTGTTTTCCGACGTGTGTGTGTCTCTCTTTGTGTGCGTGAATACGTTAGCGGCCTACCGAGTATAGCTTTGAGAACAAAACTTTGTATTTATGAATATAATCTTTCTTATGGTATTTGATTACACTTTCAGTAAAGTCGGTATACCGGAATAGCAGTTAACTTCAGTAAAAAAATTCGAATTTTACAATATTTCCCTGATTACTAAGTTTAAACAAATTTATAACCAATTCAAGTGTACTCGAAAGTAAATTTGAGAACATTTTTTTACTCTTATTGAAAATCAGTTTATTGCGAATATCTCGCGTCATCCTTTCTAGGCAGACACATTATGAGTATAAAAGTATTTACAGCTGGATTTTTAATCCTTTTTGTATAAGTAAATGTTCATAATTTGACTAAATTTGGACCGAAAGTAACAATTTTACTCTTTTCGAATAGCGATTTTTGAAAATAGCTTGTAAATAATGCACTCTATGTAGATTTATCATGAGTAAAAAGTATTTAGAGGTAGATTTGGAATAATTCTTAGGTAACAAAAATTTCAAAATCCTATAGAGATTTATTAAGCAGTATTTAGAATTGGATTTTGAATAATTTTTGTAGAAAAAAACTCTCAAAATTGAAATTTGAAGTAATACTTTTAATCATGGGTTTATTTTTTAAGAAGGCAAAAGTATTTAAAGCCTGATTTAGAACAAGCAATTTATAATTCAAAAAGGATATTCCTAAAGAAAGTCTGTTTTTTTGACATTCGGGAACAGAAAAATGTACCTAATTCAGCGATAATTTAGGCGTATACGGACAATAGGATATTAATTTGAAATTTTTCTTCATTAAAAAATCGGCTGTTTTTTCTGATTTTATCTAGGACTTCTGGTAAGAGATTCTTGTATATTAATGAGCGCATTACCTGGTCTTAGCTAATCTAACTCAAGAAAGAAGCAATCATTTTCTTGTAAGCGCTTCGTGAACGGACAACTTTTGTATGATTCGGTTTATCTTGGAACACCAATGAGATAATTATTTCTCAGTTTCGTCACCTGTAACGTTGTATAGGGATTTTGCAGTTCCTCTGTAATTTTTTTTTTATATAAATTTTCTTAAACTAATTGAAAATAATATCTTTTAGAACATCAGTAGAATTACACAGACCTTTATCACAGTTAAATGTTCATGCATAATTGGAGTGAACTAGTTTTACCTATTCCTAAAGATGACTTTGTCTCACTGTAAGTTATATGCGGATTTTTTACATTGGTATTGAGCCAAATCGTAGAAAATCGTCTCAGCTCACTGTGAACAAACTCCTTAACCAATTTCGAAGTTGCAGTTGTTTTCAAAACTATTAATGTAGATGAGTATGAAACATAATTATGTTTGAACGCTATAAGAATGTATTTACTGTTACCGAAAGATTCTTTACATGAATAATAATTTTCTGAAAGAAATGTATCCTAAAGATGCAAAATAAAGTGCAATTAGATAGAGAAAAGTTGTTACATTCGGTCTGAATTTTAAAATGCTTTTATACAAAAATTAAGCAATATCTAGGTTTAAATTCTTGCGTAATCTCATTACATCTATTTAGAAAGCACAACTCGGGGGATAGTCGCAAAAAGCTAATTGTTGTTAAGAGAAACTGCTTTCATTCGAAATTTCGAAAACGTCTTTATATAAAAATCTTTTGAAGTTCACTTTTGAGTGAATTTGTATTCTTAGTTTAAACTTACTATTTCACGAAGTATTGGTAGAATTTGATTTCTTGTGTGAAGTAAATTACTACTTCCGATCTGCCGATTTCACTAAAAATCTAGTCAGATCTCAACACAGAGATTATACTTATCAGTATAAAGCGTGGAATTGATAGCTTTAGTCGTTCAGTCGCTATCGTGGTCAAACAGAGACAAGTCATGCACAGAAGAAAATATTTTCATTTGAATCTGTATCGAAAATTTTGTCCTCAGCTATATACTACGTACACATAAGGAAGTAAATTAATAATATTTTATAATAAATTATGAAGTTAATATTAATATTTATTAAATATGAAGGTTTAGTATTCAATGTTGTACGAAAAAACTGTTGTTTAGAAAATTATGTCCTAGACTAGAAATTACATTAATCAAATTAGCTTTTTCACTAATTTACCTAACCAAGGATGGAGTTTACACTTGATTTATATTTACGAGATGAAATATCTACAATACCTCATATTACTGCTACATACTTTCTAATAATATATACACTATTATATAATATGTGGACATTGTTATAGAGTTATATGTTAATGATTGTGGTGTATATATTTATAAAATATGAATTGCACTATTACATGATCTTGACGCCATTAGATTTTTAGAATTTTGTTATGGAATTTATTTTATGGCGATAATTTTTTTTTTTATTTTTATGTAAGTTTCTTCGACTTCTCAAGCGCATGATTTTAACAGCTTCTTCTTCTGAATTTGAAAATTCAATATTTTTTCAATATGAGAAACAGGTGATAAATGCAAAAGTCATTTACTGATCACTAGAAATTGACAAACAATTTTTACATATAAAAATGATATATCTATAAACATCGTGCAAGACGAGGCTAAATTTAAGTGGCGCTATTTACACACTGGGTTGGCTCACTCGAACAATCGTAAACACGGATAGTCAATAAAGTTCCTCATTATACAGGGTTAGTAAAAAGTCCCGGAACGGTCGAATAACTTTATTATTTGAAAATTAGGATTTCTGAAATTTGGTATGGGGGTATAGTTAATATAAATGCATTTTATGCAATACAGTTAATATTTTTTTCACTTCCGGTTTAATCGGCAATACGTCCAACTTTTTTTTTTAAATGGAACGCCCAGATTTTTTTAACACTTTTGAATGCAAAATAAAAAACTACGTTCAGGAAGTATTAAGATGCTTATTTTTATTCACAAGAAAACAGTTAAAAAATTAAAAAAGTGTCCTAATACAGAAAAATCAAGATACCTGTCTATTCAGGTTGCGATTACAATAATTGTTCAAAATGCTCTCCATTTACAATTTGACAAAAATGTAAACGGTCAGTAAAATTTCTTATTGAATTTTGTATTTGTTCTGGAGTGATGCGATTGGCTTCTTGAACTATTCTCTCTTCCAATTCTTCAAGATTATGGGGACGATTTTTGTACACTTGACATTTCAAGTGACCCCAAAAGAAAAAATCTAATGGCGAGAGATCTGGCGAACGTCCCGGAAAAATTTCATTCAAATAATCGCGGACATTATGGGCAAAATGGGGGGGAGCTCCATCTAGTTGAAACCAAAAATGTGCATTAGGGTGATCACCTATGTTTGCATTTGGAAAGAGGGCCGCAAGTGCTGGAACAACCTCATTTCGCAATAAATTTAAGTAGACGTTGCCAGTTAAATTTCCTCTTATAAAAAATGGTCCTATGATGTTGTTTCCAACAAGACCAGCCCAGACATTCACCTTTTGAGGACGCTGTGTATGGACTTCTTCAATCCAATGCGGATTTTCAATTGACCAGTAGCGACAATTATGTCTGTTCACAGTGCCGTTGAGACAAAACGTTGCCTCATCTGAAAAAATGATGTGATCTAAAACATTAGGCTGCTGCTCGGTCAATTCCGTCATTGTTTCGCAAAATTGTAGTCTACGATGTGGATCATCTTCAGTTAACTCATGGACGGGATACATTTTATAGGCTTTCATTCTTGCTGATTTAAGAATATTATGAGCAGATTTTTGAGAGATCTCATGAATTTGACCTAATTCTGTTGTGGACACGTGATGATTCTCTTCCACTGTAAGTAACACATTCAAACTAGTTTCTTCATCTGTTGCTGTTAATGGACGTCCCCTTCTAGGTAAATCCTTCACCTGACGAAAGACTTCAAACTTTTGAAATGTTCGGCATACCGTACTTTTACTAATGTGACGATCCGGATAAACAGTATTAAACAAAATACGAACCTCTTCAAAAGAACGTTGACGATCACCGTACCCACGCATCATTAATATCTCAATTCGTTCTGATTCAGTAAGTTTTACTGCCATTTTCAAATGTGTCAATGTCTAAAATAAGTAAATTTATAGCGATGCAAAAGTTAAAACGCTTTTAAAATTGTCAAATGTGACGGCAAAAAGAATGCAAACACTAAACAACAACTTTTTTCAAAGGTACCTTGATTTTTCTGTATTAAGACACTTTTTTAATTTTTTAACTGTTTTCTTGTGAATAAAAATAAACATCTTCCTGAACGTAGTTTTTTATTTTGCATTCAAAAGTGTTAAAAAAATCTGGGCGTTCCATTTAAAAAAAAAAAGTTGGACGTATTGCCGATTAAACCGGAAGCGAAAAAAATATTAACTGTATTGCATAAAATGCATTTATATTAACTATACCCCATACCAAATTTCAGAAATCATAATTTTCAAATAACAAAGTTATTCGACCGTTCCGGGACTTTTTACTAACGCAGTATACTTGATACTTAAAAAGCCATTTACCGGGCACCACATTATCGTAAATTGTCTTGATTAGAATTAGTAATAATCCACAAATACACTAACAAAATTGATCTGTATCAAATCTACTAATATTATGTTGCTACCTTTGAAAATTCAATTTTGTAGGGGAAATAAATTCAGTTTTACAATATTTATTCATCGATAACGAATTCTGACATAACACTAACGTACTACAGGAGAGGTTCCGTAACTGAATTAAAAAAATCCACCTTCGCCTCCGTCTACCCCATTTATCAATGACAATATCTTTTCTAACGGTGTCAAAAACGTAAATAGATTTATCGGAAAAGTTTAATTAAAAAAATGGCGCTGCGATGTTGCTGAACTTCCCGCCGCCAGCCTGACGCACGCTTTGTGTATAGATAGAGATACGGAAAATAGTAGCGGCAACCCCTGCGAAAATACAACAGCTAGGGATCGCCCTCCACAATGAATTACTGACAAACAGATTTTAAATTAAGTTCGATATTATATTTCGGGTGTCGAATACGCTCTGCTGATACAACGCTACTAACCTTTAACTCGAAGTGCGTTGGTGGATGGCAAGAGAGCGTTAGGATTACATATTTTTCAAATAAATGTCACGTAGAGTATGTGAATTGAGTTGGTTAGGATTATAATGTGAAGACGTAAAGTTTCATCAAATATTTGACTTTTGTTATTTTGCTATAAAAATTTATTCTCAATCGAAGAATTACTGTATTTTTATTTCAGATACCTAAATAATATATTTTTTTACATATAAATCTCAGATTAGAGAACTAATTGTTTACAATATCTATTTGGCTTTTAGATTGTTTGAACAATAGATGAGCATGTAACAGAGGTTTATGAACTCAACAGCCTTGGCAATCAATTGTTTTGTTCATCAGTCTAGAAAACCGTTAAATAATCTTTACTATTTCCTTCATTCCATTATTGAAGTAACTTTAAAATAATACGAATATTAAAATATAAAAAAAACACAAAGGATATATAGAAATATTAAAAATACATTCTGTTATGAACTAAAAATTGTATTAAAAGCTCACTGATTGCATGCACTTTCTGCAAACAGATATGAGAATCTGATACAAAATGTGCTGTGGGCACCACGCGACTTGTTTTTATGTACATGCATCCCATTTTTTCTACAAAAGTGGTTCGAAATTTAGTTTTCAACACTTTTAATTATCTTCTTACTAAATTCAGATTTGAATTTTAAATTTTCTTGTAAAAAAAAATTATTTCAAATCTAGCTCTAAATATTTACATAGTCTTAATAAGTACATAATTTATGAGATATTTGTAAAAAAGCTGTTACTTGATAAAGTAAATGTTATCACAAGTATACATATATACACTTATACGTAAACGTGGATGCACATATGTACGAGTTAGGATACACAGCATACACTTAGGTATCATTACCAACAGCGAACGCACAGACACGTGTTTCGGCCTTTAAGGCCTCTTCAGCTATTGGCAATGATCCACAACTAAAATCGTGTCATATCTCGGCTGGACCGCAAAATGCCCGTGAGAATATATCAGCTACATCTGCTATTCAAGCGCAACACCGAACATGACAGTTTCATCTTACACACTGTGCTAAAGACAAAACCTCTTGCTAAATGTATATCTCCGCATATTAAGGCCAATAGGTGGCACCACCATATCACAAATAGAATATAAAATACTTCAATGTGTAACGTAAAATGAAGAGGCCTTAAATTCCGAAACACGTGTCTGTGCGTTCGCTGTTGTTAATGGCATCTAAGTGTATGCTGTGTATCCCAACTAGTACATATTGCTGTGACTTCTTCTATATTGGTTAATAACCAAAAAATTGAGTTAATAAATTAATGTACTTTAGTAATCTCAGGGTCTAAGTGTGAATTTATTATATTTTTATAACGGATGATGTGTCGCAGCCTTGTACTTATTGTGAGTTCTAGCTGTGATTGTGATGTTTACTTTCCTTAGATTCTCCCTGGGATGGGTATAAATAAGTAGATATAGAATGTCAGCACAACTTATTTTATTTTATATAAATTTTTACAAAACATTGTTAAATATCATTATTATGCAATACAATACATTATTCATTTCATTATTATATCCAGCCTTTTTCATCTGCGGTACAAGCACCTTGCAATCCTTGATTCTTTATGAAATTGTTAATAATAAATAAAAATAAAATTCACTGCTCTAATCCTTCATGTATGCTCATATTTCGAAATTGCCGTTATTCAACTAAAGCGTTAGCACCTCGTTAAGTCGCCCTGAACTGAGATTCGCACGTCAATCCAGAGCTTACTCAAAGAAGAATTTATTTTTAATTATTTAGATAATATTCTAAATTTTATTGCTATCCGAAAAATTTATTAATGCTTCGTTAAATCGCCTTGAATCAAGATTCGCACGTCAACCCAAAGCATATTCAAAGAAGAATTTATTTTAAATTATTTAAGTAATGTTCTAAATTTTATTGCTATCCGGAAAAATTACTAATGCTTCGTTAAATCGCCTTGAATTAAGATTCGCACGTTAACCCAAAGCATATTCAAAGAAGAATTTATTTTAAATTATTTAAATAATGTTCTAGATTTTATTGCTATCCGGAAAAATTACTAATGCTTCGTTAAATCGCCTTGAATTAAGATTCGCACGTTAACCCAAAGCATATTCAAAGAAGAATTTATTTTAAATTATTTAAATAATGTTCTAGATTTTATTGCTATCCGGAAAAATTACTAATGCTTCGTTAAATCGCCTTGAATTAAGATTCGCACGTTAACCCAAAGCATATTCAAAGAAGAATTTATTTTAAATTATTTAAATATTCGAAAATTTTGTTGCTCGATAGTTTATGAAACACTCATGAAGGTTCTTTCATTTATTTATTTTAGGATTGCAAGATGGAGTTTATTTTATAGTGCTTGTACTCACTTTTCTTGGTTGTATAACATCTCGAATTCCTCCTGGTAGCCCAGTCCCTCCATTTTAATTGAATTTATTGTTGTAGCTTTTGTGCGGTCCAATCCCGGTATTTCGCGCCTCTATATATATCTGGCGCGCAGTTATCGTTGCCGCTTCTTACGACTACGGCGTCTGAATCTTAAAGCGTTTTATGCCTTTAGATTCTTTATTTCTTCGGAGCACTGGTTTAACTATTTCTTTTTAAGTCTTGAAGAGCTTCCGGTGGACTTCCTATGGACTGCCTTATTTTCGCCTGTGTGTCGCCTTTTATAGCGATTAACATTTGACGAACGACTTATTTTGTTTTAAATCGTTCCTTTAGTTTGAATTTTCGTCTGCTACGCCCTCCGTGTTTATTTCGATAACTATCGAAATCACGTGGTCATGTGACCTTCTTTCCACCATGTTTGTTATTGTTGTCATTTACGTATTCTACATTTTTATATTTTTATATTCTTTGGACCCTTGATTGATTTCATTTTATTGGTAGGTATCCTTTTATTGTATTTTATTATATTTTGACTAATGCTTTATTTATTTATTTTAGCCTGGAATGTCATTTGTACGTGAATAAAATTATGTACTATCGCATATTTAGATGTACATTCAACAATGTCCTTTTATTCTGTAAATATCAGTGAATTTGCATAGCCAACATAATGTTTTATTTTCAATGATGAACCAGGCCACAATATTTACATTCTGGATGCGTTAGTGTATATCGAAAACAGATAGATCATATACCTTTGTGTGCATTTCTATGTCCCATACAGAAGAAAATACAATTGATCTTGTGACCGTGAAATAAGTGGTATATATATATTTATTTATGTATATAGACCTTTGCTTAATATTGTATTTTTGTTTTTAGCTTGGACTTTCCTTGGAATATCTTCGTGTAGAGGAGAAAATAAACATTACGTGCCCCTTACGTACACTCAATAATATTTTATACAGAAAATATAAGTGAAACGTGCATAGTGATACATAACATTTATTCTTGACAATGTTGGTGGTTATAATATTGATATTCTTTGTGATAATTCCTATTTTTGAACTATTATTGCTGTTAAAGAATGTATTGCCGGGTTGACCTACTTTTCTATTGACTGCTAGTAATACTGCTTTAGGTTATTATATATGCTTTTTTATTAAACGGAGGTCAGTATTTGAATATTGTTTTATAGAATATTTAATTCCTGTGCACCAATTTATTTAAGTTGAGGTTAATATTTTTTTTTTTTTAATTCTTACATTTTTATTTTTAATTGTGCATGCTATTATTTTTACGGTTATGCAACCCATATTGCATTGACGTGTATACTACTGCCTAGTTATGAATTTGATTAAAATACTAAATATATATACAATTTTGATTACATACATTTGTACTGATTAGTGGATTATACTGTATTTATTTGTTAAAATATTTATTATAATTTATATTTAACATGTAAGCTTATATTTATTTAAAATAAACACAGTGATATTTTATTTTTGTTGATTTTTTATTTTGTTTGGTTTCTTTATTTATCTATTTATTTATTTACAAGAAAATACCACAGCAATATGTGCATATACGTTTACGTATAAATTGTATATATGTATACTTGTGATAGCAATTATCCGTTAATGTACGTTACACATTCAAGTATTTTATATTCCAAAAGTAAAAGTTTTCCTTTTGGTATAAATTTATATAGAATGCATAGGTTGCGATATATTTGCAAAAACTGCTATTATATAACAGCAAATGTAACACTTTCGATCCGAATTTCGAAACTTACACAAAAAATACTTAAAATGAAGCATAAAAATACTTCCAATATTCATGTCTAAACTGCTTTTCGATAAGAGAAATTAACCTACTTCTGGTAGGAAATTTTTTTTCAGTATGTATTTTTGCACACACACACAGAGAGAGAAAGATTTTCTAAAAACCAATTTTTCGGTATCTGACGACTTCAAAATATGGACTTTTGAAAAAATCTCCAATTATGTATTTTATGCGTGTATGATAGTAAAATCCTAAGCTACAATACAAAATTGAATACATTAAACACTTTTAACCGTATAAAATATAATATGCAATCAGCATATGAAGAATTTATCTCGACATCTTAAAACAAAGTAGATGATTTGAGCAATCGTGTGCACACGTGTTTCTGACTCATTGGTAGTCATCAGTAAGGTGTAGCCAAGGAGTAATGTGGGATAACCTGGGAGATGTAAGCATACATGGAAGACCATCAGGTGACCGCCATTTGTAGCTTGAGTTACTTTCTTGATGATCCTTTTTGAGTTCGGATTTCACGCAGGTTGATAATGTCTTCCTCGTGACGATGTTTGTTATTGTCCTGAAAACCGAGGATCTTCTAACTGAAGCTAGAAATGGCGGTGTGTCACCCAATGGTCTTCCGTGTATAATTATTCTCCATTGTTATCCCACTTTATTCCTTGGCTACACCGTACTGATGACGAAGAATGGATCAGAAATGCGTGCCTTCGGTTGCTTTACAGCTTTTGTTTATTGTTTTTTTTGTGTATCCGCGAAAATTTCTTTCTTGAACTAATAATGAATAGATTACATTAAACAAATGTCTAAACGTTAAATCTTGAGTATTTTTTCGTATTGTTTTGAAGAGGGCCTCATACATAAAAATTAAACCGTTATATATATACATATACACAAAGCAAAAACTAAAAGTTAAACAACTATCTAGTAAAACATTACGAAAAAAGCAATTTAACGTCTAAATAACACTAAAAATTAATAACTCGCCAAAAATACAGAGCCTTCCAAAATTATAAATCAAACATTCCATTAAGACTAATAGTTTCTCCATGCAATTTTCACAATTTTACCCAATTCCATTTCCACTAGCACATGTGAGAACCAATATTTCTTGAAGCATTCTTATCAATTAAAAGCTTTTCAAATAACATAGAAACACAAAAAAAACATATTTTAATTTCTTTAGATGTCATGGCAGTGTACACTAATATTCCACCAGCTCACAAAATTACACAGCTAAATGAATTTAGAAAAGGAACAGAACTGACACTAAACGCAACATATCTTCTATGCAACAATCAATATTAGAAAGAAATACACATGGCTGTGTGACTGCTATGAGATCACCTATATTCAGTATTAATTTTATAATTTGTATTAGAACAATTATAGCAAGGAATAATATCCAAAATTGATTTTAGAAGACTATTTCATCCTATTACTTTCTTATACGTAGTATAAGGAAGTACTTATTGTGATGATGAAAATGTTCGACCTCGAGATTTTTGCAGATGTCCACCTTTTGAAGTTCCCTGATACCGAAAAAGTGGTTTTTAAAAAAATTTCTGTGTGTCTCTCTGTGTGTCTGTGTGTCTGTGTGTCTGTGTGACTGTGACCACGATAGCGGTCAAACCGCTGGAGATATCAATTCCAAATTTTGCATTTGCGAATATAATCTCCCTCTTGAGAACTGTTTAGATTTTGAGCAAAATCGGCGGACCGGAAGTAGTAGTTTACTTCAGTGAAAAAATTTAAATTTGCAAATATTTCGTCAATTACTACGTTTAGACTAATTTATAAAGAATTCATAAGTATTTAGAACTTAATTTACAATATCTTTTATATAAAAAAAATTTAAAAATTCGGACCGGAAGTATCACTTTTACTCTTACCGAATAACGATTTTTTGCAAATATGTCGTAAATTATGCATTCTATATATATTTATGAAGAGTACAAAAGTATTTAGAGTTGGATTTGGAATATTTTTTGTATAAATGAAATTTCAAAATTCGGAACGGAAGTAACACTTTCATACGTATAAGAAAGTCGTATGGTGGCCACACGTCATTTTTTGTTATTTGAACCTGAAAAAGAAAACAGTCACTACTAACTAAACTATTGAAGGTTCAACTACATTCAAAGGAATTAATTTGTTGGATGAAGAACTGTTGAAGGTTTGTATAACTGAAATAGGTATGTAGCAGAAATTTTTATTAGATATATTTTTGCATAAAATGTATATATTCTCAAATTTATATTAACTTTCAGTTACTATTTACAGCGAAATATGTAAAATAAAATGCAAAAGGAAAAGCCCTTACCACAAAAAATATATATCAAAAAATCTAAATACGTATTTCGGCAACTAAGTTGCCATCTTCAGTAGATATCTGTATAAAACAAAAAAGAGTGTTAAACGTGGTATTTTTGGCTAAGGTGTAACCTTAGAAGATATGCTCTTCACCAAATCACCAGTGGGATAACACTCTAACTCTAACTTAGTTGCCGAAATACGTATTTAGATTTTTTGATATATATTTTTTGTGGTAAGGGCTTTTCCTTTTGCATTTTATTTTACATTTTTAGCCACAGTCTCCACCCATTATTGGAGCGAAATATGAAAGAGTTATGTGAGTAAATTTGTCTACTCAATATTCGTAAATAACGTTTTTTTTTTTTTAGTGACTTACTTCATCTTTCTGTTCAATTGAAAGTCAGTTAATTTATTCTACTAATAGTCATTTGCATAAATGTTGGTACCAGCACGATTTTATTTTAATACATATTTCAGATATAACCCTTTCAGTTTTGTCATTTCCTGTATTTTAGCGATTATAATCCATATTCAATATTCAACGCACATCTATTACCAAACTATACATCTAATTTATCCGTTTTAATTAAAATTTTGGGTCAACTCTCCAATATTTACTTTTAAACTGTGTACACGCACTCGTATAATCAAGGTCTCGTATACATATGCTCGTATATATTGTACGCTTGAGACACCTTCGGCCTCGCTCAAAATATAATTCAATTCGAAGGGTTACAGGTAAACAAACTGTGGCATAAATTTGAACTAAGGATATTCCAGAACTAGGACGGGGTAATTTTCGTTGGCAAACAAGCAAAAACATAATTAGTCGTTAGCAAGTCTGCGTAATAAATTCATGCTCCTGTCTTAGGCAGCAACAGCAGTGGATGCGCAACGAACTAAAGTAGTTTGCGTTGTCGTCGCGGGACTTGATACATAATCTATAAAGAAGAAGTCTAGACAATTTATTATGATAGAGTAGAAAGAACAAAAACATTTTTAGTCTTTGCCGCCCCAGAGGTCAGAAAAATACTCTCCGATTACACAGTTTTCTTGTAATACTAATGCTTTGAAATGATATATAGTTTGTTTTTGTACGTATAATAATGATGGATGTTTTACTGATTTTAGAATATGTTTTTTAAAAGTAAAAGGACCTTTAATATTATAATATCACCATTGGTTACATTATCTTAAAGTAGATGATTTAAAGTATACGTATACTATTAATTAATTGAATGATAAATACGAGCGCAGTTTGATATACTTTGAGCCTAACATAAGAATAATCATTTTTTGTTATATTTAATTATATTATTTGACTTAGTATTATTAGGCTTCGGCGATATCCTTTGATAAAAATCTTTGTTTTCCGCGAGGGGGAAACCGCTGACTCAAAAGCGTACACCATAATCCCACCATATGTAAATAATCCCACATAATCCAATATAATTCCATACAATTCCAAATAATTCCAAATAATTCCTAATAATTCCAAATAATTCCTAATAATTCCAAATAATTCCAAATAATTCCAAATAATCCCATGTAATCCCAATAATCCCAAATAATCCCTCATTATTTCTTTATATGTTCCACGAGTTCTGAGGATTTTGTGCGCGTTTTAAAGGTAAATTAAGGTTGAATCGAAGGTTGAATATACATGCATAACACCACCCTTACGAAAACGATTTGTTTTATTTATACACTACTTAAGGAAAGCATATAAACACAGCAAAAGTAAAATTTATAAACTTAAATATTCGTGAAAAATAAAAAAAAACCGAATTAAATAATAATAATTAGTCTTTAACACAGAATTTAATCTCAGATTTAATATTATCATATTTCGGCGTATGTGATTTCATCTAAATGAAAAGGTTCCATTTCGGTGGCAAATTTAACAGGGCCGTAAAAAATATATTTGAGATCATCCGTAGCAACGTCTTGTTTAATTTTTGGCGAGGTAAACATTTTATTTTGCTTCCTTCCATGTCTTAAAAAATTAATTTTAAAAATTGTATCATTGATAATTTCAATAATTTGACCTACATACCACCGTTCATCATAAAAAAACAGCGTAAAATTTATTACACTCAATTACACTTAATAATGACCACTGAGTGATGGGTCTGTGATGGGATTTATTTTCCCTGTCTCAATTTTCTACACCATCAGAAGATTTCCATTTCGAGCATGAGGCTTCTGGTTCACCTGGTTCCTTTTCTTCAAAAGAATTGTCACTAACAATCGAGCTAGCAATAGGACTTTCAATATAGTTAGGATGTTCTTGTTGTTTGATATCATTATTGAACGAAGGAATTATAGTTATTGATTTGCAGGCTTTCCCAACATTTTTTGCCTTATCATCTTCTGAATTTAACCTTGATGAGCTGGATTACCTTTTTCAGCATGTTCTATCGAAGTATTCGCTTCAGAGCAAGGAATCTGATTAAAAAACCACTTAATATCTTTATTCTCACTTTTTTTCTTTGGATCACAGATCAAAGATGGGCTGATATTGATTTTAGTGTGCCGGTGGTCTTAGATACGGAACCAGGTGCAGAATAAGCACTTATATATCCAGATAAATGCTTGTAAATATTTCCAAAAATCCATTTTTTAGAATGGCCTGGCTGTTGCGCATATTTTTGAATTTTATAGGAACTTTTACAGTAGCATCTCATAACGCAATATAACTCATTTCGTATTCCATATTTGGTTTCGAAAAATATTTAAAAAAGTACCATTGGGTGTGGCTGATGCACTTATGTTTAATCCAGTTTCTTATAGTATGTGAAACATGAGAAGTTTCTTCTGGGAGATTTGTAGCGATCTCGTCGGTAACTACCGATTGTGAGCCTGATGCACCCACTAATGTAGTATTTGCCTGTCGACTTGTCCCTAAAAGTAAAGCAAAACTTTATTCTGAAATCCGTTCTTAATACTCCTTCATCTTCAAGAACCACAAGTAGAGTAGCACTTCTATTGAGTTAATGCGAATCGGATCGTGCTCCAATAATCAAAATAGGTATATATATATAAAATCATAAATGAATGTTAGAGAAAGTTTTGGTATCTTTTTCTAAATAATAATTATTCTCCCGTTTTTTTAAATTTGGCATTTTTATTAAACTCGTAACTAAACCACGTAACTGACTTATGAATATGTACTACTCTCGATGCACTAGATGGAAATGGAGTAATAGCGAAATGAATAGCAAAAGAAAAATAACTTTCGATTATACACACCGATTTTGTTAAAAAATTCGCATTAAATTAAGAATCAGGGGTCGGATATCTTCGCTAACCTAAAGTTCCAGTGCACCAATTTGTTGGAAGGGATTTATCTTGCGTTTTAGATTGTTGTAGAACGTTTCTTTTGAAATGACTGGAAATTATGGTAATTAAGTTCTGTGACCTTGTATAAGTTTGAAATTTTCTGATTTTTTCGAAAATATTCCAAAATACGATTCATATTCCTCCTTGGGAATTAACGTTGGTACTGTCTCGGCCATAAATTTCTCCATCTACAAGATGTCATCATCTGTGATTTGAGCAAGTAATTGTGCTTTAGTAAATCCATTGATCCTTAAAAGATTTTTTATGCAGACAGGCACCGAAATATTTAGCTTATTTTCAACTTCGGTGAAGCACTAAGCCTCTGTTTGTGAAACTTCCATCTGAAGAAAAACAACGGGCGCTTACAAATTACAATTACTCTCTTAAAGGACTTGGTAATAGATTTCAAGTGAGGATCATACCTTGATTTCAGCTGTAAAAATTATCCTCAAGATTATCTGTGCAATAATTCAGTGGCAGCAAAAATAAACAGCATAACATCCTAGAATATCACATCACACCGCATTACACTGACTTGTATAAATAAAATGCCGAGTGGAAGGCGCATGCGTTCAAATCTCGACTCAAACCGGTTCAAACTAGTGTACGATCAGCAATTTCCCGCAAAATATCATATGATCAAGTAATGAGTCGTAAGGCGTCATTCGTGGAAGTGAAAAACTACCAAAGGCACTTTTTGTTAAAATTCAATTTGATTTTTACTACTGTGATTGAACTATGGATATGACGTTTAATTTGAAGGGATGATTCGATTACTTAAAGTATTGTTGATTATACAGGACAATAGATATAAACACATTCTTTCTGATGACCGTGGAATCCGTCATAATTCTACCAAGTAACCCCGCATAATCCCACATAATTCCAAATAATTCCATGTAATCCGATATAATTCCAAATAATCCCATGTAATCCGATATAATCCCAAATAATTCCACATAATTCCAATAATCCCAAATAATTCCTGGAATTCTACGGGGTGTACACCATAATCCCTCAGCGGTTTCTCCCTCGGTTTTCCGTGTTAAACTTTCTTGTAGAAAACAAAATATAGTCAAAAAAGAGAGTTCTAGCCATTACTCAGTCTTTCATGTCAAACCTCAAATCGTGAATTTTCGAAATGATGGCAGCCGAAGTATGGTACAATGCATTGTCTTGATACAATGACCACCATTTAGGTTGTTACCAAAACAAGGTAACAAAAGTGTTTTATAGAACATGTTGCCTCACAGCTTTTCAAAATAGTCGCCTTAGAGATTTGTATACTTTCGCATGTGTTTAAATTAATTCGCCTAACAGTTTTTTACTTTGAAGTTAATATCCAAAGAGATGGCTTTTGAAAGCATCAATATGTTCTGAATGTGATAAAAAACACAAAGAAGTTGCTGGGCTATAAGTCATGTCAGTACGGGCAATGAAATATGAATTCGAAGTTTTTGTCCTTGAAAGAATCAATTCGGTTGTTTTTCTTAATTTTTTCGATGATTTCTGGTAAACAAATTTCTCATTAAGCATTAATTGTTTTTTGATCGTCAAAAGGAAATGTTGTCATGTGTACAACTGAAGAAGCTAGCGATTATTTTCTTGGAAGGGCTTCGGGAAGCACAACAATTTTTTTTTTATCTAGGAACACCGAAACACTAGGCTGCTGTTATGTCTCCAGTTTATACGAGCATACCCACGTGTTGTCACTTGTATCAACGTTGTATATAGATTACCTTACGAATTCTTTGTTAATTTACTTATAGTCTGTTTCAACATATAATGCGACTGCTAGGCTCCCAACAGGTTGCCTGAACATGGCAGGTGGTATGCAATAAAAGTAATCGATGTAAGAAACACGCTACAGGCCCGTATTGTGAATATTTGATTGGAAGTCATAAAAGTGTACGTGTATTATAATATGAATGTATACTTATACGAAATGTCAAATACGCTATGTGAAATACAAGAATACATTTTTCTACCTAATTTATTCTGTTAATTGTAAGAGATATTATAGCTGATTTGAATGTTAGAATTATAAATAATTTCTTTATACCCTTAAGCAGACACAGATGGTTTCCAGGTACTTAAAATTTGTGTTTGCCATCGCCGGATTATAGAGGTATTAGCACAATAGATTCTTAGTGGTCTTATTTATGACGTCGCACTATATCTTGAAACTGACTATACACTACAAAATAGAGGCTAGTGGGACATCTTTTTGGTCGACATATGTAAATGCCGGTGCATAAAATATACCACATTTTACTTAAATTCAGCAGGGTTCTGAATATTTCGAAACCGAGTAGGTGTTTGGTTCCAAGTGAGTATACACTTGTGTTGTATGCGTAATTCTTAATACAAAATATGACGCGTGTTTCTGCGACATGCATAAAGCCTTTTTCACCTCCCTAGCTTCACTCGACGGTAGTCCAGCATTATTTGACGAATTTAGTCGATGTTATGAATGATTTTCAAAGCTACGTTATTTTATGTATTTGAATGATATATTATCATGGATTTACCATATATCCCAAATTATTGAATAAAAATGCAAAGCTAATCACCAAGTTGTACCAAGCTTGTTATCAACACGATGATTCGGAACAGAATGACTTTTCACACTACCTGAGCTACGATGTGTCAAACGCACCGGTAAACAAGAACAACCAACTTAAATAAATCATTAATAAAACAGAATTAATTAAATTAGGATTTCAATGTAAAATGTTACCGAATTATCAAGAAGAAAATAACAATCAAATTAAATTAATACCCAAGATTAAGTGACTTAAATTACAAATACCTATAACACAGTTAGTCAAGTAGATAACCGACTTAAGAGAATCATACATAGATGTCGCTAATATACCGAACAGACAAATAATACCACTACTAATTTAAAACAAGTCAAACTTGTACTAGTTCAATTAAGAATATAATAGTTGTTAAATAAAAATGGAAATAATTAACCCTATGATTTTTGAACCGTTACAACATTTACTCTTTATCCACAAATAATATTCATGTGACCCAGACAGTAACAACAATATTAATAATATAAGGAGAGTGTATATCAAAATCACAGATCACAGCCCCTAGGAGATTCTAATAAAGCTGTTTAAATAGTCTTGAAGATATACAAATTAATAAATTAGACAACGCCTAGAATAAAGCCCATTTTAAATTGGATTATTACCCAAGAAGCCAGCAAAATAAATCACAAAAATATACATGCTTAAAGAAAATATATCAATGAATTGCCTTAACGATCTACAACTTTTGTTTCGAAGGAATTCCTTTATAATTCTGGTAAATTTCAATTAAATAAGAGGGGGTGTTGTGAGCCCATGAAATCTTGTTGTAATATGATCGTCAATTCTAAATCTTGCTCGATTTTATAGCGACGAGAAAATTTTGTATATAGAATTTTTTTTAAATGTGCTGTATAAATATTATACGAAAATACTTTCTCTTTCTTTTTTTAAAGTCAGTTAATGTTATGTAAAAGACATTGAAAGGTGACAAGCTACATGCACTTCAAATCTAATATTCCATTTCATACCATTTTTTGCATTTTAAAGAAACAATAGATACCACTATATTTAGCAAAATATCCATTTATGTACATGCTTTTCTATATCTACATCAGTAGAAAATAAAGGTGAAAGCACGGAGAGAAAGGCCCAAAGTCGTCATTAAAAATAATGGGGTACAATCCCTAAGCACTTGCAAACGAATATTGCCGTAGTCATCAGCATTCACAGAGCTTAATAACATTATAAAGGAATTTTAATACGCACATAATGACTGTAATTTGTAGCGTGCACTTTTTTTAATGTTGCCTTGACATGCATGCAACGTATATTTACGAGGGTTGTACAAATATTACTACTATTCATACAGAACAAATAATTGCTCTAGAACAATGATTTCTCTGTCAATATTTCAAATGAGTAGTCAAGTTTAATAAAGGATTTGAGAATTCCTAATTGCACCATTACTGTTTTGTTCTGTAGCAAAATATTTCTGAGCTCGGAAAGAGTTTTGAAAAGAGTGACATTTCATAAATAGAGTGTTACTGGTCCTTTTACTTAATTAGAATTCATTGTTAATACAAATATAAAATATGTCAGTAATATAATTTACCTAAAATAAAATAAAAGTAATGGTAGTAAATTTTACTCATGTATAAAATGTCATATTGTGTCTAATAGTAGTGTAGAGTGCATATGAAGTCGATTTGATATAATAAAATACATTATATTGACGTCAATAATATCAGAAATAGCAAATTGAATGTATCTGAAAGCCATTTGATCGAACATTTTCGTTTACTTTATGAATACAATTCTCCATAATTTCGATATACCTACAGCGCATACTCGTATGTGTAGTTTTTCTAAGAATAATGCATTCTTCTCGTTAAATATTTCGTTATTTGCGCTAGCTATTTTCTACGTTTTGGTGGTAACCACCACATTTTTCGAGCATTTTGATAGATAGAATCAAACGCGTATCTGTAAACGAACTAAATATATGTATCGCCGTGAATGTAGAAATGTAAACACACATTTTCCAAGGGTACAATATTTTTTCATAAAATTCTGTTTAGGTATCTCACTTTCAAAGAAAGCAATTTAAATTTAATGTAAGCACTCGAAAAGCAAGTATTTTGATATTGTGCAACGTAGAGTTTAAAATTTAATTGAAAGGTACATAACGATAAATATACTGTAGCAATAATAGGTAATAATAATTCACATATTGGCAATTAGTTTCCTAATAACAGGACAAAATTAAAAACAATATATTATGATGATTACATTTAACTTAAAAATCTTGCCATGAGAACAAGCCGAAGCTAAAATGTTTAAATTAAATTGAAATAGTATATTATACAATTGTATTGAAAGATATTTTATTTAAATTGTAATAAAGTGTATAAAATATGCGATAGTTTTAATTAGATTTTGCTTGAAAATAAATAATTTAAAAGCTATAGAAGAAATCAAGTATACCAGGATGGTCTGAAATATTTCCGATCCCAACGTGAAGGTGGCAGGACTCTTCAAGAAAAACTGGGTAATGTGGTTGCGCATCTATTGACCAAATTTCAGCCATTTTGCACGCGCAATTCTTGTTTGACAATCGTTCAATTGAGTCAATGTGAGAGTTTTTGTGAAAATGAACAAAATCCAGTATCGAGCCGTCAATAAATATTTGTTTTTGAAAGGCAATACGCCAACGCAAATTAAAAATGAGTTGGATAGTGTATACGGGGACTCTGCACCACCATTTACCACAGTCAAATTTTGGGCAGCAGAATTTATACGTGGCCGTTCAAGTTTGGGAAACGATGAGCGTTCGGGACGTGCAAAAACTGTAACCACTGATGACAACATCGCTAAAGTGCGCCAAATAGTACTAAACGACCAGCAAATTAAAGCGAGAGATAGCAAAGGTTATTAATATGACCAGAGAACGTGTTTGTCACATATTGAATCAAGATATAAGCATGAGAAAATTGTCGGCGCGTTGGGTGCCGCTCATGCTCACGTTAACCAAAAACGTGTTCGAATGAACAGTTCTAACGGCCTGCTGGCGCAGTTTAGGCGCAATAAATCAGAGTTTTGGCGCCGATTAATTACTCTAGATGAAACTTGGATATACTATTATACACACGAAACAAAAATACAGTCAAAACAGTGAACTGCGAAGGGGGAATCGACTTTAAAGAAGAGCAAAAGCTGTTTTTTCGGCTGGGAAAGTGACGGCGAATATTTGGGATAGTCGTGGAGTTATCTTAATAGATTATTATTATTATCTTTAAGCAGGAAAAACCATTACAGGAGCATAGTACTCATCATTACTTGACAAGCTAATTGCAGAAATTGCTAACGAATACCTAGCCACATTTGCAGAAAAACACAATTTTGTTTAACCAAGACAATGCGCCGTCTAACACCTCAGCAGTTTCTATGGCGAAAATCCACGAATTGCGGTTTGATCTGCTTAACCACCGCCCTTACTCACCAGATTTAGCCTCAAGCGACTTCTTATTGTTCCCTATTCTAAAAACTGCGTTTCGAGGACAGGGATTTTTGTCAAATGAAGAGGCCATCACCTTCGGAAAAAGTTCTATTGCCGAGAATGACGCAGGGTACTATTTGGAGGGGTTGAGTAGATGGGAGCATCGCTGGGAGAAGTGTGTACACTTACAAGGAGACACAAGGAGAGAGAAACAAAAATAAATTTTAGGAAAAAATGTCTTGTCTTTTTTAGGTCGGAAACTTGTCAGACCACCCTCGTATTAATGATAATTTTTGATAATTATGTTTAGCAATTTAATACTGAATATATTGATCATATATAAAATATCTAGGAACATTAAATATCTAAAATTTAATTATTCTATAACGACATAGTATTGGTCGATGAAAAAAAACAATTGAAGAGAATAAAAAAAAATTGGGAAGGGGTGCCACAAAATTTAGACGCTACAAATCAAAATTACGTTTAGGAAGTTCTGAAGTTACCTTGACCTATATCATACCAATATTAAACTTGGAATTAGAAAAAAATATACAATAGACGAATAGCACTTATAATTTTAGAAGATAAACTTAGGCAGAAGCGAACATTCTTGTGTACGAATATGGCGACATTGTTCCTGTATTTATGCAGATACCTATCTAAGGAGAAAGAAAATTTCTTCCTGTATTTAGCGAGATTTCCACGAAGAAGGAGAATTGTTCCCGTTTTACTCCAAACTTTAGCCAGCTTCATCACTATTTAGTGACAGCAATTCTGCATACAAAAAATGTCATCCTCATAATAATCTTCCAAACTAATTAGGTATTGGTGTTATGAGAATTTACTAAAATAAATACCGGTGACATTGAAAAAAGGTAAATTAATCAGTGCACATAATGAAACATAAAAGAAAGTTGCATTTTATAAAATACAGTCATGTTCGTATTAGAAAAGATGTTTTTTAAATGATCTGCTAAAAACTCATTAAGTATCTCAGCTGCTCATGCCAGTTTTCGAATGAATTGTAAATGACGTAAGTTCGAGTTTGATGGAATTCTTAATGCTCACAAGATTCGCCATTTTTATTGGTAATACAATAAATCAGAATTATGAATGTATTTTTAATTTCTATTAGAAATTTATTATAAATACGGATATATTTTCCCGGTTATATTTCTACTAATATTTATGTACTTACTCCTGGTGCAATATAAGCATAAATTATTGTTGTAAATCTTTTAGATCTTGAATAAATTTATGACTAGCTTTAATGTATTAATCTGTGAGGGATGTAATAAGTGGACGAGGATGTGCATACAAGTAATGTCGGCCATGATATCGATAAGTGGTTTTTAAAAAAATTTCTCTCCCTCTGTACGTGTTGCTCTCTGGGTATGTGCGACCACGATAGCGGTCAAACGGCTACACCTATCAGTTTCCAATTTTATGGAGTATATAGTAGTAAAGTCTTTCTCTTGAGATCTGATAGATTTTCAATAAAATAGGTAGACCGGGAGTAGTAGCTTACTTCAGTGAAAGAATCGAATTTTACCATTATTTTGTCAACTACTAAGATTAAACAACTTTCTAAAGAATTTAAATAAGTATTTAAAGCTTGATTTTCAATATCTTCTTTAAAGGAAAAATTTCAAAATTCGTACCTGAAGTAACACTTTTACTCCTATCGAATATCGATTTTTTGCAAATATGTCATAAATTAAGCATTCTATATATATTTATCAAGGATACGAAAGTATTTAGAGCTAGATTTCGAATATCTTTTGCAAAAATAATATTTTAAAATTGATACCTGAAGTAACAGTTTTACTTTTAGGGAGTAACTTTTTTTGAATATCTCGCGAAGTATGCTTTCTATAGGGATTTATTAAGAGAAAAGAAGTACTTTGAATAGGATTTTGAATAATTTTTGTATAAATTTTTTTTTAAAATTTGGACTTGAAATAAAACAGTACTTCCAGGTTTATTTTTTTAATATGACAAAAGTATTTAAAGCTTAATTTAGAACAACTTTAGTATAATTTACTCTTATATGTATCCATTTATGTTTCATCGGCAGAATGTTCACCTTATAAGTAGTTAATTCATAATTTTCTTCTGATACCCACTTTGACAATGGAGTCAATCCACAATAGCACACGGCTCATATTTTATCTCTTTAATATTATGCTAATATTGAAACTCAAACACGACAGACTAATATTCAGATGAAAATTATAATAAACTGATTTGCATGTTTATAGCTCACACCTGAATTTAATATACCACAAGGTTTAATCTCGCGTCATCGGGAGGCTATTGTGTTACTAACAAGAGATTGTTCCTAAATGATGTGTTTTTAATATACGTGTTGCTTATTAATCAAACAGAACAATATTATTACATTATTAAACGTGGCACGTATTTTTAATTTAATATTATATAAAGGTTCTGTACTCTTTGTATGGTTTTTACTTTAATATTAATAGTAGAAGAAACACTCTAAATGTAGTCACAAAACAAAGACAGAAGAAGCGAAGCCTTTGAACTTCAACGGAAGGCACTAGATTCTCAAATTTCAAGATATTTTAGTCCTCTTTCACAATGGACATAAGAAAAATAAGAAACTCATAAGACGTAAGATACACATAAAGGACACATAAATCCGAACATTTAATTACCGTTAATAATGAAGCAAAGATAAACGTAAATATTGGCGCAAGCGGTATTTTACTTATTTATTTTGACGTTTAAGGTTGGTAATTAAATTTGTTAAAAATATTGGAATTTCTGTTAGACTGAGTTTTAATCTGATAACACAACTATTATTTTTATTGTTATTAAGAAGCCATACAACAGAAAGTATCGAAAGTAAATGTCAAAGGAAACTGGGTAAGTAAGATGTACTTAACTTATAAATCATAAAATATTTTCAGACATGTGAAATAAACAAATTTGGAACTTATTTATTTAAAGTACATATATCTTTAAAAATTATTGTAAGTATTTCTGCAAATAATTCTTTAAATATTTGAAACTAACCCTTTTTTCTATTATACCATAATTTGTTTTCAGTATACCTAGTAAGGACATAAATACTGTAACACACACTTTAGGCAATAAAATAGAAAGTACAAATCAATTTATGATCCAAATTTACAAATTTCATTTATACACAATGCATACTTTACGACATATTTGCAAAAAGTCGCTATTCGGTAAGAGTAAAAGTGTTACTTCCGGTCCGAATTTTAATTTTTTTTTATACAAAAGTTATTGAAAATTATGTTTTAAATACTTTTATATTCGTAATCAACCTGCCTAGAAAGAAAGCATGACTGGCGAGATATTCGCAAAAAACTAATTTTCGATAAGAGTAAGAGACCTACTTCCGGTAGGAATTTCGAAAAACTTTTTTAATAAAATTCTTCTCAATTTAAGTTTTGAGAACATATGAATTCTTTTTAAAATTGTTTAAATTTAGTAGTTGACGAAATATTGCCTAAATTCGATGTTTGAACTGAAGTAAACTACTACTTCCGGTCTGCCGATTTTTTAGAAAATCTAATCAAATCTCAAGAGGGAGATTAATGCTTGTAAATACAAAATTTGGAATTGATAGCTGTTGCAGTTTGACCGCTGTTGTGGTCAGAGAGAGAGAGAGAGAGAGAGAGAGAGAGAGAGAGAGAGAGAGAGAGAGAGAGAGAGAGAGAGAGAGAGAGAGAGAGAGAGAGAGAGAGAGAGAGAGAGAGAGAGAGAGAGAGAGAGAGAGAGAGAGAGAGAGAGAGAGAGAGAGAGAGAGAGAGAGAGAGAGAGAGAGAGAGAGAGAGAGAGAGAGAGAGAGAGAGAGAGAGACATTTATTAAAAACCACTTTTTCGGTATCAGAGGACGTCAAAACGTGGAGATCTGCAAAAATCTCGAGGTCGGAAACTTTTATCGTCACAATACGTCCTTATACTACGTATTAGAAAGTAAAAGCTGGATGATCTGGAAATTTTTAAATTAAAATTAAATTATATTTATTTTTACTTTTGTGTTGTTTTACGATCTGTCCAACAAATTTTACGTCACTATGAAAACGATTGGCTTGATTATTTCGTAAACAAATTTATAAAGAATTCATATATACTTAAAATTAAAATTGAGAATAATTTTATTTAAAAAGTTTTTCGAAATTCCTACCGGAAGTAGGTCGTTTATTCTTATCGAAAATCAGTTTTTTGCGAATATTTCGCAAGTCATGCTTTTTAGACAAGTACGTTACGAGTATAAAAGTATTTAAAACATAATTGTCAATATCTTTTGTATAAAAAAAAATTCAAAATTCAGACCGGAAGTACCACTTTTACTCTTATCGAATAGCGATTTTTTGCAAATATGTCGTAAGTTATGCATTCTATATATATTTATCAAGAGTACAAAAGTATTTAAAACTGGATTTGCAATATTTTTTGTATATATGAAATTTCAAAATTCGGACCGGAAGTAGCACTTTTACTCTTAGTGAGTAGCACTCTTTTGATAATATCTTGCAAAGTATGCATTCTATAGAGATTTATTAAGAGAATAGAAGTACTTAGAATAGGATTTTGAATAATTTTTGTAAAAAAATTCTTAAAATTCTATAATTTGAAACGCTCATACGTATAAGAAAATCGGGTGGTGGCCACACCTTATTTTTTTTATTATTTTTTTAGTAAACCAACAAACCAACATATACCTGTTTTGTCGAGATGGGTGGTGCTCTAATCAAGTTATTAAAAAATTCTATATTTATGGACCAAAATGACTCATATTGTATTAGGTTATGTTATATAAATAATCTCTTTTGCGTTAGTCTGGCTTTTTTTATTACATCTAACCACTCCAATCTCGTGACATACATGAACTAGGTTATATAGCCAGTCCAATCACTTTAAGATGCCTTGTACTCTAGCCATATACTTACCCATTTTATTGTAATGTATATAATTCTTTATTTAATTAATTAACAATTATGCGAAATATGTATTTTATTAGTATTATAGTGTTATTAAAATACAATAACGCTATTGTTAAAAAAGCAAAATTAACTTTATTGCCCTCTTACGGAGATATTATCGTTGAAAAACTGTTAGATTGTTTCACTATTCTCAATATTCTATATGATTATTTGCTCGCGGCGATTGGATATTTCATTTAGTACCAATTTCATCAAATGCCCACAGATACGCTTTTACAATGGTATCGCCTCAATAACGTTTCGCTATGTTGCGGCTTCTAATCAAATCGATGTCGAAATTCCCTGTTCCCAAGCCCGAAACCACTGCAAGTTGCCGAAACTCTTACATATATCTATATATACCCTAACTCAATTACCAAGTTTTGCTCGGATTCATTCTACATGTAGCCCGGCATGAGTTTATTACATTATAAGTTGGCCCCCTGTACGCTCGTCGACAGTCTATCCTAACTAAGCCGGCGTATGTGCGGCGTTCCGCGACGTCTAATAGAGAGGAACTACAGAAATACACGTGCCTTGGCGGAATGGAGCATCAAATATTAGAGAGAGAATGCCCGCCCTCATCATGCCAAACTTTCATTGCGCGTCAAAATTCTGTTGAATAAGATTCGTAAAATATTAAATCAACAAAAGCCGCGGTTCACATATACAGTGAGCTCAAAAAGGTTGGAATAAATTCATTTAAAATTCAACCTTTAATTTTTTTAAAAAACACTGGGACCCGTCAATTTTTATTTTTATATGGGCATTTTTTAAACTAATTTTTGTTTATACAGGGTGACTCAAAAAAAAGATTTCATTTGACACTTAAATTTTTTTTAATTGAAACACCCATTTTTTATTTTATTTTCGGATTCTACGTAAAATTTTGATCACATTTCATGTATTATAACCTATGTCTAAGTTAAGTTCTTTTCTAAAATAATCAATGTGATTTAAAAAAAAAAATTATTTAATTCTAAATAATAAATGTCTCAATGATTCGTAATTAAATTGTGAAATATTAATTTAATAAATGTTGAAATTGGCCACCACCAACATCCTGGCAATATCCGAGGCGATCTTCGAATTCTTGGAAAACATTGTGCACTATTTGAGGTTCTATCAGTCTCATTTCTTGTCTTATTCGGGATTTGAGTTCGTCAATATTGTTCGGTCTGTTGATATACACTTTAGATTTTAGGTAGCCCCACAGATAATAGTCTAATGGGGTCAAATCAGGGGATCTGGCCGGCCATTCTATTGGGCCCCGTCGACCAATCCACCTTCCAGGAAAAACACTATCTAAATATTCACGCACCGGGCGAGTAAAACGGGCTGGTGCTCCATCCTGTTGATACCATAAGCTATCATTGGTAATGTCAGGATCTTCTGGATTTGGATACACTACAGCAAGCGCAGGTATCAAATCGAATTCTAGAAATTCTAGATATCTTTCTCCAGTCAAAATGCCGTCAAAAAAGAAGGGACCCAAAATTCTGTTTCCAATAATCCCAGCCCAAACATTTACTTTTTGAGGGTATTGTATGTGACACTCCATAATCCAATGCGGGTTTTCTGTAGCCCAATAACGGAAATTTTGCCTATTAACGGTTCCGTTTAGGCAAAACGTTGCTTCATCCGAGAACACAATTCTTCGTGAAAATTGAGGATCATCAATACATCTCTCCATCATTATTTCACAAAATTGCATTCTTCTATCTGGATCGTCCTCATTTAGTTTATGAACTAACTGAACTTTATAAGGATGCCATTTATTTTGATGTAAATAGTTTAATACAGATGACTAATTTTGTTCTCGTCAGCAATAGCGCGACTAACTTTATGGTTGTTCTCTTCAACGGATAATAGCACATTCAACTGCACATCTTCTGAGATAGTGGACCGGCCTTTTACATAATTATCTCTCACATGCCCCAAATCTCTATATTTTTTTTCAATTTTACTAATAGTTGATTGAGATATAGGAGCTCTGTCTGGGTATTTATTGTTGAACAGTTCGGAAACTTCCAGTTGGGTACGCATCCTATCTCCATAGCAAATCATCATTAGTAGTTCTATGCGCTCCCTTTCATTTACTCGTGCCATTTTACAGTTAAAAAAACCTACTTTTATTAGAACTTTTATACAAATGTTTAAATACTTTTGACAGGGAATGAACTTCAACGTCAATGTTAAATAACCTAGGTAACAGATAAAAATGGTATTAATGTTTAAATGTTTACAGTTTCAGTAAATTTGATTATGTTTAACTCCTAATATGTACAGTTTAAATGAAAAGAAATAAGCTAACTTAACTTAGACTTAGGTTATAAAACATGAAATGTAATTGAAATTTTACGTATATTTCGAAAATAAAATAAAAAATGGGTGTTTCAATTAAAAAAAATTGAAGTGTCAAATGAAATCTTTTTTTTGAGTCACCTATATAAACAAAAATTAGTTTAAAAAATGCCCATCTAAAAATAAAAATTGACGGGTCCCAGTGTTTTTTAAAAAAATTAAAGGTTGAATTTTAAATGAATTTATTCCAACCTTTTTGAGCTCACTGTATATGTGTATGTATACCGTGCCTTCAAATAGTTTCCTCATTAGAGAGGGACATGCTTTTTTTTTTAATGGTTGGTGACAGTGCACGTAATCAGACACACACGCATAATTTTGATAGTTTGGTTACCTCAAGTAAATAATAATAAGCGTCTATAATTTGAATTTAAGTATGACAACTGTCAGAAGTTTTCAAAAGCTTAGCATGTACACCAACATGAATTACATGAAAAACTAAAAAGACGCCTAATCTAATGAGGAAACTATTTGAAGGCACGGTATATGACATAAGAAAACTTAGATATTATTTAAACTTAGTTTGAGGAAGTTAGAAACCAAACGGGTAAAGATATCAATACACCATGTATTTGTGAGTGTATTCATCGTCTTAAGATCTGAATAGATTTTCAGTGAAATCGATAGCAAGAAGTAAACTAATACTTACGTACTTACTAAGTTCAAAGAAACTTCTAAAAAATACAAGTCGTCACATAACATTTACAGAAATTAATTCTGCTAACTTCAAAATATCTATCCTTAAGTATCGTCATCTAGTAATAGATGGCGTTACTTCTTCTCCCCCTCCACTGGGAATGATTTCTCATTTTTATAAAAATATACACTTTAAACGTTAACTTTGCAATAATTAGTATCAATAAATTAAAATAATGGATAAGAACGAAGTAAAACTTAAGGAGCGGTGCTGAAAATTACGTTGTTGTGTAGTTTCAAGAATAAAGACTTTACTTATATTTCTAAAGGACTTTTCCGTTTTTCTTTTTTCAATTGAAAACATTCAATTCATTTATTTCCATCCCTGGAGTATAACGAACAGAAAAAAAAAAGAATCAACCAAAAATGTCGTCCTTATCGTCAGTTATGATCGAGAGTGCATACAAAAATTATGATTTTTCTAGTTTGTCCGAACTTTCCGACTTTCCTTTGTAATTGTATTGAATTTTCCAATTTTCCAAATCGGTCAAGATATTCAATATGATACTTGTACCTGACGATTGCCACTATTCTCTATGAATCATTGTTACGAAATATAGGTATAATAATATTATTCTTATTATGTTATTGTTAAGCTATTATCTAAGTCATTTTCAATATAAACTTCTTGTTTGTACATTTTTTATGCATCAATCTGGAACCTCTGTCGTCTATAATGATTTAAAAATAAATATGAATTACACTTCCACAAAATCGCGTAAAGAGGCTCGCCCTCAAATTGATAAAATAATTTCCCAATTTTTTTACATGCTTTATTTACATATCACGTTTGAACAAACAAAAAGTTATTACCGAACAGACTAAAAAAAAATTACATGAAAAATGCAATCCGGATTATAAATTTTCAATCACAATAAATTATTCTGCTTGAAAATGAAGCCAATTGTATGATCTTTAATATTTTATATTCCCGTACATTTTTATATTATTTCAGAATCATTTCCATTATTTAACAAAACAGTGAACGAAATTCGAAAATTTGTTTGTTTCCAATTTATTATTTGAAAACTACCTATCATCAATGAAACTTTGTAGGTATTTTTGAGTACTGAAATTTCAATAGACGCTTGAGATATATTTTTTCTAAAATAATATTAAATGATCTAGTCGGTCAGTTAATGCTTCTAACAAACTAGAATAATAAGCAATAATGTATTAAAAAGTAGATATTTGAATTTAACATATAAATTATAATTAGTGTAAACTAGGTTAAAATTTGTGAAAAGATAAATTCACTTATAAACATTAGCTAAAGTTCAAATGCTGGTTTTACGATCTCAAAAACTGCCTATATTAAATGAATACTGATCAATTGAAAGTAGATTGTGGGCATCCATGCACCCATCAATTTTTATTTTATTAGTTAACTTAGATGCTTTGTTTGTTATCTTTAATAATATTGTATAAACATCTAGAAATATACGATATGTATTTTATGCATTTCAAATTAAGATGTTTAGTGTCAGAATACAAATATTAGGAATGATTTTTCGTCAATTAAGTCTACTTATACCGTGCCTTCAAATACTTTCCTCGTTAGCGACGGCCATGCTTTTTTTTATGGTTGGTGATAGTGCACCTAATCAAACACAAACTCATAATTTTGATTGTTTGGTTATGTATGTAAATGTGTAGAATAAATAGAAATTTACTTTGTGAAAATTTTTTTATTACAATAGTCAAAATTAAAAGAAAGTAATACTAAAGCAGATGTTGGAAATGTTGACCATTATTATGAAGACAAAGTTGAACTCTATACGCTCCATGCTTTTAAATTTATTTATTAGGATTTCTTGGGTTATGTCAGCACAAGTATTCACAATAGCATTACGAAACTCTTCGATTGTGTAATGTCTGGTTTTGAAAATGGTACTCTTCAAATATGGAAAAATAAAATTGTCTAAAATTGTCATCCGGAGATCTTGGAGGAAAATTAATAATTCTTGTATCGAAAAATTGTTGCAGAAAAGGTTTTGTATCTCGAAACTTGTGCGCGTTTGCATTATCTTGCTGGAAATATTATTTCCTAAGTTTAACGTCATGGAGTTCATTAATAAAAGGCTGCAATAATTCATGTCAATATTCTTTTTTGGAACTGTATGACAGTAAATATATTTATTATATTATTATTATTATTAAAAAATATAGGCCCATTAATTCGTCTTCTTGAAACTGCTAACCAGACACCTATTTTTTTAGGATGTAGCGTAGTTTCCGCAAATTCATGAGGGTTTTCTGCTGACCACACTCTCATATTTTGCTTTTTTAAGTATCCTGAAAGATGGAACCAAGCCTCATCCGAAAAGAATCATTTGTCGAAAATTTCATTATTATTTATGTTATTCAAAAACCATTGAACCTGTGTTCTCGTACCAAAATCTACCTGTTTGAGTTCCGAAACTGCTTGTTCCCACTGACGACTGAACTTCTTGAGAGAGCTTTGCAATTGATTTTTTGGGTGAGTTGTCCATTCGACGTTGAATATCCTCTATACAATCTGGTGTTCGTTTCCAGGGTGGTCCACTGCCAGATTTAAGTGTTATTGCCCCTGTTCCACCAAATTCAATTTCACAAGAACGAATATATTTTTGCAGTTGGGCGTAAGTAACTGGCAGATTAGGAATCTGTTGCCGGAAATCCTGTAAGCACTGACTAATGGAATAAACCCAATCTCAACTTACTAATTTTTGACCAGCTGTATAGTAATAAATATAATAATAAATATTTTGTGTTGTAACTCTAACATTATAATAAAATAATTTAAAAAGTATAAGCCTCTATAATTTGAATTTAAGTATGACAACTGTACAAATTTGAAGTTATCAAAAGCTTAGCATGTACACCAACATTGATTACTGAATTACTTAAAAAAAGAGCCTACATTAATGAGGTGAGATTTTGAAGGCACGGCAGTAATATATATTGCAATTTTTAAAACAATTTTTGTATAAAAGAAATTTTTAAATTTGAACCGGAAACCTACTCCTATCAAACAACAGCTTTTTGCAAACATATCGGATAATTTACTTTCTAAATAGGCTTATTAATGACACAAAAGTATCTACATTTTGAATAATTTTTTTGTAAAAAGACTCAAAATTCGTACCGGGAGTATCATTTTTACTCCTACTGAATAGCAATTTTTTTTTTGGAAATATTTGGCTAATTATACATTCTATACAGATTTGTTACAATAGATGTATTTAGAGTTGAATTTGCAGAAATTTTTATATTAAAAAGAATTTAAATTCTGGCTTGAAGTAATTAATTGCTTTATTGAGAAGATAAAATTATTTGAAATGTCTTTTGGTACAATTTTTGTACAGAAAGTTCGAAAGGAACATATTGCTGTAGCCTCTACTTTTTAAATTCTATGTCAAATCAGGATGTCCCTTTTATTAGGACCAGTTTAAAAAAATAATACTATAGATTCTCTTAAATTTATCTAATAAGATTCGGTATTTAAAGTGTATTATTAACTTAATATGACAGCATATTTATATATCTTGTGGGTTCTGCAGCGGTTTACTTTTTTTCTTACTTGTCTTTCTCTTATCTATACTTTTATGAGATAGGGTTTTAAATTAAACACAGGATATAACACTGTAGTAATTATGATAGATATTGTTTATTTATATACAAAAATATTGTTTTGAAATCATGTTCAGCAAAATAGATTTTACACAATACTGTTTTTCTTGTTTCTCTTCTTTGATGATTTTTGAACCGACTTTGTAATGTATATTCACCAGACTTTATTTATTGTATTTATTTTTCATAAAAGGGAACCAAAATATTTATGACAATGCTTCAACTAACCACCAAGACTAAAAAATCGCACATTGCATCCAGACAGATTAGCTTTCTGCTGCCAAAAATATTCTAATTTAATGGACTATTAAAATTAAATTATTAATGACTATGCTTCAACTAACCACCTAGAGTAAACATTCGCACATTGTACCCAGATGGATTAGCTTTCTGCTGCCAAAAACATTCTAATTTAATTGATTAATAAAATAAAATTATTATTTAATTGTTTTTCATAAAAGAAAAACTAAAATATTTATGACTATTCTTCAACTAACCACATAGAGTAAACATTCGCACATTGTACCCACATGGATTAGCTTTCTGCCGCCAAAAATATTCTAAACTTTAAAACAAAATTATCGTCTAGTGGTGAACGTTCTTTGTATAATAATAGATCAACAATCTAAATATATATATCTCAGTGTACGTGCTTGTACTTGGCTACGCATTGTTAAGAGCGTTGTTTTATATCACGCCTTTTTGTTTATAATAGCTTTTCTTGGTAGCCGAAATCGTTATAATACGAAAACAAAAGTGTGTTACCTCGTATATTTGAATTTGAATTTTTAGCGCGAGCAGAACTTCAGGAGAACTCCCTCTTTTCGTGTGCGTATCGGCTTATATAGGGATAAACAATAGAACATCGTTCCTAGAACTCCCTCTGCCTTAGTACCATAAGTTAGTCCTACTGTTTCTTTAGTTACATATAGATTTACGCTGTTTGAAATTGGTGCACCTGTTTGACCGTCTTGACTTTGACATCAATGACACTTTGTTGATACATGGAAGGCCTTTTCTTTTATTTTCTTCGGAAATTCGGCTCCGTTGGGTTTCTAAATGTTCCACCATTCCATTTTCGTATTTATTAGGTAAGTGCATGGTTATGTTTTTTATATCTTATTTATGTTTGTTTGCATTATATCAATTCTCATTTGTCGTTAATGTAAACATTCATTGTACTTATAGACAAAGTTATTACTGTTTGTCTTATTTGTAAATACTTTCTCTCTACGTTGGGTATTTTTATTCGCATTCTTTTCTTGCTAGTGTTCTTGATTGGAAATATATGAAGAATATCGCATATGATTGCTATTTTCTTCCATGATGTTTTCGTTCGTCAAAAGAATGTTGGTTTGACGAAAGAATAAAAACACTGGCTCAAGAAAAGAAACACGCATTCCTACAATATAAAAAGAATCCAACAGCGCAAAAATATGAAGAATACAAATTAATAAGAAAAGTCAACAACCAAGCTATCCGAAAAATAAGAGAAAGTTATTGGGAAAAATGCACTAAAGACTTAGAGCATGACTTATATGGAACCGAAAGAAATATTTGAAAGACATTGTGAAACCAGAAAAAGGAAGAAGCAGAACATATACCTCTACCAGCTTTTAAAACTGAACAATGGCATGAATATTTCAGTCACCTATAAAAAATTCAAGAGGATGGCTTGGAAAATATCGAAAAAAGACATCATAACAAGACCCCGGTGTGTTTAGAAAGAATCGTAGCACAGCAGATGCCATTTTCATCATACGCCAATTGGTAGAAAAATCAATGGAATATAACAACCCGCTATTTATATGCTTCGTGGATTTCAGCAAGGCTTTCGACCGTGTGAGAAGAAACAACGTCTTGAAAATTTTACATGAATATGACGTACCACACACCCTTGTAGAATTGGACAATAATATCAACACTAACACGTCGACTAGAATCAAAATTTCTATTGGAATTACGGAACAAATCAAAATAAACCTTGGCATACGACAAGGGGATTCGTTGAGCCCCTTCTTATTTAATTTAATAATGGACCTTATTATGATAGAATCAATAAGAGGAAAAGATGGTTAACCTATGGGAAGACACAACGTGAACATAGTATGCTACGCCGATGATGCAGTGCTCCTAGCAGACAGCGAAGATAACTTACCAAGACTTTTGCATCAATTCAACATTACCGGCAAAAAATATAATATTAACATCTCCAAAAACAAAACTAAGTGCATGGTAATATGTAAGCAGCCACTTCGCTGTAAACTAGAAATAGACGGATCCGTCGTTCAACCGGTAATGAGCTTCAGATATCTATCGAGGTAACGAGTCAAAGACACCTGCGGGCGGAGGTTCAACAACAGGCAATGAAGGCGACACAAGTAACCGGGTATCTAAACACAATAGTCTGGCGGAGCAAATACCTTACTAAGGAAAGTAAAATACGAGTATACAAAGCTATGGTTTACCCAGTACTAACATACTCCACGGATACAAGAGCAGATACCAAGAAAACTAAACAAAAAATTAGAACAGTAGAAATGAGTATTCTAAGAAAAAAAAGCGAATGTCACGTTACGAGATAGACAGACGAGTAGATCCATAAGAGAAGGATGCGGAGTGCAGGATGTGGTGAAGTTGAGTAAGCGAAGAAGGAAGGAATGGAATGACCATGTCGAGAGAATGCAAACCAACAGACTAGCATATATATACAATCATGAGAGACCAAAAGGAAAGAGACAACAAGGATGACCTCCCAAGAGATGGGGACAAAGTTGGTTTTCCTCATCCGCTGAATAGAAACAGGCCAGGCAAACAGGGGATGACCCTAGCTAAAAGAAGAAGAAGAAGAAGAAGAAGAAGAAGAAGAAAAGAATGTCGAAGATATTAAACTATGAATATTTTAAAGTAGTAGATATATGTTAACATGTTATGAATATACTACTAGAATAATTATACCCTTTTCAATACTGAGGTATGTATTTGTTTTTGTATACTATATTTGAAGATGTTCCTTTATAAATTATTAGTTTATTCTAATTTGTTTAGTAATGTCAGCAATCAGCATTACATAATTCATTCTAACTTTCTTAACCCAAGATCTATTAACTAAATTATTTGAACGCTCAACGTATATTTATAACTTGATAATTGTTATAACTAATACTAACTATTCTTAATTAAATATTTTTTGTAACTTAAACCTGTAAACTAAAATTAATGTTATTTATTAATAAAAATATGTTTTATCTATTTTTATTGTTTCTTACATCTAAATAGCTTAACAAATTATTTCTAATTATCTATAAGTATAGAGGAAAGTCGTTTGGTGCCTACACATTTACGCTTATCGAATAGCAGATTTTTCGAAATACTTCTCAAATTGTCCATTCTACAGCGATTTATTAAGAGAATAGAAGTACTTTGATTTGGATTTGGGATCATTTCTGTATAAAAGTTCGGACCGAAGGTAACACTTCTACTCACGTTTATTTTATTAAGAAAATGCATAATTTTAAACTTAATTTGAAACAACTTTTATAGACACATTTCGGGACACACATACGTATAAGAAATAAGAAAGTCGTGTGGTGCCCACACATAATTTTTTTATTCCATACCAATGAAGAAAAAATTAACGTGAGAACCGATCTATCAAACTATGCGTTATTAAATTTGTAAATACCTTTTTATTAAGTATGCTTGAGTGTTGTTAAATTGCTGAAAAACTTTGCTTATCTTCTTCTAACGCTTTTAATTAGTGGATAATAATAGTGATTCATTATGTGGACAAATTCATGAATACTGAGGAAAATAACGTTATTCCACTCCTACACGTCATTCATTATTTAATTCCGGGTCCTTGAGTTTTACACCGTTGTTTATTAAAGACCGCCGTCTTCGTTAAAAATTAAGTTGTGACCGAAATTAACTTTTCCCAATTTTCATAATAACTCTGTGCGGTTCGCCTCAGCGGACTCGTTAGCTCCGGTATTAATGCTCTCCATGTCTCATGTTCGCTGTAAACAAAACGAAGAATAAGAAATTTTTAAGTCGCTTAAACTTTAACGGAATTTTTAATAGCATTAGGTTGGTTAACTTGTTTTTTATTCATCGTTACTTTTTTCTTAGACGCTGATATTGACGTTATATTCTCTTTTACATACACTGGGCGAACTTGCCGCCAATTAATACTATGTCTGCTTGGAGGTTTGTTTTTCATTTTCGGACTAAAAATTCCACAAATAGTCTGTTTCTTTTTTATTTTATGCTGAGAATATTTCAAGGGAATTCTCGTCGACAAAATTTTATTTTAATCCTCTTATTGTAAGGTTTCTTATTATGGGGAGCTGTGCAAAAGGAAAAAGAATAAATAATCCCCGCTTTGTCGTAATTTTCATGAAAAAACAAAGTTAGAGGACATTTAAGTAATGCTCCTTGAAGAGCTTCAATAAATATATTTAGGGATTTAAATTTATTCAAATCGAATTCAGATGGACGAAGTTATTTACAATTTTGCCAATACATTAAGTATCTATGGTATTCTAATAATATAATACCTTCCTGATTTTTAACATAATAATTTACATTTACATTAATATTCATTCACATCGTACATAATAACAAATAATTCTTTGCGAAGCCCTAGGGGTAAAGCACAGAAAACAACACTTGCACGAGCTGCGTAGAGAAGGACTTAAAAGAGCTGAATATATACAAAATAAGTAAGCACTGCCTTACATCTACAAAATTTAAATGAGATTAATAACTACTTTTCTCCTATCGCACAGAGCGAATCAAAAGTTTTGGAAGAGGACGTGCTTTCACGTTATCAGTAAAATTTCTTCTAACTCATCGGGAAGTGATAATATTAACCTAAAAATTACTTCCTTATGTTGTCCTTATAACTTGACTTACATTATCAATTTTTGTTTATTTAAAAGTGTTTTTTCCTTCAATATGGAAGGCATCTCATCTCATATCTCTTCCAAAGAGTAGCACCCCCAATGATTTTGCAGACTTGCTACCAATAAATATTCTGGCGACTCTGTCAAAGGTATTGAAGAAGGTTGTTGAGCGCTAATTGAGACTTCATATATCTAAGTTCTATATCCTTTCATCTTCTCGGTCAGGATTCCGACCTGAGTTTAGTTGTGCCACGGCGCTAATTAAAATTACTGATGATACTATTTCAGCTACATATACTGGTTTGGTTTTTCTTGATTTCTCCAAAGCTTTCGATAAACTCAATCATCGGATGTTGCCTTCGATTTTACATTATATTGGGTTTCATAATAGTGTCGTTTCCTTCTTTTATAGCTACTTGTCTGATAGAGTACAAAGAACTGTGTTGAATAACGACTTCTCTGACTCCACTTGTTTAAAATCTGGCATTCCTCAGGGATCTATTATGGGTCCATTGCTATTTGCAGTGTATACCTCGCAACTCTTTCTGTTTGATCACTTTAACTGCAAATTTCACTTCTACGCTCACGACACGCAATTGTACACTTCTTACAATGTCGGGGATATCGTTGTTGCAAAGCAATCTATTAATACTGATTTAGATAAATTTTATAAAATCACATGTTGTTAAGCCACATACTATGCAAGTAGATTGATCAGAAGAGCCAGATTTATTACGGGGAGCTCCTAATCCCACTACACAAATGATACTGGCTTATGTGTCAAATGGTGCATGGGTGGCAAGGCAAAGCAAAATTATAAAGTAGAATTGTGTACATCAAACATAAAAATAAACACACACTTATAAAACACCTTTACAACACTAAAGCACAAAAACTAGATATGTATTTCGACAACTGTGTTGTCATCATCAGTAGCACTGATTAATAAAAACCGCGTTCTCTGTACACCGTAGAGTAAACAGAATAACACTGCAATGCTACTGACGATGACAACGTAGTCGTCGAAATACGTGTCTACTTTTTTGTGCTTGAGTCTGATAAAGGAGTTTTATTAGGTCAAGCCACAGACTTCAATTAAGTTTGAAATATGAAAATGTCAATTTAGAGGTATTTGATAGCCATAGAAGCATGTGTTTCTAACTGTTTTGCCTTTTTCAGTATGGCATACAAAGAAAGTGTTTGTTAATTAAATAGTACGTGTAGGTTTACCTTAAGAAAGTGAATTCCAAAAAAATCCATATATGTTAATAGTGTAGTATTATTCTTGGATAAACCAAAGATCTTCCAAAGAGTCGAGTCTACTTAATTAACTTGCTTTCCTAACTGTTTGGATGTTAGATGATTTTACTTATATTCCTTATATACTTACAATGGTTTGAAACCAAAACAAATATTTACAAAAAACTATTTTAAAGGTATATGTATACATAAATGTGAAATATCAAGTGAACTCTAAATATTTTGTTAAAATTGTAAATTAACACAACAATTTTTAATATGTACCTATTTAAAAGTATAAATTATTATTTGAGTAGACGTTTTTGACGAAAAAAAAAGATGACAGTAAAATTTAGATAGTATTCCCTTTGTTTATGTCTTGAACAAAAGCAACGCATAAACTATATTTTATTGATAATAAAGGAAAATATATGAAAATTCGAAGATATTCTTTTATCAAGCGCCCTCGTTTATTGAACATGTAGAAGACTCGAAAATCAAAGGGAAACACAAAAACGAAACAAAAGGAAAAACAAAAGGCACAAGGAGCAGCTCTAGTTTTATATATATGTCAATATACATCAATACATTCTGATAAAATCGGAACGTATCTTGTCATATATATAGCTACTACATATATTTCATGTATGTATGTACATACTTACATGTGTAGCTACATATATTATATTGGTAGATATACATACATACATATAGGTATATGAATCCCATGTAAGGCGTAGCAAAGAAGAGTCACAAATGTATGTACATACATATACAGAGATATCTTGATTCCGTGACTGAACTACATTAATAATCTAAAACTAAAATCGATCCCGCGGATGTTACTGATTCTGAAAGTACGCTAGTAGCGAGAAATCCGATGAGTAAACGAACGCCATGAACATAAAGTTCTATTCGTCAAGATATCTCATATTAGATATGTCTCATAGTTTGTTCGAGAACATTATACGGAAGACGTAAAGTGCCTTTTGAGAAACTACTACTAAGTTGGTTCTGGACTTAAAATCCTATTGGTCATAGCTATAATTGTTATTAAATGCATAACTTATCTTCTAATTTTAATATTGAGGCAAATGTAGCAAAATTATTTTTTAAATTTATATGCAACGAAATATTACGAGTAAAATGGGTTTCGCTAGCAAATCGCGCAACATGAATACTGATCACCTCAAAAACATTGGTCGGCTAGCGGCCTTATTAGCGCCGACTTTTATAATTAAAATGTACACAGTAAGACCCAATTTTGTTTTATATGTATAGTAGACTGCATTTTTTTTTTAAAACAGGAATTATAGATTCAGTTTTATTTTGATTATAACTCTTATATTTATTTATAACAGTCTTAATGATATTGTCGATACAAACATAATATGTAAAATATGTAAATCATAGAGTTTTTTGTTTAATGATTAAAAATAAGTTTAGAAATCCCCTGTTGACAACTGTGTTACTTACACAATTTCATTTATGATAATATGATAGTTATTTACGAACCAAGTGCGTGAAATCATATTTCGCGAATGAGTGACCAGTTTATGGACACGAATTCGCGAAATGTTTCACGCACGAAGTTTGTACAATATTTTTTGTACGAGAACTATAATAATAATACATATTGTTAAATACGTTATCGTTTATGACACACTACTAATCTCTTGATATTAATTAAAAAAAATTGAGTTGGCAGTATTGATTATTTGAAGTGACATTTAATTTAAAATTATCAAATTCAAAAAATTCCATACAAAATAAAAACCTCACCAACAACATGAATTCTGATAATGAAATGCAATGTACAACCCCTGAAATTCGCGAAGTTGCCAATATTGCAGTGGATAATTTATTACCCATAAAATCAAAAAACGTATACAAAAACACTTATACTAAATTCGTAAGTTGGGCTAGATCTAAAAATATATAAAAATACTCCGAAAATTGTTTATTAGTTTATTTTCAAAATTTACAATCAAATAAATCATTATGGTCCACTTCTTCTATGTTAAAATCATGCTTAATAATATATGATAATACGGATATATCTAAATATGCAAAACTCATAGCGTATTTAAAACAGATAACGAAGCAACATCAGCCTAAAAAATCAGCAGTATTAACCGAAGAACAAATTACTAAATTTATTGTTGAAGCACCAAAGTTTTTGTTCCTACTAATGAAGGTAAAGTCATTTCCGTATATTTAAATTCCATATAACACTAGATGTATTTATAGGCTGTATTAATATTGGGTATTTCTGGAACGTGTCGACGTGAAGAACTTTGCAAAATGTCATTGCGAGACATAGAATTTAAATCGAATTTAATTATCGTAACAATTCCAGAAACTAAAACAGGTAACAGCCGTACATTTGCAATCATTAAGCCCGAATGGATTGCATTAATTCGGCAATATGCAAATTTAAGACCTGACAGCCAGCAGCGATTCTTTTTAACATATCACAATGGCAAGTGTGTTTGTTCACCTGTTGGTCTTAATACAATTGGCAAAATTCCAATGCGAATAGCTGAGTACCTTCAGCTTGATAGCGCAAGTAACTTCACAGGTCACTGTTTCCGAAGGAGTTCAGCGAAATTGTTGGCAAACCAAGGAGATGACTTGCTTTCAATTAAAAGGCAATCATCTACGGTTGCAGAAGGATATATCGAAAATTCTCTGCATAGTTGAATTCAATTGGCTAAAACAATGACCCCGTTAGAGATATCGACTCCGCCTGCAACTTGTTCGACATCTGAAATACAAGATATATGTAATAATACAATCAATGTTACTCTACCTTCGCAATCAAGATCAATTCAAACAAACCAGTTAATCCCTGGGGTATCAATCTCTGGTTGTCAAAATTGCCCAATCAAAATTTTTAATAATTGTTCCGTTTCAATTTCTGAAAAGAATGAATAATGGTAATTTATATAATATTTGTTGCTGTTCTGACATTGAATTACATACCTTCCAAATATAACAATTTCTATTTCATTTCCTTTTATTTTCATAGAAAACAACGAACTGATTTATGATTTTAAAATGTCACTAAATTAGTCAAGTTCTAGGAAGTACCAACTTTACTTTTACGCACTCGTGTTTAAAGTGACTTTTTACGCACGCAAATCGAATCGTGAAATGACAGGTTTTGATAAGCGAGTACAAAAAATATATTTTAAATATCAATACGCAATGAAAATGATTTTGCTACAACGAAATTAATCTTCATCAGATAAAAAATCAAATACATCGTCCTATGAATCACTACAGGATTTTTTTTTATTTTAAACTGATTTTCTAATGAAACACAATAGTGAATGCCTTCAAACATAGGTATAACATAAAAATGACACGATCACTGTATAGACGTTAGATGGTAACTTACCAATTTTATGGTCAATAATTTTCGGATTGACTGTGCATGCTAGAATTATATCTACTTCTCTCGTTTGGGCCCACTATTCTTTCTATATTCGAAAATTGTGTCTGTGTTAGTGTCTTCCGAAAGCGATTAACATTCTCACAGAATTTGCCATTACACAAAATTGTTTAATTATTTTCCATTAATAATGTGCAGCAAACAGAGATTACAGGTGTAATGAAGATTCATTCTTTCAATACACATATTCGCTTTAATTCAATAAATACGCTCTTGCACTTTTTAACTTAGAATTAAGTGCTGTAATACAAAAATACAAGGGATATAAGTACTATACTGACTGGTATTAAAATCTAGATATTTCACCATATGAATCAAAATAAATATTAGACAAATAAGCAATACTATTCAGTAGTATTTAAGCCTACTACGAGAAAAATAATTTGTGGGCATCACACGACTTTCTTATAAGTATGTGCGTAACGAATACTTTGTACAAAAGTTTTTCCAAATCAAGATTTAAATACTCTAATACTTAATGCATAATTTTCGAGATATTTGCAAAAAACTGTTATTAGATGACTTTTAAGTCATTTTTTCTCTCACTCACCGTTGAGTACTTTTGTATAGAAATTTATCGAAGCTTAGTAATTGGCAGAAATAATCTTTAGGTTTATAGATTTCACTAAAATCTAATCAAATCTCAAGTGGAAAATTATAGTCGTTTGACCGCTATCGAAATCAGAGATAGAGAGAGAGAGAGATAAAGAGAGAGAGGGCGAATTTTTTAACAATTATTTTTTGGTATCAGGGTATTTCAATATGTGGGTACCTACAACAATTTTGGCGTCAATAATTTTCACAATTTCAATACCTCTTTATATAATTGTAATGAGTGAAGAAATAACATGAAGACGGTGCAGATAGTTTAACGAAAATAATACAAGTGTGCATTACAATGTCGTTTGAACAATTTGCTTCAAGTATTGAATAATAAAATCTCGCAGAATAATAAGTTTAAATATCTGAACTAGCTACTGCTATTCGTGAAAACCAATGTCTAGATAATTTTAGACACGCGACAAAGTTTGTTACAATCCATTCAATAACGTCTCATAATAGTAGTTAGGATTCTCATATTCGCGGCAAAAAGTCTCTATGCATCGGATTGCTGCAATGAGTTGCCGAAACTTCATACATCCGAAAGACGTAGATTAAGAACTTTTTCAATTGATATTTTCTCCGAAACTAGGTAAAAGTAGCAACTGACATTTGTAGTGTTATTAATAAAGATAATAGGGATCGAAATGTGAACATATGACTTCTTTATAAAGCATATGGGAATTTTTATACATGTTCTTATAAAGCTTGATCATTTAAATATAAATTTGTAAGAAAATATAATGAAACTTTCTTTATCTCAAAATTAACTTCTTATGCGATGTAGTGAAACATCGTAGTTAACACAAATTCATACACTTCTAATAGTAAGATGAAGTGTATAGTTCTTTTTATCTTTTTTATTTTTGAAGCAGGTAGAGTATTATTCTCATGAATTTCATCGACCAGGTACCGCAATACAGTTGACTCATCTACTTTACAAACAATTGGAACAGCCATAAAGGAGGAGAGCCCAAACTTCTCGGTTGCTGAATTATTTTACTACATGGCAATGCATGGTCACACCACTTGCTTACAAGTATCAGTTACTTAACTAAAGCCCCGACCTTTGGACGTGTAGTTGACATCGTCTTGTCAAATTTCAAAAATTTTTAACAGGTCAACAGTACAACACAGACGAAGGTTTATAAAGATAATTATTTAGATATATTTTTATGCAACTGAAATATCAACCAGTAAAATAAGGCATTCACAATGTGGTTCTATTTATTTTGTTAGCAGCATGTGTCAGAATAAACTGATGATTGTTATATCTTTTGCATAGATACAAAGGTAATTTACTCAAGTACATAAGGAAAGTATAAACACTTCACAAACCTATATAACGTTGGTTTCTTGGAATCCATCAATTCGGAAGAGAAGAAATGTATACTGGTTTGGTGTGAATAGGAAGCATTAATAATTGGCGTCCGGAGCCAAGGCTGGTCAAGGCAAATTTTAAAACTACCTTTTGTGTTCTTTCTCATTAAAGTGAAATTATTCAGATTTGCTTAGCAATAAGAAATTATTCGCGTTCAGTCAATAATATTGACTTTGAGGAGATATTATAGTAAAACTCAATCATTTAACTCGAAAACATGTATTTTACGAAAAAGGAATGTAGAAAAAAATTCTACATTCCTTTTTCTAAAAGTTTAGTTTTGCACGAAGGCTTCTCATTTGTTTAATAATTTTATATTATAGTCACAAGAAATATTGTTTGAGTATAAAGCTACAGAACCTAATTATACGCAAAATGTAAAAATGGCTTTATATATTTTAAGAATTGGACCGTTATTCAAAAATAAAAAGGTATTGAGAGCAAATAACAGAGAAAGAGTAATGTTAAAGGGTGGGACAATAAAAAGGGTGAATCATTTGAATGTTATTAAATTAAACGAGCAAGGTGAAATCAAATGTGCTCGAGAAGATGACACAATCTTGCAAAAAGAAATAAATATGAATATGAATGGTACTAATTCATAAAAGTGATTCTAGTAATAAAACTAAAGTATAGTAATTACGTACATTTCATAAAAAAAGGATATGACTACGACATTTCTCTTAAGAAATGTTAAATGGTAAATAAAAACATTTTTGTAAATAGTAATGTAAGTTTAAAAGGCATTCTTAAATTCGTGTATGTGTAGCTTCAGTGGTTCGGAGGCACTGGAAATAATCATGTACGATTTAGGCACCTGCAACAGAAAAATACAACGTTAATATTTGTTATAGCATGCTACAAATCGCTTTATAAGGTTTATATTGAAGAAGGAAAGAAACAATACACTTACCTAAGATAAGAAGCAACATATTTGTAAACTTCAATAACAAATAATTTAGAAGCGTCGCCATTGTTCTGCAACTGTCAATGTAATTCATGTGTATTGGAAGGGAAGTGACAACTTAAAATGACAAAGAAAAATTTTGCTACATTTTAGGAAGTGCCAACTTAAAATTTGAAAGAGAGGGCTCCAAGAACAGCGATAGTGTTTTGTTTGACCATATAAAAATGAAAAACAGGATACAACACGCACAGATTTCGACTGCAATTTGAATTGTAAACACGCGAAAATTATAAAGCGAAACTCCAAGATATGAATATAAAATGATAGTAGGCCATATAAGCACTGCTTGTTAATTCATAATTTAGAAGTTTATATTCAGAATTAGAGTTTAAGATTTTAGATGAGATTTTCTTTTGAACAAATTCGTTAAATTACTTTTCTTTTTATCGTTTTAAAAATAAAAATGGAAGATATAAATAAGATGGAGTTTGATCAATTGTATGATCGAATGAAATGAGTTATAATATAGAAACATTTTAATTTATCTAATATCAAATGAATTTACACTTGATTTTAAATATTATGTTTAGTCATTTCAAACTATAAATGTATTTAATGGTGTTGAACATACTACAAAGGTACTATGTGCGAATATTTGCCTTTAGTGGATTGTTGGGCATTATTAAGAATTGAATAATTATTTAAGTGAATTTCAAACAAATTAATACGAACATGCGAGAATGTTTTGATGGGTAAATGCTAAATAGCTAGAAGTATTATGTGAAAATATTAGCGGCTAGCGGCTAGCGGTTAGTATGAACCAATTTCAAAACATTTAAGTAGCAAGATTCTATATTACTAAAGCACTATGTGAGAATGTTTGTTTTAGTAAAATAGTGACGGCATCGTATTAATAAATTTACAAGAATCAATTTTTTTAAAAGTTAAAAGAAAACAGTGAACATCCATTTAAACATCATTATATATCTCACACATATTACAACTCAAAAGGAGAGTATAGATATTTTAAATTAAAAACAAAATTTCACAACATGTTGATGTTGTTGGTAATCATAATTCAAAATATATCTGTTACTAATATAAAATATAGATATTGTGTTTAATTTTTCTCACCTTATCCCAAAAATACACTAAATAAGAGAAAGGCCAGAAATCAAGAAGTAAATCACTGGATGAATTCACGAATAAAATTTAAAATTTTATGCTGATACGAACAAATCGAATAAGGAAGTGTTACATTATTTGTATCAATTATATAAGTAGGAATCACAGCAATATGTTGTGGAATTGTTTATATTCGGTTGAAGAATTTTGAAACGCGCTCTAAGGTCTGCGTGAACCATGCTTGCTTGAGTAGCCGTGTATATATATTTTCACGTTTACTTATGTATTGATTGTATTATACATTTTATGTGACGTACTACAGGTTATTTACATATAATTAATAAATACCTATCTACCTCTCGACCTATCGAACAAAGTTCGAAACGAAATTATAAAATTTGATTATGTAGTTCAGATATCGAGACGTTAGACATTTTCACTAGTTCGATTTTCCGCAAATTGAATTGATTTTTCAAAATTTACACACTAGCAGTTTAGATACTCGTTTCGCGTTCAAATACTACATCCTTATCATCTATGTGAGTATATAACGTGCCGCTACTGAACGACAAACTTCACGCAGCGCCATGTAAAATCGAACACATTTATCAAAGGCGTTACTACCGCGAAAGATAAACAGAATAACTCTCTTTCTCCTGACATTCGGTTCGTTTCGTATGCATCACGCTGTGATAATGTACGTACAACTTGAAGTTTCTGCGGGTAGATCTATATGTTATTAATTTTCCCTTTCGAGTAAATATTTTAGACGGAACTGATATTCAGAAGAACCACACTCGATATTTTACGTGTATATATTTTTGGTTAGCGATGGAAATGTGAAAAAGTAATTCACATATATGAAGATATAAAGGAAAAAATATGTTATTGAGTGTTATTGCACGAGTTAGGGTCGACCTGACAAAGCCCGACCCATTCCGACATACGACCCCAGCTAAAATATTTGTTGTTCGGGCCGGACCGCACGACCATACATGTTCAAAAGACTGATTTGAAAAAGGAAGTATTAGTGGAATGAGATATACTTACTTAATGATATACCGTAGTCGACATATTTTAATTTCTGATACGAAAGTAGAAAGAGGAAAAAAGCGCGACGAAATAAACTAAAGATAAACATAAGCGAGGCTGCCAAGACAGTACACTCGACAAACGTTTCCTATGAAATGTAAGGCGTGAGGGTCCCCCGACACTGCGTTGCTCTCCCACCACTGTTAGCAAGCAGACATCGCTGCATATTATAAGGTCATCTTCTGCATGGGATAGAAGTGTAAACCGAAATTAAAATTTGAGGACTACGGTATATATAGTCATATAACTGCCTTCAGTTTTCCAAGTGAAGAAATTTAAAAAATATGTACATTCATTTTATTATTTAACACAGTCAATAATACACCTCACACAGGCTTGACGCCAAGAGTCTCATACTAACAGATGTTATTTCTGTTAGTTATAATAAGTATGTCTGATAAACTAAATAAAGTTTTTCCTTCCGAATCATCATTGATAACGTTTGATGTAAAGTTTTCTATGAGGATGGAATATTGCATTCACCACAGATTTTTGATCAGTTAATAACTTATATTACTTTAACGGAACATATAAAGAAAGATTTTTCCTTGAAATTTTTTTAATTATTTTGGAGGCACTGAACGATAAGAAAACAGCCGAAATATATAAAAACAAATTCATTTAATATCACAAAATATTTTCTTAAATTTTTAAATTTAGTAATTTTTACTTTCTCATACCTAGTATAACGAAGTATTGTGATGATGAAAATTTTCAACTCAGAGGCTTTTGCAGATGTCCACGTTTCGAAGTCTCCTGACACCGAAAAAGTTGTTTTTAAAAAGGTGTCTCTCTCTCTGTGTGTGAGTGTGTGTTTGACCACGATAGTGGTTTCAGTAAAATCAATAGATGGGAAGTAGTAGTTTACTTCAGTGAAAATATCGAAATTTGCCAATATTTCGTCAACTACTAAGTTTAAACAAATTTATAAATAATCCAAATGTCCTCAAAATTAAATTTGAAACAGATTTTACTAAAGAAATTTTTTTGAAATTCCTACCTTAAGTAGGTCTTTTACTCTTATCAAAAATCAGTTTTTTGCGAATATCTCGAAAGTCATGCGTTCTAGGCAGGTACATTACGAGTATAAAAGTTAATTAAAACATAAGTTTGAATACCTTTTGTATAAAAAAGATTTCAAAATTCGAACAGGAAGTAACACCTTAATTCTTATCGAATAGCAATTTTTTGCGAATATGTCGTACATTATACAATCGATATATATTTATCAATAGTGCAAAACTATTTAGATCTGAATCTGCAATATTTTTTGTATACATGAAATGTCTAAATTCGGACCGGAGGTCACACTTTTACTTTGAGCGAATAGCACTTTTTTTAATATCTTGCAAAGTATGCACTCTACAGAGGGATATTAAGAGAATAGAAGCACTTAGAATAGGATTTTGAATAATTCTTATTTAAAAAAAAATTCTTAAAATTTTTAAATCAGGTTTAACTTAAAAATTAAAGAGATCTATTAAACAGGCCGCTCTAGATGGAATATCGTGCTATGCTAAAATCCATAGTATTGGTTTTCCATGAAATTGAAGATTATTATTACAGAGACAAGAACTTCAGAAAATTCAATGTATAAACCTACTATTGTTAATAGATGTAATTAATCTATTAGGGCCATTTAATCGAGCCACCTTGGAACTAAGTGTTAATCAAATTTCACAATAGCTTTAATTTTACACTGATTTAGGGAACTATTTGTTTAAGAACACAACCCAATGAAAATGTAAATATAAAAATTTAAATTGTTGTTTAAGTGAAGGCTTGATAGAATAGTATGCTATAAAGTCTATTCATAAAATAGATACATTTTTAGACCGACGCATGAAAAAATATAAAATTATTTTTAAAGGACAAGAATACCTTCAATGTTGAAATTACCTACATATTCTTTAAAAGAAATTTTCGATTCGTAGATAAACGAACAGAAATCATCAGTATTTACTATTGAGAATAAATTTGACATATTATTAATCATTATGAAAATATTACACCAAATTTAGATATATTAAATTTGTGGAAAAAAACTTGAAAGTAATTTTCCTCGCTTATTTAAATTGATAATTATGTACTAGCCAACATGCTACTAGTACGCCTAATAAAAGGATATTTTCTATTGCTGGATGGAAAGCGACAGAGTTAATTCAGCGCACTAATTCATTTTTTAAAACACTTTAAATAATTTTCTTATAATTAATTATACCTGTTTTGTAATTGCTTCCATCGGTAGTTCTGTCTGAGATTTACGTTACCTGCCTGCAACTTTCATATTATAGCAGGCAATTTTAATATAATGACCGCTATTATGGCACATTATTACAAAGTTTTCTTATTTTCATAAAAAGTCAGCATTATTTTTTAAATATATTTATCAATATTTCATAAACATGTTTTTAAATATATAATGTATTCATTTTATTTTTGGCAAACTCTTTAAATCTGTTTGATTGTTTATCTTAATTTTATTAGCATAAACAAACATTGTATTTATAAATTTATACATTGCTGCGTTTATTATTACTCATGTTTTCTTACTACATTCTCAGTAGTTAATCTTACTGAAGTATTATCCACGTCTTCTTTAATTTGTTTGTCTTCATCTTCGAAACAACGTATTGTCTTAAGTTACTTACACAGAAGTAACACTATTTAGTCAAATTAACATATATAATTTACTTTCATAATTATGTTTGATCGTCTTCAAATAACCTTTTTTCTTATTTTGTAGATGTAATCTGAAGAATCTTCCAAAACAGGGTATGAAGAAATTAAACTAGAAAATATAAACTAAATTCATCTTTGATCATTACCTTCTGCCTGTTTTTATTTCTGTCCTTATCATTCTCTTTTTAACTGTGTTCGCTGAAACAAATCTATCATAATACACCCACTTCATTATTTCCTTCCGCTCTCGCTGCCAGGTTATGAGTATGCCATGAATTGTGGATCTTCCTTCATTTATTTTCGAAACAAGCCAGACAGTGGTCCAAACTTTCACGTTTGAGACATATTGCGCATGCGCAAGACGTAGATTGGGAATTTTTTAAGAGTAATTTTCTCAGCAAGTAGCAACTGAACTTTGTATGGTTAATAATAATATTATTCTGGTAGCATGTATTAAATATGAACGCGAATTTTTATTATATATTATGTGTGACAGTAATCAGAAAGTAATAATAAAATGCAATATTCTCCAAAATGTATTATAGTTGCCTACATATGAAGTACTACCTTTTTATAAAGCTGGATTATTTAAATTATTATCGGTACAAATAAGTAATATAATTCACTGTTGTATATTTCTTTTTCTTAATTCTTCAGTTATTATGTGTCCCTTATCTGAATTAAATTAATTTGTCACATCAAGTTTTGAAATATATTAAAGAAACTCTTACTATTCATTGGTTCCAAATTACCATATGATATTCCTAGTGAACAAACGTAATGTAAATGTAATCAGCCAATGAGAGATATTCGCAGAAAACTACCTCTCTAAAAGAGTAGATGTGTAAACCGGTATTCAAATTGTATTTAAAGAACAATCCGTTATTGCGAGAGTTAAAGTAAATTGTATATTGATGTCAAAAATCTACTGCCAAGAAATGTCGAACCTGATAGTCATATATTCAGAAATTAAGAAATGTTTTTAAGGATTACCTAAACAATATCTGACAGGGATGACTAAATGTGGTTATCCAGCCGGAATAGTTAAAGATTTCTTTGAGAAATATTTCTGTTTCAATGTTTCTGGCTGATGGCCGTAGATATCTAACACACTGCGATGGCTGTAGTTATTAAATTAGGGTTTGCACAAACGTGTTTTCATGACTATTTTATTACTTAATTCAACTTAAACTTGTGGGTATACGTTACAGTATATAAAATTTTATTTACTGGCACGACATTTATGAAATTTGCTCTATCGTCCTCAAAAATTATGAATTTAGTAGCTAGTCAGGAGTTTAACAACCTCACTAAAAATACTTTTCAGACCAGACGTTTACTTTATTATTCTATAACCAAAAAATTAAATATTCAGAGGTCTTGAGAGTTCATTTCGAAGACGCCTCAAATATACTGTGGTAATGTGTTTTATGTTTGACTGTTATTGTAAAGTCAACAAACATAACAATTATTAAACAATATTAAATTAGCAGTCAAATGTGGTAAATTTATATAAATGTAAAACGAATAGTTGTTAAAAAACGCACGAAATAATATTTTTTTCGAATCTACGTTAAACGCACTAATTTTAGCCTCAAAAAATATTATAATTCAGTATTCGAAAATATTATTAAAAGGATATCACAATAAAAAGTGAATGGAAAAAAAGTTAAGAGTTATTTGAAAATTTTTAAGTATATTACATATAAAGTATTGACAACAAATTACTTAAACTTAAAAGGCGGGTGCTTCACTTTGCTTAGAATATGAAACATTACCGCTAAAAAATCAAATTATGTAGGGAGACAGTTTGTGAAAGAAAGTACTTTATGTTACAAATGATCTGTAAATCAAAATAGAAAACGAAGTGTGGGTACTACACGACTTTCTTATACGTGCGTGCGTAGTTTTAATTAAAAAATTTAACCCTGTGAGTAAAATTGCCACTTCCAGTCAAAATTTCAAAATTTGTGTACACAAAAATTATATCAAATCTTGCCACAAATAATTTTATTCTAACATGTCTTTATAGAAAATATATAAATTACGATATAACTGCAAGAATTGCTATTCGATAGAAATAAGTTCAATTTGTGGTATTAACTTTATATCCTATTTTCAGTGTAAATAGTAGTTTATGTAACTGATATTGTACGGATTATGCTTGATATACTGCCAATTACAAGGAACTAAAACTAGAACGTTGACCTTCCGTCGTGTCATTTCAAAACATACCACCACTTAATTTATTCGTAAAGAAATAATGCGGTCAATATTTTTCTTGCTTTCTTCCGGCCGTGCACATATAAAACAAAGATTCATTACTTATCTTAAAGTTTATGAAGGTAAATTAGAAATTACCTTGCAATTAAACATATGTAAGATTTACAAAATTATCACTGTTTATCAAAGCACTATAAATATGTATAAACATAAGTGTTTTCTTTTTCTTAGTTTTAGGTTTTAGTATGAGAGAAAGCTCGAATCTATAAATAAGATTAAAAATAATTTAAAAATTTGTACATATTGTTGAGAGAGACCGAGTTGTCTCTTTGTGATATAATTTTGTCAGTTTTGAGGTTTTAAATAATAAAGTATAATACTGACAAAATTGTATCAAAAATTAACGTCTTACATGTGTTTGATGTGAAATTTAATAAGAAATTCAAAAATGAAATAATATACAGGGTGTTGCATTTGAAAAAATTAACTTTTTTGCAAAAACTAACAAAAGCATATCAAAAAACGACAATAAGTCTGTAATAGTCACTTTTAAAGTATTAACGTTTTACATGTTTCTGACATGAAATTTAATAAACAATTCAAAAATGAAATGATATACAGGGTGTTCTATTTAAAAAAATTGACTTTTATACACAAGCGTGTCATCTAATTTTAATCCAGTTTCCTGCACATGCAGTTAGTAACTGTAAAAAAATAAAACATGTTTCTATTAGGACCTCTTATTGTAAACAATATTGCAAAAAAATTTGTCCATCTAATACGTCGTTTTCGAGAAATATAATTTTATACAAACATTGAATTTTTCAGAAAAATGGGAATAAGTCAAAAACTTTAAACTTTAGGCCTATACTATCTTATAATTTTTTGACTAAAAATTATACGGGGAATTCAAAAATGCAATAATATATGGGGTGTTCCACTTAAAAAACTATAACTATGGTTAGCCACCAAGTTATGGTACACTCTGTATAATACAAAATATTTTTAAAATGTGCCTCTAATGAACAGCTACCACAAGAAAAAACCGCTTCGAAATATCTTTACTCGTAAAGGCACAATCGGCCTTACCCGCGTAGTTGACTCACCCTGTATACTACTACAATAAGTATATAGAGTATTACTTTAAATCATTTAACGATCTTAATGCAAAACATTGGTATTTTCATTTTCTTGAAATTTTTTTTTGTACCTTTATTTCATTCAATAACATTTCGATGCACTGTCCGGCATATTAGGTATATACATAGGCACAGTATAAACATATCCAGTAGTTGCAGTCGTTGTCGGCACCTTTGATCTTTAGAAACCAAGTTGTATGTTCGCGCATTGTAAGGCGCAATGTCGCATAGCGGAGAGATCGGAAAGTTCTTTAATAAGCAGGTCCGGATCTAGCCCTATTTTAAAATAGTCGGGGCCGGATTAACTAAATTTGTTGATAAATGAATGTATTGAAATTAGTAATATTAATACAATAATTATGTACGTCATGCATATTATTGTCTTAGATTTGAAACCTGTGGAAGATTTAACAAATTTTACGAAATGTTGAAAACTATTTTGGAAAACAGTCTACTACATAGATGGAATAAAATGATTTGGAAGAAAATTATACATTTTAATGTTAGTTTGAATATATGAGTTACATTTAAATGTTACAATATTTGATTTATTTTGTAAATGTTGCAAAATAACTTTAAATTAAAAACTATCTTGGGAAAAAAAGTCTCATAGGTAGAATAAAGTTATATATATTAATGCTAGTTACATTTAAATTTTACAATACTTGACATATTTTATAAATCTTGCAAAATTACTTAAAATTAAAAACCATCGTGGCAAAAAGTCTCATAGATGGAATAAAATTATATATTTTAATGCTAGTTGCATTTAAATTTTACAATACTTGACATATTTTATAAATGTTGCAAAATTACTTAAAATTAAAAACCATCGTGGCAAAAAGTCTCATAGATGGAATAAAAGTATATATTTTAATGCTAGTTACATTTAAATTTTACAATATTTGACATATTTTATAAATGTAGCAAAATTACTTAAAATTAAAAACCATCTTGGAAAAAAGTCTCATAGATGGAATAAAATTATATATTTTAATGCTAGTTACATTTAAATTTTACAATACTTGACATATTTTATAAATGTTGCAAAATTACTTAAAATTAAAAACCATCGTGGCAAAAAGTCTCATAGATGGAATAAAATTATATATTTTAATGTTAGTTACATTTAAATTTTACAATACTTGACATATTTTATAAATGTTGCAAAACTACTTAAAATTAAAAACCAACGTGGCAAAAAGTCTCATAGATGGAATAAAATTATATATTTTAATGCTAGTTACATTTAAATTTTACAATATTTCACATATTTTATAAATGTTGCAAAATTACTTAAAATTAAAAACCATCTTGGAAAAAAGTCTCATAGATGGAATAAAATTATATATTTTAATGCTAGTTGCATTTAAATTTTACAATACTTGACATATTTTATAAATGTTGCAAAATTACTTAAAATTAAAAACCATCGTGGCAAAAAGTCTCATAGATGGAATAAAATTATATATTTTAATGCTAGTTACATTTAAATTTTACAATATTTGACATATTTTATAAATGTTGCAAAATAACTTAAAATTAAAAACCATCTTGGAAAAAAATGTTTTTGTAGTAGTTTCATGAAAGCCTATTATTTCATCTTTAGATCTATTATAAAAAAGAAATGTCTTTAATGACATTTCGTCAATACACATCACACAATGCCTCGCTTCTTCACTCATCATTTCAACTTTTCTTCCTATTACCATAAAAAGAAAGTAATTCAACCCCACTGCTATGTTCCATTTACTGGTTAATCTGCATGGAGTTGCAGATAAAAATCTATAAACTTAAGGACCGAGAAAATATATAGTCAACGCAAACTGTATAAATTCATTTGTATATCTGAAACCATTTACTTTTACTTGATAATTTCTGCTGCATTTTAAACAGATTTACCGTGGCTTCATTGAAATGGCTTTCACAAAATGTATTAAAATCTGCATCAGAAATGTTCTTTCTCTGTCACAGTAGAAACCTTCCCTTCCGCTCTCTTTAGAACACCTTTTAAATACTGAATCTCAGGTTTTAATTTGCACTTCCTGGGACTTGTAGCTAACAGGCTTTGCGGTGTTTGCACATAAATGCTAGCTAAACATAAGAAATATAATTTAATAATATTATATAAAACATTAAAAACTGTTATTACCTGTATGAGTTTCAGTATGTTGATCGGTAATCATATTAACATCTTTACTTGTGCCTGGTAGGGGATTATCTTTTAACACAGGTGTAACATCTGTACATTCTGTAAAATAGAATCATCATATAAAAAAAAGGTGTATGTGATCTTGGTTGTTAGAAAAATCACAAAGGCATCAAAATTAAATAAATATAGCAAAACTAGTTGCAATCAAGGTATTTGTAATTAATTTGATATAATCATCCTTTAAAAGCATTTCTAATTAATAAAAAGATTAATTTCAAAAAATAAATAGATGATTTTATAAGTTTATCTATCCTTGGGCTTACCTGTAAGAAATAAAGTGGGCACCGCAGTAATTTCTAGCCTGTTCTTCACTACATTTTTGAAGTAACACTCTTCAAAATGAATGCTACAAACTTTGGCATTTTTCTTTACAGAACTTGTTTCTCCAATTCAAGCAATCCATTCCTTACGCCTAGTGCAGAAAAAAATATTAATCATATGTAACTATTATTATATACAAGTATGCTTGAATGATGTAGCAATTTAACCATTAATAATTTACGTCAATATTTGTCTTATATTTTACAATAACTTTTTATAAATTCTATAATCCTTTATGTCGTACTTATGTTCATGTATATCTGAATGTTTATTTGAATTTTGCGCTTACCTTATTTCCTCAGATGGAATATTAAAAAAAACTAATGTCTTTTATGTCCTTTGAATACGCACTTTTACATTGCGGTACACAACACTTTATACTCATTGTGCTCAATTAATTTAACGCACTAAATGAAACAAATCCTTCGCAATTATACACATAAACCTGATTCACTTTAAAAATGGTTGGTTATGTTCAAATGTTCAATTGGCAAACAAGATATAAACAAGTCTAATTCTGTTTCTTACCGTTACTGCGACACTGCGCAATACAATGCGCAACAAACTACTTGGTCTCAATAAATTTTGCGAGTGCAACTACTGGAAAGGTTTATACTGTGACATAGGTATATATTTGCTTCGTATTTGCTAAAGAAAATCAAAATGATATTATTTGTCTGAAACACGATCAGTCTACTTTGCTAATTACTGATTTTTTTATTGGCAATAATAGCATTTTTTTTTTGATATCTGAAGATTGATATATTAATATTGAAACAACTGTTCATAAAGCACTTTATTTTTCTAATACTTAGTGTTTAGGAAACTTGTAGAGATATTGATACTTATAACGGTATTGTGTTGCTTGTCGATTTCCAGGAGATAACGGCGGTGGTGAATGTTGCTTTAAAAGCATTCGAAGAACAAAATAAAACTAGAGCGTGCCTTTCCTAACGAAGCTTTCAGGGCATTCGTTAAGAATTAATGGACAGAGTTCAATCTTAGCGCATACAAAATGTATAAGATTTTTACACTCGGACTCTTGGGAAATTCGATTCTATTATTGTTACAATTTGATTTGTTCGGCAAGTAGTATCTGTTTTTGTTCTACATGTGAACGGAATCAACGGGAAGGCTCGTGAAAAGAAAAGAGCACAGACTTGACAGATAATAAATGTAAAATCTGAAAAAAATATTATAAACTTGTATTATACAACCGATTTTCAGTTACAAAAAATACAAAAAACTTATTTTATTAGCTATAACTTAAATAATATACAGCAAGCATGTGAATGTCAAAATAAATTCGTTAAAAAATCAAAATATAATTTATACAAAAATAAGATCGGACAAGTCGATTTTTGTTTCTTCGCAATGCGTATTCTTAAGTTAAAGAATAAGAATACTAATAACTCTCAATTTTTATTGTGGACGAGAATACCTTTTAAATTTTTATTCATATACATAACCGGCATTAATTGAATTAAAAGTAATAAATTTGCTGGTAACAATATTATTTTAAGCACCTTTATTTGCGACTGCGTTTCCCTATTCTCATAGCTTCTCACAGTCATGTTTAATATGGTAATATCCACATCAGTAATTTATAGCAGCTGGAAAATTAGTGGGATAAACCCGATATTAAAATAAAAATAACTATAAGCTTACAAATATTCTACTGCCTGTAGACCGTGTCTATCAATTCACCAATATACGTACGAGGTAGGCGCCATAAATTCTCGGCCTGATAAACAAAGAAGAAACTTGGAACAATATAAAAAAAAATATTTTTCAATGTAATCTTCCCTAACTTCTATACATTTATTACAATGATTAATTAATAATTCGATACCCTTGTAAAAATAATCTGAAGTTTTCCCGTCAAAATGTTCTATAACAGCTGCTTGCAACTCACTGTCCTCCTTAAAACTACGTCCCCTAATGTCTTTTCTAAATTAGAAAACAAAAAAATCACAAGGAGCCATATCCGGACTATACGGTGGATGTTCCAATTCTTGAAAGCTGCATTCTTGAATGGCAGCTTGTGAAATGGCAGCAATATGGACGGGAGCATTGTCGTGCAATAATCGCACACCTTTTGTCAATTTTCCACAACGTTTTGGACGAATACTGTCCCTTAATTTATCAAGACGCATAAATGTACCGTTTACACTTGTATTGCGCTCTTTAAAGTCAATTAGCACGTGACGAAGTTTGAATACGTTTGAACCTGTATAAACCAGTTAGGCCGAGAATTTATGGCACCTACATCGTAGTAGAGAAGCTATAAAATCTACAGTAACTAATCTTCTGGACTTACTCAATATATAAGTGAATCACTGTAAAAACGAAAACAAGTTGATATTTTCTGTACCGATTTCACGAAGGCGCCCGATACTATAAATCATGCCATACTATTAATTAAAATTGATTGTAATCACCTTTCTTTCATTTTGTCAACTAGTGGAGTACCGCAAAGATCCAATTTTGATTTTATTCTGTTCAATCTATATTAATCATCTACTGATGAAAGAAAATGTTTCGGCATGTCGATCTGGATCTTTCATTGGTATAGTTTTGATTAAAAACAATATATTCGTACCTTGTCTATTAAATATAAAAACCTGAAAGAAAGAAAGATTACAAAGGTTTACACGATAAAATCATGATACATAGTTTTTAGTGGCTTTAGGTATTTATGAGATGGTGGTTGCAAAACTAATCACCGGTTTTTCTTATCACGTAATGATATAATATATTACTGTTTATGAGTGGCTTTTGAACAACATACTTTTTCTTAACTATATAAAAAGCATTTTTATAAGATTCCACCATTACTAATTTTATGAAAATAAGTAGTGTTACTTGAATCTTATTGTTAACACTGGAAAATTCCAATGTTAAGATTTAGATGAATAAGCTGTTAAACTTGAGACACCATTGTAAAAGGATACTAGCAAAGTTGATAGATTGCATTACTTGTTTAGGTTTTCAAAAGCGGTTTTAATTCAACAACAAATGAATTTATGTCATGCTTATACTGCAGGTGAAGATTGTATGATCTATAGCTGGTATAATGCCTTCAGGGCCTTCAGGCCCTGCAAATCCTTTTTGTTGATCTGGATATGATGACTACCTCTTGCATTGTAGTGATGAATTTTCAATCTGTAACCAAGATTAAAGTTACATCAGGTCTCTCCCTAGATATCCGTTTGAAAAACATAGAATAAATTAATTTCCAATATAAACATCAGAAACCTAATTATTTCAAATATCAATTGGATCAAATTTTGGCTGTGATTGCATTTTACTCCCTGATGGAATTTGTAAATTATAATTTCAAATAATAATGTATACAACAGTAATGAATAGGGAGCGGAATCGAGCGAGTCATGACTCATCGCTCATGGGCGCGCTATTGAAATGTTGTATTTTTAAAGAGGTTTTAATTTTATTTATATAATTGAATAACAAGTGGCTGGTGATTATAAAATACAAAATACCCTACTATTTGTTCATTTTCTCTTCTGTAAGACTTGTTCTCTTTGAATTAAGTACATCCGTGTAGATCGAAAACGTCTTTTCTACATAGCAAATGGTTATATTTACGTAATGGAAATATTCTTTTATTTCAGCGTATTTAGCATACACAATTGCCGCAATGTTATTAAACCTGGATTTCTATTAAAAACTGCGTCTAAGTCACTTGGAATTATTAATAGCCACACCTAATGTGGTTAATCCATTTTTACTTTCTTATACGTAGTATATGGAAGTAATGTGAAATTTTCGACTTCGAAATTTTTGCAGATGTCCACGTTTTGAAGTCCCCTGATACCGAAAAAGATGTTTTTAAAAAATGTCTGTGTGTCTCTATGTGACCACGAAAACCGCTGTAGATATCAATTTCAAATTTTGTATTTACTTCTCTTATCCCCTTTTGAGATCTCAGTAGTTTTTCAGTAAAATCGGTAGACCGGAAGTAGCAGTTTACTTTAGTGAAAAAATTAAATTTTGCCAATATTTCGTCAACTACTAAATTTAAACAAATTTATAAAGAATTCATATGTACTTGAAATTAAAATTGAGAACAATTTTATTTAAAAAGTTTTTCGAAGCTGCTACCGGAAGTAGGTCTTTTACTCCTATCGAAAATCAGTTTTTTGCGAATATTTCGCATGTCATGCTTTTTAGACAGGTACGTTACGGGTATAAAAGTATTTAAAACGTAAGTTTCAATATCTTTTGCACAAAAACAATTTCAAAATTCAGACCGGAATTACGACTTTTACTCTTATCGAATAGCGATTTTTTGCGAATATGTCGTAAATTATGCATTCTATATGTATTTATCAAGAATACAAAAGTATTTAGTGCTAGATTTGCAATATTTTTTGAATATATGAAATTTCAAAATTCGGACCGGAAGTAACACTTTTACTCTTAGGGAGTAGTCCTTTTTTCGAATATCTTGCTAAGTATGCATTCTATAGCGATTTATTAAGAGAACAGAAGTACTTAGAACAGGATTTTGAATAATTTTTGTGTAAAAAATATATAGTATAGTTTGAAACGCTCATACGTATAAGAAAGTCGTGTGGTAGCCACACCTCATTTTTTAATTTGAGATTCGATTTTCAAAATATGTCATTAGTTTAGGCAAATTTCCAAAGTGTTCCTGAAGGAATAACAACTGATTTTTTAAATTTGGGATTTGTGTTAGTTCCTTGCACTCAGAAATACTTCGAGCATCGTCAGTTAAACATGTAACGAAATTTTGTAAACTATCGAAATTCTCTGCATGAAAACTATTTCTGTGTATGTTTTAGCAAAGCTAAGTGACGATATTTTACAGACTTTGCAATAAATTTCGGAATCACTAACAATTAATTTTTATCTCAGAAAAAGTAACATAAACAACGTTCTAGATCTAAATAAATGATAACTAAAAATGTACGCGTATGTTATTGAAACATACATATTATATTGCGAAATATAAGGTAAATATAATAAATTTTAAAAACTCGTCACCCTTGTACCTACGCCGATGAAGAAAGGATTTTATTCATAAATTTCCTTATTTTATGGCAGTTTTTTCTCTGATTCTCTGGAGTAAACAGATGTTACAGTTCGCCCTATGAATTAGTGCTTGTGCTATAATGTAAACAACACGCAGTAGTTTACATTATTTCTTTTCACGGTTGTGGCTCCGTGGTAGTTTAGCTCGCTCGATTCCGCTCCCTAGTAATGAAGTATAGATACATATCTGCATTAAAGAACACAGATTTCAGTTTGTTACCAAAGTATCTTTCAATTCTATCTGTTGTATAATGAGTCTGTAATTGGTTTATGCTACAGCCATTTGCTTTCTAGCGAGTTTTGCGTTTTACAGTTTCGTCTCCTGAGTAAATTTTAATTGTTTTTCAAATTTGAAATCACAATCCCATGAGCACAGTTTAAATGGTTATTATTAGTGATTTTTAATATTATCGACCTAAACTAATCTACTTTACCATAATATGAATTCGAAATTACATGTTATTAACGCTATTTTAACATATTGGCAATGGGGTCATATCATCATAAAATGATATTTGTGTTGAAAATGCAATATTTAAACACGGCACTGGTGGTAGAAGAAATGAAGCAAGACGTTTTCTTGTTGCCGATTTAGTAACATGAAAATTTCTAAATCGCAATGCGTAAGTCAATTATAGGCAACCCTTATTTATGTACTTATAATTCTTTATTCTTTGACGTTCTACATACTATAATATTATACTACAATAAAGTCTTTACGAAAACTATTTTTTTTAAACGCATTAGGTATTTTGTAATCTTTATTTTTGTGATTTATAAAATATTTGCCATAACTTATATTCGTAATATATTATGGATAGGTCGGAATAACATGAATGACATAAACGCAACCATGTAAACTGTTTGAATACAAGATTTTGTCTTGTTTCATGGTGTTTAATGTTGATGCTATCAACTGTATTTAATCGTGTACTTTTATTTATTCTTGTGTACAACGTAAAACGTATTTTTATGAAAAGAAACTGATGGTCGATTTCCTAAGATGAATAGAATGAGAATGATATCGAATACAGTAAGAAACACATTCTTAACAATATCTCAGAGGTTTGTAAAACCTCAGTCAAATCGGACTAATTGAGATTGTTAGAGATATGTATATTCCAAAGCATATGCACCACCTATAGCTTCTAACGCGTAAAACAGGAATTTAAAGAAACTACGCACTTTCTAAACTGAATCATCAAATAATGGCACAATCCAATTAATGTTTTTCATAAAAACGTTGGAGCAGCAGGCAATGAACAAATTGAGCATTGTCCCTGGCACATTCAATAAATAGGAAAATAATATCAAGTTTTCCGGAATAAATGTATAATGAAAGATTTCCATATTAGTACATTATTAAAAATAATTTTTATTTGCTCACTCAAATTAATTTAAATAAAATGTTATAAGATCTTTGTCATGTTTTTTTTTATACCTGAAAGTGTTTAAAAATCTTAAATATATGATAGTTAGTAGTAATTTTAAATGTCCCGATAAAATATACTTAATACTAATACATATGAAATTGGGAAAGAAGAATATCTTGATAAAACTTATGTATTTTATTTCAAATTACCATAAAAGCTAAATCTAGTATCTAAAGACTAACCATATTTTAACAATTAATCAATTTCAATAATTCATTTCGAAAAAAAATCGACAGAAATCAGCATTATTTGTTTTCCTAATTGTAACTGCTATATTATTACTACTATTATTATTAATAACACTATATACCTGTATTATCATTACAAATCTAAATATTTATTCTTTAACACTTGAGATAGGCACAACGAATGAGCAGTATGTATAAAGAGTACTTAAATATTTATTTGTTTATGTGGCTCTTTTAGGAAGCATATTAATGTGTATGAGATAGGAATTTAATACCTTAATATACTGCTTTATTTAGATAGCCCTGATAGAAAGCTTCTTCAATATTAACATGAAAATTAGTCAGACTTAACCGTCGTTTCCAGGCCTTTCAGAGATTTTAATCATCAAAATTGAAAGCCATTTTTCAAGTACTCTCGTGAGAGCTCTATTGTAGGTATCAAGACTCATTAAAAATAGTGAGTACGGATTATAATTCTTTTCCTGTTAGTAGCACAATATTAAACACTCAAGAGCGTTTCTTTAAGTAAAAATAGAACAAGAATGTTCATAGAACCAATCCTGCAATTAGGAGAACAAATTTTCCCTTGGGTATATTTTGCAAGCTAGTATTAGAAATTCAAAATATTATATGCTTACAAGAATGCATTATATTATGTACTAAATACAATAACAAATATTTTGACAATGCCAGCAGTAACAATTTCCAAAGTATACGTAAAATTAAAGATTAATTAAGGTTAATATGTTCAAGTTTAATACATAGTGCGCGTAATTCCATGTTTTGCTTTAAAATTAGAAATTAGAGTAAATGAAAAGGATAGTGGTAAATATAAGAGAATGGAATAGTCTCTCAGTATCAACATTTTAAATATCATAAAGAAAATGTTACCAATATTTGTTTAAAACAGTGGACTTAGGTCTCAAGTCCATACATTGTAATAAATACTCTTTCCATATACTTGTTATTGTTGCTTGGTATCATTTAAGCTATAAATAAACAATCTATACCAAAACATGCATCCAGTATTGGAGACGTTTATTGTTATATCGCAATATCACCACTTTCTATGCCGCATAAGGCATAAGTTTAATATTCTCCCGTTATTACTCTTGATTGTTACAAATTTCCAACAGCTTGACATATTCATTTTGCTTCATAATCTGCACCAGTTGCTGATGTTGTGTTTAAACCATGGTCCCCATCCATATCAGAATTTAGTAGAAAAAGAATCAGGCACTCTTTTTATCATTGCTATTAACTTATATTTCGGTTTTTGCAGTCTAGTATCTTTCACTAAAGCCAGTATCCTGTTTAATAGAGTTTGGATACCGCCGTAGGCACCAACATGTTCTTGCTTATGTACTTCTGTCCCAATTTTTTCATTTTGTAGAATTACATTATTTAAATGCTGATCTCCTGCAATTCAATGTATATTATGGTTAGTAGATGCAAGAGGAAATATATAAACAGCATGGACAGGTGGAAATTTTATGCATATCCTTCGATGTTTGACTATCTTAACTCAAGGCTAGGTAACTGGCTTTTGAAGTAGAGACCAAGACATTTAGTTTCGTCCAACCATGTTTCAGAATATGTCGATTTTTAGTATCCCATAAAACAGTTTTTTTTCAATTTAGATGAAATATTGTCTCATTGTTTAACATCAAACTAGAGGTCCTTTTTTATTACCCAAATACTATAGCATAGCAACTTCGGTTGGTTGCAAATCTTGTAGCAGTGACTAAAGTTTTAGACAGATAATTCAACATTATTAATTAATTAATTAATAATAGTTGTATGTATTTGGATAAAAACATTTTATTTGGCAATACATGTTTATCTGTCTATGAGTATGTACCTCTATGTGCGTCTACGATTGCGGTCAAATGGTTAGAGCTACTAACACCATATCATATATTTAAAAGTATAATTTTTCAAACTGCGATTTACTATCAAATAGGTAGACCAGAAGTAATACGAGAACATTAGTCTGAAATGTTTTGAGCTTAACACAGAAAGAAGTATTTCCTCCTGTCAAGTCCACTTTTCCCAGCGATGCTCTGACATCTTTAACCATTTCTAACAGTAGTTGGTGTCTTGCTCCGTAAAATAGGCGTTTACATATGCGATAATCTCCTTATTTGATGAAAATATCTGCCCTTCAAGCGAAACTTTAAGCTTAGGAAATAGGAAAAAGTCGCTGGTGGCCAGATCTGGTGAATACTGTGGGTGTTCAATCAGTTGGAAGTAAATTTTGGCTAAGGCGACAGCGAAAGTGTGAGCAGGTGCGTTGTCTTAGTTGAATAGAACTTACTTCTTTTTCTAATGTTGGCGTTTTCTTTTGCAATTTCTGCCCTCAGCTTGGCAAGTAATGATGTCCCAAAAAACAGTCCCCATCACCTTCTCGGCCGATGGAACCGTCTTCGTCTTTTCCGGAGCAGGTTAACCAGTAGCAGTCTACTCTCTGGACTGTTCTTTAGTCTCGGGAGTGTAGTGCTTGATCCAGGTTTCGTCTGCAGCTATGAATCGACGCAAAAAATCTGATTCGTTTCGATTAAACCGCTCCAACAAGGTCTTGGTAAACTTCATTCGAATGCGTTTTGGTTGCAAAATGAGCAAACGCGGCACCAAACGAGTTGATAGCTTACGCATGTCCAATTCTTCATTCAATATATGACAAAAGAGCTCTTTCGATATCTGCACAGTCTCTGCTATCTATCTAATCTTGATTCGACGGTCGACCAATACCATTGCGTGAACATTTTCGATGTTGTCGGTGTTCATGTTGAGGTTCAAAACATTTCAGACTACTCTCGCAATCTAGTTTGGTGAAAAAATCTTAATTTATTTATATATCGTCAACCGCTATATTTAGAGAAATGTTTAAAAAATACAAAAATATTCAAAAGTGGTTTTGGAAAGAATTTAAGAAAACAGTTTTTTATAACTCTTATCGGAAGTCTGTTTTTTACGCTCATGGAAAAACAGTTTCTTGCGAATATCTATTGTTGTTGAAAATACTTCTAATGTAGTGCGAAATACTTTTTAAAAAGATAGACCTCAAAATTCGAATCAAAAGTAATACTTTTGCTTTTATCGAAAAGTAGCTTTTTGCACTTAATAGGGACAAGTTGAAATTATTGAGAATAAAAAAGACGGTTAATATTTTTTAGGATTCTATTTTAAATATGGGCAAAGTAATTCCCTTCAGCAATGATAAACTTGATCATTCTTTCTGTCCACTGTTTAAAAGCTCCCAACCAATCTTCTTTCGGAATACCTTCAAAATAAGCGTTGACTGAGGTATGAATCTCTTCTTCTCGCAAACCATCTACCCCGCAAATTTGGTGCCCTCCATTATTTAAGATATTTAATGTTTCATGACAAATTCTCACACTTTCTGCTTTTTGGAAATCAAAAAGGTGATACAGCACAAAATGACTTTTTTTACATGCAGGTGATCGTGATGATTGTTTTAACAACTGGGGATCCAATCTTGAGTTGACGCTCTATAATCGCATAAGCGGCTTTATTGTCCTCTTCAATTATTTTTGTAACAGTAGCAACGTTTTTGTCTGCACAGCCACGGGAGGACGCCCTACTCCTTTTTGATACTGAACAGAATTCCTTGCGCATTCAAATTCTTTAAACCACCGATAAATTCTATTATAGCCAAGGAAGGTGCTTGTTCAGCGAAAACCGAGTCTAAACTCTCTTTGCACTCATAAGCATCGCTTAAACCTCTTTTAAAATCGTAGTAAGTTATTATTCGAAAGTGCCCTCTGCTCAACTCCATTCTCCTTTACTTTTAAAAAATAAGTAGCTGAATTAAAACGAACGTAACTTCTACAACTAAACGTCAAATGACAAATAAAGAGTTGCTCTAAATAAATACTATGTGATTGTTTTTCTCAGTTTGCTAGAGTTTCTTATTCTCAATAAATTCATATTATGAATTTAAAAAGTTACCATACTTCAAAAATATTTAGTAAAAGGACATTCTCAAATGGAATGCGACAGCGTCCATTCCACTATAGAGGCAGCAAAAAAGACAAATAAATTCAAGCACCTTCAAATTACGTACAAATAATTGAGCAGGCAAGGAAAGCTGAAAAGGACCTTATAAAGTAAAATACATAGATTTTAATTTTTTTAACAGCTATGACGAAATTAAATATTTTTCATCAATAAGGCCTGGACCTTGTGTCACAGATTTGCGAGCTCTAAGATATTCTTCACAAGGAATTGAATATAAATTAAATTTTGATCATAAATGGTCTTCTTTGCCAAAAAGAATAAATTGGACCGTTGGATCCATTAAAAAATTGTATGATGCACCCCTTCCAATTAAAGGTGATAAGTACGATCAGTTGCAATCGCTTAAGGCATAGTTATTCACAAAGATTATCATGGATTTTACGACTCATTGAGAAAGTTCTAAATATTTTGGTTGTATTTCATATTTGTATTTAGTTTTTAAGTTTAAACACTAATATTACAAAAAAGGATACTATTTTTTTAAATTGTTAAATCTCGTAACTCACGAGAATTTACGTTTTTTAAAAAACGAAACCTCGTAACTCGTTTTATATATTTATTGCTTAGTTAAAATATAACTTAAATTTTTTTAACTTACTTAACTTAGTGTTTATACTCTTTTTTAAGGATATTGCCAAATATAGATTTTTTTTGACAATTTATTACAGTATTAAGAAGTCTTTTTTATTTCCTGAAAATTGCCTATTTTTCAGATACGAGTTTTTGACTTTATGACGACGATATATCTATTTCCCAAATTATCTACCCTATACAAATTTATTAAGAGTGTTTAAATTATTGACAACTTATTTGCAATTTGTTTTGTGTACCTTCTATCAAAAAACAATTTTTATGTATATCCCGCAAATGTAACATTTCGCTGCTCAGATTTATTAAGAGTATATATAAAGGTATTTAAAACCTAATTTCGAACAACTGGTACCTTAAAATTCTGTTTAAAAGGAATAGTAAGATTTACAGAAAATGCAAATACAACAAATAACTAGTCTTCCTAAAGATTATGTACTAAACAGTGTACATAAACAATTTTCTTGGCAAATTTTAAATTAAAGTCAGTAAGGAAGCTATTAATAAACCTACCTGCATTATTTGTAATTTAATTTGCATAGAAATGGAGAAGGTTTTGTGTAACAGGCAAAAGTATTTCTTTTATAGAGGTCGACTCTATCAGTAAACTGCACAATATTTTTAATAAATTGATACTCACTGTATAAGATATAGTTTGCTAATATTCAATTTTACTCTAAACGAAAAAATCACAGTTTGATCTGATTCTTCCGCTATACAGCAAAAAAATTAATTTAAAACAAAACCTATTACCATCACTATATTTGCAAAATTGGATTTTGGACATCTGCTGTATTGCAAGAGGAAACCATCACAGAGTAAAGTAATAAACGGAGCACGCGTTATCGAGCCAATCTACTATGTTTTTAGAGCTATTTTGTAAGAGAATACGCTCGGAGCGTATGGCCGATATCCTGCTTTTGTATACAATGCAGTACGCAGATAAGCGAATCGGCTTACCGTGGAAGAATATTAAGTTTGTCCAGTGGATGCAAATATGCGCTGGTTGTGTAAATATGTATTTTGGTTGGAACGGTCATTTACTTAGTTCGAAACGAAAACGTATCATTTATTTTTCTTTTTGTTTACCATCTGTATCAACAGTTTTCCATGAACTTTATTAAGTTTATACCTACAATGCTAATATATAAAAAATTCAGAAATGAATTCACTGGAACGTCTTTAATATTATATCAGTTTAATTTACTCCGCAATTAGGATATTTTTCATATTAAAAATTAAGCATTAACTTTGAATTATTAATCAAGATAGGCAAAAAAATTACATACAATGTGAATTGCGAAAAAGGTTGATTATGAACTTTTCAAGATACTTATTAAAATTACTGCCTAGTATAAATATTGTAATGAAACAAGCCCACAGAGAAGCAGACATCCGGGCGACGACAAAAGGAAGGCAAATATTCGGCGCGACTGGTAAACAGTCGTAAAGTAATAAATCATCCATTTATATATGTACTGCGAAGAGACAGAATGTCTCCTGTATGTTCCACAAACATCGAGAAGAACACTAGCGTTTATCTGGTGTGTTCCAGATGTTTCGTACGCGTATATAAAAAGCAGTTGAACGGATGGATGAGGAATTCCGGAATAGGAAAGTCCTTAAGTACTCGTCGCGCGGAACAGGCTAAAGAAATAAATAAATAGTTACTTGAGTGGTAGTCGAAGAATAAACATAAATAAGTGAGCGTAGTTGTTACATAAATATACGGACATTAATATTAGTAATAGAAATAAATACATGTGTTAATTTAAATCGTAGTAGTTTAAGTGCGATACATTAGTTTTATGTTTTTATATTGTAATTAATTTTACATTTGTGAATATACATACTGTTTTAAATAAATAAATTGCACGAGTTGTTTATTGCGAACCCGAAAACGTTACAATATTTCTAATAGAGGTTTTCAATCTCTTGTATTTCTATATAATTATAGTAATTATGTAATATTATAAATTATGAGCTTTAGAAAAAAATTTGAACTTATAAAAAATTATACAGCGTCTTATTACTATCTTCAATTTATAAATTGGTCCTGTCACTCAGCTATTTTTACTTTCTTATACGTAGTATAACGAAGTATTGTGATGATGAAAATTTTCGACCTCGAGATTTTTGCATATGTCCACGTTTTGAGGTCCTCTTATACCGAAAAAGTGGTTTTAAAAAAATGTCTCTCTGTGTGTGTGCCTGTCTGTCTCTCTGTGTGTGTGACCACGATAGCGGTCAAACCGCTGTAGCTATCGATTCGAAATTTTGTATTTACGAGTATAATCTCCCTCTTGAGATCTGATAAGTTTTACAGTAAAATCGGTATACCGGAAGTAGTAGTTTACTTCAGAGAAAAACTCGAATTTTGCCAATATTTCGTCAATTACTAAGTTTAAACAAATTTATAAAGAATTAAAAAACTTTTTCGAAATTCCTACCCGAAGTAGGTCTTTTACTCTTATCGAAAAGCAGTTTTTTTGCGAATATTTTGCAAATCATGCTTTTTAGACATGTACATTACGAGTATAAAAGAATTTATAACGTAATTTTCAATATCTTTTGTATAAAAGGAATTTCAAAATTCGGACCGGAAGTAACACTTTTAGTCTTATCGAATAGCAATTTTTTGCAAATATGTCGCAAATTATGCATCTTATATGTATATATATATATTAATTCATTTTTTTCTTGGTATTAGCGACCATTACTTTACCAGCTAATTAAACATTAATAAAACACATTTTTTTTAGACGTTTCGACAAAATTTTTTTAATTGTCTTCTTCAGTTTTTTTTTCCGATGTATAACACATACAAACATATTAAAAATTCTTTCGAATATTAATTAATAATCCACACATATCAGGACTTCGTCAATACAACTTTTTCTTAAAAAGGAATTTAAAATACTCGGTATGAGTACCATTTTAATTTTATTTGTTTTGTGTCACCTTATTTATGAAAAATTAGATTTTTATTTTTAAAGTGTAACAATTATGCATACATAGTCATAGTTTAAATAAACTATGACTATGTATGCATAATTGTTACACTTTAAAAATAAAAATCTAATTTTTCATAAATAAGGTGTCATAGTTTAAATAAACTATGACTATGTATGCATAATTGTTACACTTTAAAAATAAAAATCTAATTTTTCATAAATAAGGTGACACAAAACAAATAAAATTAAAATGGTACTCATACCGAGTATTTTAATTTCCTTTTTAAGAAAAAGTTGTATTGACGAAGTCCTGATATGTGTGGATTATTAATTAATATTCGAAAGAATTTTTAATATGTTTGTATGTGTTATACATCGAAAAAAAAAAACTGAAGAAGGCAATTAAAAAAATTTTGTCAAACGTCTAAAAAAAATGTGTTTTATTAATGTTTAATTAGCTGGTAAAGTAATGGTCGCTAATACCAAGAAAAAAATGAATTAATATATTAACAAATGACCAAGAAAGATTAAATATATATATATATATATATATATATATATATATATATTTATCAAGGGTACAAAAGAAATAAGAGGTTGATTTGCAATGTTTTTTGTATAAATGAAATTTCAGAATTCGGACCGGAAGTAACACTTTTACTCTTAGCGAGTAGCATTTTTTCTCGAATATCTTGCAAAGTATGCATTCTATAAAGATTTATATAGAGTATGTACAAGTACTCAGAATGAGATTTTGAAAAATTTTTGTATAAAACATTCTTAAAATTCTATAATTTGAAGCGCCCATACGTATAAGAAAGTCGTGTGGTGGCCACGCCTCAACAAGATATGAATCCCCGGTGTAATAGCAGGAAGTTACAAACTGCGCATTGATTATAATAATGCTTCATTAAGAAGTTTATTAAGCATATTACATGCATTTATAACATTATAGAATGCAACTACTTTTTTTAAAGCAGTCGTTTGTTTTAAATAAATAGATATATGGTAGTGATTAAAATTCACAAGATTTATAAGTATAAAATCCAAATTAACACTCTTCAAATTTAATTTATATGGTATAAGGGTAAAAATGTCATTCATATATAAAATAGAATAATTTATTTAAAATAGTATGAATATATATAAAAATTACGTAGTACCTAAATGAATACATTATTGTAAATCTCAAACTTAATTAAAAGATTTGTGAATGCAAACATTTTGTGTATCCTATAAAAGTCAAAATGCTAATTACATGACATAAGATAGGCAATTTAAATTACTACATGCACAATTTACGGTAAAGATGAATCACATATAGTCGACATAATTCTCAAACCGCGTAAGTGCCTAATACAAGATTTTTCAGGGGAGCTAAAAAACGTAATATTTTATATGTTTTTAAATAAAATTAAAAGCTGATTACTATATTCTGATAATATTAAATATAAAAAACGACACGCTATACATTTTTGATTTTTGGTGGTAGTATTGGAGAATTATAAGAAAAAATGTAACTTACGAGGTTTGCTTTTATCACTTAGTTATAGTTACGAGATTTGTGACACTACTAAAACATGAACTCTATTGAACAAAGCAGGTTTTTTATTCAAACTAAACACTAAAACTATAACACTTTTAATAATATTTTAAATTTTTGTAAAACAAATGATAGTCTGCTTTTAGAACTTTAGTTAGTTCCTGCAAGTGATCATACTTGTCCTTTGGAATGCCAGGAGCACTAGTGTATAAACCAACTGGCTGTTCGGCAGAATATTTTCCGGGTCTTTGGGGGGAGAGGCTGCCAGGTATCTGTCATTCTAAGTTTATATTCAATGGTAAGGTCTGATCCATTGTACTTTAGGGCTCTCAAATCTGTAACAACTGGTTCACCTGCCTTTTTCCCAGGACGAATAGAACTATAATACTTTAACGTAGAGTAGGCTTTAAAAAATGTGTGTTCTACATAAATTACATTGTAAGGCATAGGATTTTTTCGTGCTGTTTCAATGATATTCACGTAATCAGCTGGAACGCTTATAATCCTATTCCTGATTTTTCTTTCTATTACACTATGCACTGAGTCGCAACACATTTGTGTATGACCCTTCTCTAAGATCTTTTGGATAATACACACATTTTTTAAGGCTGAGCATTGTAATAGCGCGTTTGATAAAATAGAGTTCCTATTTTGGTACGTGCAACCGTCACTCCATAGAATTATTTCCTTAAGTTGTTCATTATAGTTTTTCTCTATATAGTCAACGATGCACGAAGAGAATTCATTAGCGGTAATATTTCCCTCTCCCTCATGCCATACATAACAGGCAACTTCGTGTGTAACATTATTAAACATTGTAAAATTATGAAATATTAATTTTTTCTTATAGTATATGGCTGTGGCTTTCAAACGTGGACACAGGAGAACCGCCTGTAAATCCATTGTGATCACCAGTAAACTTTTATCTAATTTAGCTCTTTCTGTATCTGCCTTCATTTCTTTTCTTGCGTCTTCTTTCATCTGTTGATGTTCTAACCATTTTTCCTCACTTAGATTATTAACTTCGTGCATGCAACACAGATCGCATTGATCTTTTTTAGGTTGAAATAACCCAATGTTCATCTTCATGAAAATTTTTTTAAACTGAGTGAGGGATAACGGCTTTATTTTGGCTTCAATGCAGTTTTCAACGTATACATCAAACACCTCTTTTTGGGATTTAAAAATAGACTCCAAATATAGCTTGCTAGATTGAGACCTGCAGTAATGCGAAGGCATCTTCGGAAGCTCGTTTAAAAATGATTGTAAATGTTCATTTTGTTTAGGTTTTAGCGGCATACTGCATTTTATTACGTTAAGAGAAGACTTATGGTGCTCTTTTAAAGCCCATTCTCTACCAGTCCATTCTCCAATTCCTAATGTGTGCAGAAACATCAGTTTGCATACACTTAATCTTGCGTTATCTTTTTTTAAGTGATATTTTAAAGTAACATTTTTTTTTTGGGCCACACAGGTGGAATTCTTTTTTCTTGATTTTGGTGGACATACATCTATCAGTCCTGAAAGAAATACCTTTTTTTGGCCCCAATCCATATTTTCCCAGAAGTTTTTAAATATTTCCATACGGTCCTCCTGAGTGAATTTACTACAGTGTCTACTTTGGGTCTTGGAGCACAACTTGCTAGAGCACGTTGGGCCAAGCAGTCTTTTGTTTCTTAAAATGGGAACCGTTTTTCCTTCACTTAGCTTTCGACCTTGGTATTCTTCCCCTTTTCTTCTTTTCGCGATGTTGATATTTTTTTTCCATAATGAGCTGTCAACTTGACCCTTTAACGAACGTTTCCGCTTTGGTTCTTCACTAGAAATCGCAAAATTCTGAGCTATTTCTATTTCTTCGGTTTTGCCGTTGTTTTCGTCATTTATGTATTCTTCGTCAGAGTTTGAGCTGTTGCTATGATTAGATGGCTCATAAAGTTTATCCGACCCTTTACTTTCATATGAATGTGAGGAATTGTTATCATCTGTATCCTGATTTGTATGCTGAATTTCAACATTCACAGGAACTAGAGTAGTATAAGATTTTTGTACTACATCCCTGATATTATCCATAATGTTACTTGTTGAGACTGAAGGCCCTGCTTGAGAAGATGCAGGCTCGCCATCAACGTCGCTGATGCCAAGTTCTTGAGCGATATCTTCTGGACACTCAATAAGTATAATATTACTTTTTGTCGCATTTGTCTGAGGATCAGTTGCTTCCAGCCCTATAAAATCATGTCATAAGAACATAGATATAAGTTACATAGTAATGAGGTATTATTTTGCAGGATAATAAAGGTATAAAGCATTTATTATGTGTCAAGGGAAAATGTAGCACACAAGCATAGATAAAGTCCATTTCATTTAATAAACAACTAGGTATTAAAAAAACTATGGCAACGCATTGTCGTAACAATCCGTTGCTATCATTTTGTCACTTACCTAGTTGTTTATTAAATGACATGGACTTTACATCATATTATTTTGTCAAACAATGTAACTGTAACCTACGACACTGACTTAAATAACTAATACCTGTAACTACTAATTTTTGGTATGAAAATATTACCAAGTACAAGATTTAGATTGCTCATCAACTTTTGTCTCTTTTAAAACTATTGTTAAACTAAGAAGGATTTAATTTCGTAAGATAAAAATAAAGTAAATTTAATTACCCTTACCTGTTTTCAGGTTAGATTGTTTCACTGGACCTTCTTGGGGTGATACTTTACAATCCACTACAGAAGTTCCATGCTCTGGTTTATTTCTAACCAATTCTACCATTCTATAGCCTCTCCCAAACATTTTAGCACAGTTTATTTAGACAAAGCAACACACAACTGAAGAACAATAAAACGAATAAAATGTAAACAAACAGACTTACGAGGTTTAAGAATAACGTATTCTATACCATGCGCAAGCAACCATAACACGCACGTCCACATACGAGGTTTGTATTGTCATTTTAGAACAACACTATTTTCGAGGTTTGGTTTCTAGGGCTTTTCATGGTCAAAACATTTTGTGTTTCAAACAAGGTTTGGTAAGATAACGTAGAAACATACAAGGATTGGTTTGGCGTAAAATACTCAACTTGCACAAAAAATCGACTTACGAGGTTTGAGAATTATGTCGACGATATGTAAAAAAAATAATAATGCGAGAATAACTTGGATACCGGAGAAAAGGAAAGGTTGGTTGATGATTTTTGTAAAGGAGAAGAAATATTAAAAAATTTTTTTTCAAAAAAAAAAAAGAATTTGTACAGAAAATTTTGTATAACCGTAATAAATACCTAATTTTTATAAATCCATTATAATTTTCTACGTGTGTGATAAGACGGCAGACTTTGGAACTCATATCTTGGAGTATTGAGAACTTATTACTGAGCTGGAATTATCTTGATGTTACCTGTATGAGAAAGAAAATGGTTTTTAAAACTGACACATATATACAGTATCTCCCCGGATTGTGCTTACAATAGGAAAAAATTCTTATTTTTGATTTTACAAAAAAATGCTAAAGCAATTAAATGTTATGCTTCATTTCAAATGATAAAATTTGTAATTAGAATTTTAATTTCACTTATGTATGTTCCAAATATTTTTTTTATGCTAATGTAAATCAGCACAATTATTTGATAATTTTTTCTTTTTCATTGGTTGACTTCGCAGATATTTCTTGGTGAAACATTTTGTAATAACTTAATTAATTATTCGAAAATAAACGCTTGGCTCAGTTTCACAACTTCTTTATTAGATACACTAACAATTGTTTCGGCTATGAGGCCATTATCAAAGAGTTATCTAGAACTAAACTTATTCTACTTAAGGGTTAACTTATATACCTGTGTCCATTATAGGTGGGAGGATATGGATAATTGATATTTAAAATTACATCCATATAGGGGGTATTTACAAATTCTAATTGTGTGTTTGTGATAACTCGATTTTGTTTTTGGGCTTTTTTAATTTCAAAAATCTCTAATATATTTAACTTTTTACTTTTTACTACATTATGAATGAGGTTACAGCTATTTACATCTGGTACGTGGTTGTTCTCTATATAATGTTCTGCAAATCCAGTGTGTTTAACACTATATTTTATATCTCTAATATGTTCTGTTACACGTGTATTAATACATCTGCTTTGTGAAGCTATTTACATTGGACAAAGTGGCAGATGTATTAATACACATTCATGAGTCAGCATATTTGTGTATACTGTTATTTACATTAAACAAATATATGTTGTGGAAAAGATAATTTTGCAAGAGTTAAAAATTATTATTTTTAGAAGAAATGTTAAAATAACTTTCTTAAAAGAATTCAAATCTGAGATATTAGTTCTTCATGCACGATAATATTAAAACCGATTGAGAATATTTAAATTTGATTTTTAGTTATACGCCGGAGTATTAGAAAATTATTGTGAGTTCGTTCAAAGTAGCTTTTACAAGAACACATTCATATTTAGATGTAGTACAGTGATGAAAGGAAATATTCATACAAAATTTCATATTTCCCTAACCATTAATATATAAGTTACAACAAATAAATACAAATTCGCACAATATAAAGTAAAAACTGTTAAAATATATCATTCATAGTTAAGTTCCAGAAAAGAATAGTAATATTCTACACTCAAGTCTTACGAAATTAAGAAGTTTTTTAATTCTAATTTGAATAAAAGACTATTTAGTATACTCTACAAAATTTTGTATATATCGTGCTGCATGTTTTTGTAATTACAAAATACCTTAAAATGATAGAGTTAAATGTCGTTACGGCTTGAAAATAGTAGAAATAAAACATTCGTACAATGTGTTTTCAATTTACTTAAAACATATAAAAAAGTATCAGCTTTTGAAAGAATTTCATCTCCATGGTGTTGCCAATTCAACGTAGTATTTATTTAACTATTTACTATGATACTCATTTAAAATTTTAAAAACATTTCTCAAACTCAAGTTTGTTACGATTCTTGTATTTCAGTGTATTTTTCCCTTGCGACCATATTAGAACTATTGTTTTCGATATAGTTTTTGTCTGAATTTATACGTTCATGAAAATTCTAAACGTATATTTACATTAAAAACAATAATCGATAAATATCTTTGTGAGTGTGAATGCACCTAAACACCAAGTAATTATCGATATCATCAAAACTGGTCCTGCGGTTAATTGTGGCCTTGTATAGGCCATTATTATCCCGCGAGAATGGTAGAAACAAGAGGTCGGGAAGTTACAGTTAATAGCCCAAGCAGGCATTACTGCAACAGTTATTAGAAATGCCAATGTTTGCGGACCAATTGTTTTCCCCATTGACGTAGCAGCCGCCCTTTTCAGAGGATTAGAGTTCGGTATATTGTGTCCCACATGGCTTGACCGAGCTTATTCATTAGGGAAAGGCATAAATAGAAATTAGATACCGAAACGTCACGGCAGGGAGAATATATAGTCCGATGCAGATGGCATAAGAAACATTTCAATATTGAAATATCGAGTTTGTATTATACGCAACCAATTTCATACATATTAAGTACATATAGTGTAGGAGAAATAAACATGTCCATTTTTCTTTATGTATAATTTAGAGTGTTCCATTGTATTACTTTATCCACAAGCGATTTACTATACAGTCATAAGTAAACCGTTAACATTTGATAATGGATGTAAGAAGAATTCATAGGATACGTCTTTTGATTATTTTGATTTGTTGATTAACATTAGTTTTAATAATAATTACAATAGATATAAACTTATTAACTCGATCAAATTCTAGATTCGTTGTTGGGCTATAATTTCTAGTGTCCTCCGGTTTGGTAAAAATTGTCCAATTTGTGATCATGTTTACAATTTGAATTTTATTTATTGGAGATTATTATCAATAAGTCTTCTGCAACTAAAAGAGATTTCCATACACTACGAACTTTGATTTTGATAATATAGTAAATTAAAATAAATAAAATTCTGACTAATATATGACATAATTTAGTTGTAATGAACATTTGTGAAGGTATTGCATTATGTCTTTATGGCAATATACAGTACTCTTCATTTTTTATTTGTATAATGCTACAAAAATCCTTCTTGTGTAATTAATTATGCATTCAGAAAGTTCCTACAAACGTCAACAATATTAACAAAGAAACTTATTACTCTAATTTTGAAGTACATAAACGTATAATATGAACCTAATTTTGTGTTTACACTGATGAGACCAATGTAAGGTCGAAACAGCTGTCTGCATGTTGTTGTTCGCAATGCTTGCTTAGGGTAGATGTGCATTCATACATTTACATATATGCATATACGTTTACGTATAAATGTATACCATGTGCTTGCAGGCGACCTGCGTATAGGGCTTACTGTAAGATAAAACAAGGACACCGAGAGTTTGTATGAGTTAGTACGAGAAAGCAATATACAAACTGCAGTACAGCTGCTATCTATCCTTGTTGCCCTGATTAAGCGGAGAGTCAGTCTAGCCCGTTTTAGCCTCAGCGTAAATGTACTCGAATCCCCACTTTTCCAGCACTACACTCGACCAAAAATCAGTTTGTATATTGCTTTCTCGTACTAACTCATACAAACTCTCGGTGTCGTCGTTTCATCTCACAGTAAGCCCTATACGCAGGTCGCCGGCAAGCACACTGTATATGTATACTTATGATAGTTGATCCGTTAATGTATGTTACACATTCAAGTATTTTATATTGTTACATTGATTTACAAGAACACATATTACAAATTATTTTTATCTTTTGATATAGACATTGATGTGACGATACGTCTTTAAGTGGTCACCTACCTCCACCTATAGAAGCTTTCTCACCATTGGAAATTAGGGAAAAGATAACAAAACTAAACTCTTGTAAGGCACCTGGTTACGATCGAATAACTGTAAATATACTAAAAATTATCACAAAAGACAATAGCTCAGTTAAGAGCTATACAAGATGAGTCTCTCAGAAGGGCGTTAGAAAATTTGCAATTCGTGATCAAGCCAGGAATTTGAAACTTGTCATATAGCTAAAATCCGCCATTGCGATTTTATAAAAAATATTTTCCATGTGGGGGAATTTCCGGAAATACCGTAAGATGAAGTCATATATGAAATTTGAAATGGCGCCTCTTAATTTTGTGAAAAACGTATCTATGTTGACAATATCTATCTGATAATTTTTGCAATATGACAATTTTTGTCAAAAAAAATCAGGAGAAAATTAATAACTAAACCCACTCTAAAAAAAATATTCTTTTTTTGGTGGATTCCTTATAGTTTAGGGAAGCATATGAAGCTAACTTCATGTGTCAATTAAGCTCATGGCTTGCTGCGATTTTATGAACATGAATATTTATATCAAAACCATGCACCATATATCGAACAACTTCCATAGTTGTTATTACTTATATTAAGTTTAAGTTTTCGTTAAAATATAAAATAATACATATTGTTCTTAATAAATCAGAATATACGTGTTATACACTAAAATTTAGCATGGGATTTGAAAACATCTTGTTGTTGCTATTTTTTGTTACTGCAGCAAGCCATCGAAATTTAATTGATACATCAGATTATCGTCATAAACTTCTCTGAATTACAAGGAATCCACCAAAAACAGATTAATATTTTCCTGCGAAATGGTTAAATTAATTTTCAATAAATTCTTGTAATTCTATTTTTGTTAAATTATGACAGATATACATTGAAAACGGAGGCCCGTTGTACAGAATTAAGAGGTAAATTAAAATTAAATAAAAGTAGTAAGGAGCTATTTAAAATATCAAAGATGATCTCAACTTCCAGTATTTTTGGAAGTACCACCATATTGAAAATATTTTGCTTAGAATTGCAGTGGTGAATTACATCCCTACACCAAGTTTCATATTTCTAGCTGCAATTATGCTACTACCTTATACAATGGAAATATGCTCAAATTATATGATCCCAGAATCTTTCTTTTTTTTCGGGGGAAATGCATCATGCACACCAAGTGTTGTGTTTGTTTGATTGTGATAGTGTAGGACTTCAACTTACTACCCCCACCTCAAGCCCTTTTGATACACCCGTGATCGTCATTGAATGACGCATCAGATGTATCCGGCTACCAGTCTATCTACATCCCTCTGCTGCCTGTCCGCTACCCCTCCTCCGTCAGTTTTTGGTGCATTATTGCCCTAATTATTCCTTGTATTGTTTTACGCTTTTTTCTGCTCTCCATCATTTCCATCGCTATTATGTCCTGTATTAAGATGGTGACGAGTTCATTCCATGTCACTTCCTGTACCTCATCATTCCATCTTTCACCATAAGAGAGGTATGCTCACGTGGATCTGCATTTGTTTGGCAATATATATTGTTTTTCGCTTCTCTATCCGTTTAATGTAGGTGCTGAACAAGCCATGTCCCATGAAAGCCTGTGTGAGATCATAATCCATGACACGATGTTTGCAACTGATCCATCCCTCTATATATGGCATGAGTTTCTTAGTCCACTGAGACGTATCAGTATTGTCATTCCATTTTTATTGTCAGTTGTTCATGCTTATTTCCCCTGCGAGTTCCTTTACGATTTCTCTTCATTCATCTCTGCGATCATATATATACCATGTTTCGAGAACTAACATTTTACGGGCACTATAACAGTGAGAACTTGAAGCGCAACAGAATACAGGACATTCTTCTTGAGACTGCTTAGTCCATTGATGTTGAGCATTAGTATAGGTTTTATAACCGTTCTTCTGCCTATGCAGCAACTTTTTCGACATAAACCCCTTTCATCAAACGTTACATTCAGATATATTAGAACTTTTGAAGGAACTACTTGCACGTTCTTCATCCTGAATACAGTATTATCTCTCTTCCTTTTTCCTTTTAGAGTAATTATATCAGTTCTACTTGCTTCAAGTTCTAATTTATGTCTCTCCTCCAGATGTTTATTCTCGTTAGACATTCAGTTCTGTGTCTCACTAAGTCCATTTCATTATCCGCGACTACTGCGAGCGCCAAACCATCAGCAAACCCAATGGTTGTCGCCATTTCCGTAAGTTCTACACCAAATACACCATCATGATCACAAAAGCTAGTAAACTCCCAATAGGGGTTATCTCATACAAGCGTTTTAGGCTTCTGCATATCCTGTCCAAAATAATTATATTACTAAACAAAATTCAAATATCAACATTTTCGGAAAATATAATCTTTGATAATTAATTAGGGTCAGGCATTCCATAAAGTATGGCATCAGAGAATCTTATATAAACTAAATTGCACTTAACAGACCAACTATTCTCCATCTCAAAATCATATTTAAAAATCGAGAATATGACGTAAAAATAGCTTATGCTTTTATAGAATAAGGAGTTCCACAGGGCATTGTTTTGGGACTTATAACTAGTATTCATTGGGGACATACAGCTAACGATATCATAATGGCAACATATACGCATGACAAAGTTATGATATCAGATGTCACACCACCGTGTCATGGAGTGTATGATTTGAAACCTTTAAATCGTATTGTATCTTAACAAGTAAGGGTTGCTAAGAAAGCATTCAGCATTCTTTAGCAAATATTGTTTTATTTTGATACATTGTTTAATAGTTTTAATTAAATATAAGACATAAATGATATCACCATAAATCCTTAAGTTCTATAGTAACGTGATCTCAACTGTACTTCGACATCAATATTTGTTGTTACTTTGAAAACAAATTAGTTATAATTTGTATATATTACTCATTTAGTTTTATATAAGTATTGAACTAGCACCGTAAATGTGTATCTATTCTACATACACTTTCGAATGGCTATAAAAAATATCGGCATAACATTGGAAAAATCTACGTCATTACCGCAGGCGGCCTTGAAGTTGATATAAACATGTTTAACACTTGCGTAATATCTGGAACAGCAGGGTCGTAGAGTAAAGAAAAAATGGCTTTGCCCAGCATCGATAAACCAAATAGATTGCGTACATAATCAATGAGGCCGCGATAAATTCACCATCGAGAGGTTATTTCGCGCGGCAAAGTCAAGTGCCAGATTAAAAGTTAGCGAGATGAACGCAATCAGAAGTTTTATGAAGATAACTTAGACAACGCTGCATAAAAACTTGAAAATGTGCCTCCATGTTAAGCGTTAAATATTGCATCGAAAATCTCCATGAATGACGCCTTTTTATATTTATTAACCACTTGAGTTTATGAGCTACTTTGTCACTTCCTCTTCGTTTGCTCTGGAAACAAGGAGATACGCCTTCGGCCTTCAGTCTATCTGGAGAGTGCTTGAGGTAGTGTCAAGTAGTAAAAATATTATTTCTAGAAATAAGTATATCGTTTTTAAAATAAAAACACACGTCGTTTATGTTTTGCTATAAATGAAATGATCATGTCTTGTGCGCTAACTTTTCCGACACTATTTTTATGTTAAATACTTGAATTTTAAAAATCAGAATCTGTCCGTTGAATAGACTAAAGAGAAGGGCAAAGTCTATAGTAATTTGTGAGCGTACTTGATGATATTGTATATATTTATTACAATTAATTAGTACGTAGGCGGCAGTTTACCATTAAAAAATATTATTTAGCAAAACTTTACGCTCAATTCAATTAACATGATTTTTTTGTGTGCTATGCTAGTTTACACAATGTAAACTTTGAAACAGTTTAAACCAAATAATTTAGACATTGAAAAATTAACAATTAATTCTAGAAACAATAAACGCGATTCATTACATTACACGAGAGAAAGAAAGGGTTTAGTTAACCAATAGTTGGTGAAGTGGTCAGTTTGAAAATTTTTTCAGTGAGTAGTAGTAGTTAAAATGCTTGATATAACGAGCTTAAAATTGTTTACCTAAATGATAAAGAAACAGTTTATTAGTGGCTATAGGCTCTTCCGAACAATCAGAATGAAATTAATAAATGTTGAAGAAACATTTTACCTGTCCTACAAATTACGGGTTTTCCGCTTTTAAAACCTTCATTAGAAACGATTTTATTAAATTTTTTTCGAATGTCTGTAGTGTACAATCGCGTTTGACTTAATAACGCATCGTCAAGTTTTGAAATAAAGGGTTGAATCATCGTACTTCAATCTACTTAATTTTTCTACGACTCAATCAGGAAATTGTTCCGCTTTTAAAAATCTTCTCTAAATCAGATTTTATTTAAACCTAAGAAATTGTGCGCAATTAAATAGTTTAGCCTTGAGATGTGCGCATACAAGCAACTAATAAATTTTGTGTTACTATGAACTTCGTTGAATAAACTGCTGTAAATTCTCTTGAGCTAAGATATAGAAAGAAAATTAAACGAAAGAAGCGATATTGGGTGCTTCGCCTAATAAGCCAATTTGCAACGTTTGAAAAAACAGGAAATCTTTAAGCTGTATGAAGAGATACGAGACTATTCAGCTCATGCATTCATAATACTTTTTTTCAAAGTAATACCCATTATAATTATTGGAGGATTTGGAAATTGACTAGAATCCTTAATGCTTGGAGCCCCCGACATACCATTTCCTCGAATATATGTACAATAAACATAAGATTTTGATTCATTCCCCCTTCCCTAACTCCATCACTTTTACTTGTGAGAAGCCTTGTAGAAAGAGGTACAGCAACTGAATGAACTGTATATCCCCTTTATCATCTAATATTATCATAACAAATTTCTCAAACTTAACTACTGAATGTTTTCTCTATTGAAAAAACTTCGATATCGCAAATAGCTTTGGTGTCTAGATGATTTGCGGGAAATCCTACATTCCAAAACTTGTGTAAATATCTGCGCGGTTTATACACATGTGTGGGTAGAGTAACACGTGAAATAGATATGTAAGTTAATTACTTATTCTCGAATGAATCATGGGAAGGGTAAATTAGAGGCAACGTAGACGAGCGGGCGGTGATGCTGAGAGTCGATGGGTTATAATTACATTTACGTTATTAAAGCATTATGGCAAACGATTCATTATACTCGAGAATCGATTCTATGACTTGATTTTCTCAAATTGCACATGGCACATATTCTTGAGGCAATTTATACCAAGAAATTTTATTATAAATATAGTGGGTCATATAGGTGCCTGCTATAAAAATGCAAAAAGTTATAAAGTTATAAATTTACGTGAGCACCAAGTTTTATTGATTATAATCTTCATAATCGCAATTAATACTGTTATTGATTAACTACATTTAAATCACAGTTCTAAACTATAGTCACTAATCACTTTTAATGTCTTAAATTGTATTAAACAACAGATGTTAGATATGATATATGCGTGGTGTATGCTATTTTATAAAATCAATCCTTTCTTTTTTTTTCTTCTTCTCTCATTCTGATGAAAAAATATGTTGTTTGTTGGATTCTGTTAGAATTTTTAAATATTTATGCTTCCTGTAAAAATATTAAAATTGTAAGGGTATCTCGGTTAACAGATAATATTAAACTTTTTATATTAAAAAGTAGGTAAGCAAGTTTAGAACTATCTGGTCTAAATTCTCATTAGGACTATTAGAAAAATTTTGGAAAATCCTACAACTTTTAGTACCAAACCTTAAAAGGTTCCTATTTTAAACTTTATTAAATCAATGTGACTCAACGGCGTGCGTGGGAAAAAATATAATCACTAAATTCAATGAGTGGTGTTCTCGGATAGCACCGATGGTCAGTGTTTATTTAGTCGCTAAATGCTTGCTTTTTGCAATAAATAGCTGATAAATAAAAACGAGTATTTCAAATAGAAAAATGTATCACTCAAGTATACATACACGAAAAACTTCGTGTATGAATGCACATCTACACCAAGCTGGCGTTGCGAACAACAACGTATAAACAGCTGTTTCGATCTTACATAGACCTCATCAGTGCACGAGCGTGGTGTTCACGATGCCTTACAAACTTAGATTATCTGCATCTATAGTCGACTTACGTACGTACCAAATGCCATGAGGATTCCCAGTGGCATCTGTTACACAAGGACGGCTACGCAAAGTAATGTTACCCTCCGTAGTACAACTACTAATCGGGCAACTGTAGATATACGTGCATTCAATGAACACGCCTGAAGGTGGCGTACCTATTACATTAAAATGTAACAAAGGAATCCTTGGATAATAAGCTCTCAGACTATTAAATCACTCATGTATACATATACGAAAAACTTCATGTATGAATAAATGTATGAATGCACATCTACACCAATCTACACCATTGCGAACAACAACGTACAAACAGCTGTTTCGATCTTACATAGATCTCATCAGTGTACGAGCGTGAAGTTTTTCGTGTATGTATATTTGAGTAATTTAATAGTGTGAGAGATTTTGCTCCAAGAATTACTTTGATACATTTTATAGAAAAATGGGTATTTTGACACAATATATTTTTTTTACAAATAAGGGTGTCAGAATATGTTGAATATGAAAGAATTTGCATACGTTGGTCGTTTTATCTGAGGAAGCCGTGCATGGAGTCCATATTTCCGGCGGAAAATTTGCTTCATCACCAATGCAGTTCTCTATTAAATAATCACTGAACAACACTACTCTGGGATCTTCAGGTTTAACTTAACATAAAATGTAAACCAAAGCAATTGCCTACTTCAACCGGCTCCAGAAATGGCTGTCCAAATATCCATCGTAACCAATAGCCTATTTCTAATGTTTGTCGCCGAAAGCAGCACTTAATCCCAGTTGTTGATTTTTCCGATACCAGGAAGTGAAATCTGATTATTTTGAATGGTTCCACATAACATGTACAACCCGATGAAAAGACATTTCAAAATCGAAATAAATTTATTCTGGCTTAAATTGGAGACCATTCTGTATACATTTTGTCGAGGCCGTTTGGAAAGCGTTTAGGTATGAATCCATGGTTTTACTCGTTAATAAATGAAATACAAGAGGCACAATGATTGTTTTACTTACCATCTATTGTGAAAATTTGGTAAATACTTTGTGCAATAGTTAAATGTTCCATCAAGAAAGAAACTCTCTAGTTTGCTTGTTGTTACAATTATCGTATCTAGCGCATGTTGATCATCCTTTATATTTTGTGGTATTGGTGATTCTTTAGATCTTCTGGCATAAATGGTAAAATGCTGCACATATGCATGCCCCGTTCTTTCTCTAATAATTTTGTAATATATTTGAAAACACTCAATACTTCCAAAACAGTCGAACATAAGTATAGGAACTGGTACATGAGATACGTCTTGAATTTTCTGAGGAATCCAAAAATTGAATAATATACAGGGTGTTCCATTTAAGATAAGAAAGTTGGTATTGGCCACTCTCACATGACACACCCTGAATAAAAAGTTTCTGTTGAAAAAAAATGGACAACTACAAATACCAATCGACGTGTCCGAACATATTTTCGAACACCCCCCCCCCCCCATTTATTGATTTTCGAATTTATTCCATTACGCTGATACACAGCATATATAGCATTTAATGTCGATTAAACCCTTGCGAGATTATTTCTCTTAAAAGCGAATATTACCGTAATTTGACTTAATTTATAGTACTATTCCGTTTACAAGACAAGAAAAAACTAAAGTCGAATATTTTTGTTTTAAAGGACAACGGCGCTTGGTAAAATGTAAATTCCAAAACGATTTAATGCCATGTTTTCGGTAAACCGTCTTCTTAACTTTGCACACGTTGTGTTTACTTCACGGATGATTCAGTTTTGTCAACAGTGGGAGAGTTCCTCGTGTTGCAAACGTAGTTACATGCATCCAGTGTGCCGTGAAACGGCACAGTATTAAATAAAGCCCTCTCCTACGTTAGACAAACGAGGCGTCTAGAACAATGGATTATCATGAGCAGTCGGTTTTGGGGGGAAACATGTTTGATTCATTATTCACCGACGCGAAGTACTTAAAGTTGTTTTCGAACGGAAATTACATTCAACAGCTATGAAGTTCGTTATCAGTTTTCGCTACGTGAAAGATCGTAACTGCGGTAAGCTGTGATGTGAATGTAGTGTTTTGATAAACTCAAATAGAACACTAAGTACATTTACTGCTGTAACTATAAGTTACACATTCTTTGCTTTGTTTTATACATATTTTCATAGGTAAACTCATCAAGCAAATAACATTGTATTCATACATAAAGGTACCCTTCAATTGTAAATAATGTGATAACGCAGCTGAATAAAAAAAAACTCGTCTGTACTTAAATAAATATTTACAATCAATATCTAATTGATTAAGAGAGATACAAAGGGCGGTGAGTACAAAAAGTACTATACTATATTACTCACATGTTCTTTATTGGAATCATATTCATTTCCCGATATTGTTTCTTCCCTCTCGGAGAAGTTGTTAAAACTTACTTTGTATTATAAGTAGATAGCTGTTTACCAGTAGAATTTATCTTAGAAAACATACACAGTGGAAATTCGAAATAAATTGGACAAACTGAATAAAACTGAGTTTTGGGAGAATATCGTCCAACTTCTGCGGTAATAAGTGGCTTAGTCTATTAACTTCGACACTAATTGCCACTGAGAAACTTTTTATACTGAACAGGAACTCGATTGAAAATACATTCTTTGAAATATTGTTCTCCTAGCTACTTATTAGCGCTTAACCGACTGTACCAAGCCATAGTACAGATATATTTATGTAGATGGCGCTGTATATATCAATACCCAAGGTCAACTGGATCTCACTATCGCTGCGCGATATAAGGCCGTCCCATAAATTCGAGTTACAATAATGAATTTGATTTTGGTAACCTCAAAATATTGATCCTTAAGTAGCACCATCTAGTAATATAATAATAAACCCAAAAAAGAATGGTTTCTCAGGTTTTATTAAAATAAACTTTAAAATAACACTTTAAACGTTAACTTTACAATAACTTAAATTAATGGTTTAAAATAATAAAATAAAATTGATAAAGTGTTGCTGAAAATTACGTTCTTGTGTCGTTTCAAGAATAATAATTGGACATCATCAAGCTTCTGCGGCAATAAGTGACTTCGTCAATTAACTTCGACACTTATTGCTACTGAGCAACTTCTTACACTGGACTGAAACCCGATTGAAAACCTAGTTTATGAAATATTGTGCAGCTATCCACTTCGTAGCTCTTAACCGACTGTACCAAGCCATAGTACATATACATTTATTCTACTTTTTTCTAATAATTCAAAAGGTAATACTAATTGGGGATTAATATAATAATAAACCCAAAAAAGAATGGTTTCTCAGGTTTTATTAAAATAAACTTTAAAATAACACTTTAAACGTTAACTTTACAATAACTTAAATTAATGGTTTAAAATAATAAAATAAAATTGATAAAGTGTTGCTGAAAATTACGTTCTTGTGTCGTTTCAAGAATAATAATTGGACATCATCAAGCTTCTGCGGCAATAAGTGACTTCGTCAATTAACTTCGACACTTATTGCTACTGAGCAACTTCTTACACTGGACTGAAACCCGATTGAAAACCTAGTTTATGAAATATTGTGCAGCTATCCACTTCTTAGCTCTTAACCGACTGTACCAAGCCATAGTACATATACATTTATTCTACTTTTTTCTAATAATTCAAAAGGTAATACTAATTGGGGATTAATATAATAATAAACCCAAAAAAGAATGGTTTCTCAGGTTTTATTAAAATAAACTTTAAAATAACACGTTAAACGTTAACTTTACAATAACTTAAATTAATGGTTTTAAATAATAAAATAAAATTGATAAAGTGTTGCTGAAAATTACGTTCTTGTGTCGTTTCAAGAATAATAATTGGACATCATCAAGCTTCTGCGGCAATAAGTGACTTCGTCAATTAACTTCGACACTTATTG